>CM053791.1:376265871-376865871 GCA_028749045.1 Cupressus sempervirens | reverse complement strand
ACATAGAACTTGGAATGTCTTAAGATGTCTCACAAGATCATTGTTACCATTATAAGTGTTAAGGCAAAGTATATCATCTTGTTGAGGAGCAATGATACGAATAATGTCAAAAGAAAAAGAACTACCCATATCAAATGTAGGAATATTAAACTTGGACTAAGTAAAGGAATAAAAAAAAAATTGTAAGGAAGATACAATCTGAGCAAGACTAAGAATAGTAGAATCATTAGAGGAAACAGGTGGCATAGGCACAAATGACACACTAGGAAGGGTGTATGAATTAGCTGGAATAGAAGAATCTATAGGTGGAACATTGTGAACTATGATAGGAGGTTTGGGATAATAAAAGGAACATTATTATGTGGAGCTTGTGGAGTCAGCAAGGAAACATGTATAACACTCATAGATAAAGAAGGAATAGGAAGACTACTAAGAGGATTAGATGCCTAAATATAAGTAGTTGCAATAGGAGAAACATAAGTATAAATGCTAGAGATAGGTATAGAAACAAACAAAATAGGTTCAAAAGTAGAAATAGGCAGAGGCATTCCTACTTTGGAAACAATTTGAGTTAAAGGCTTAACATGAGTATGGACAAGGTGAGTAAGACCACACAATAGATTAACATCATGTTCATCATTATAGACCACTTTCTTAAGAGCATCATAAGTAGCAATAGTCTTAGTATTTTGATTTTCATGAAGAAGCCAATTATGAATTTTATCAATCTCAGTAGTAAGTTTATCAACTTGTTCAAGAAGAACCCTTAAGGCCCCATCCTCATCATGAGATGAGTGGAAAGAGTCATGATCCATAGAAGTATTAGGATAATGAGAAACCACAAGGTAACTAATATTTCCAAGATGAGGAAAAGAGGAATCTGGATCAAAGAGAGCCATAGGGACTACAACTTCTCCTAATAGGAATGCCATAAGTAGGACTAAAAGTAGTAAAATTCATACACCAAACAAGGCAAGAAGGCAAAAAAGAAATATAACCTTATGATATGAACTAAAATCTAATGTATTGTAACTCATGCAAAGATAGATCACAAGATAATACAAGAGAGAGAAAATATCTAACTTTGAATAAGAAATCTAACACCAAATCAAAATTAGAAATGTCATAAGTTGGGTTCACCAATAAATGCAATGGTGGAAATGTGAATCAAGGATAAGAGCCTAAGTTCATTACATAACCACACATACATAACATAATAGGAGATGAGTCCTTTCAATCTTAATTATAAAGAACTAGGTCTAGAGAGATTAGTGCTAACCAAGCACGTTATAAGGAGCTCTAATACAAACTAGGTCTATGAAGAATATGGGAAAATATATCCAAGTCTTTGAAAACCCTAATATGAGAGGCTAGAGATAGATATAAGTAAATACGTTGAAAGGAAAAATAAGGTAGAGAACACATAATTAGAATATATTTTTAAGCTTGTTATTTTGGTCATAATGAATGGAAACCATTAGATTTGATCTTAAGACTATACAATGAACAAAAAATAGAAACTATTTAGTGATCTATCAAGGGTGAAATGGATGATCAAGGATCTATCAAGGGTGAACTATGGCTCTAATAGAATGTGTGCGATGTTGATTTCAATTTTACAATTATGAAGAAAGTTGGAAAGGGTACTTGAATTTGCAACATATTTGTTGATTTATTATCTTCAACTTGCAATAAGAAAAGGGTTTTTGTTTTTAATTGGGGGGGGGGGGGGGGGGGGAGGGGGGTTCCTTGGTCAAACCCCACTTTAGGAATTAACCTTGAATTTAAATAATTTAAATAGCATCAATGTAAAGTAAATGTATGGCTTCATCTTACAATAGTTGGATCTCTTGAGTCAAATGCAATGTGGTTAGTTCAACAATTGATTTGGATCAAGAAGATGGAGATGAATGGATGTAGAAGATACAAAAAAGGACCTTGAATGAACTGAAGAATATCTCAAAGATAAAGTCCTTCAATTTCTTGAATTATAGAATATTTGGTCTTCAATGGAGAAATGTTTAATGGACCACTTGAAGGCTTGAAGGCTTGAAAGCTTGAGAACTTGAATGCTAGAGTTCTTGTGTATGTAGATTGATTATTGTGGATGCTTGAGTATGAGAAATGGAGAAAATGGAAGAGTTTATATAGAGCTCAAAATTGACTAACTATTGTAGGCTGACCTACCTATTAATTAACACCCCAAAGGTATTCAAAAATGGGACCCAAACAGGGAACCCAAAATAGGTCCCAATTATGGTATATTGTGACCCTGATTGGCCCATTAGGGGTCCATTATGCCCCTGATGAGATGGTTTGTAATGCCCCACCAGGGAATCCAAAAGAAATTAACCTAAAGTTTCACTAAATTTGTCAAACATTTTTTTTGAAAGCTAATAACTTAACAACAATAGAAATAAAATAGTACAAGCAATAACATACATATAAAAACATACCATAAAATAAATTATAATTCTTAAGGGTCCCATGGTGTTGAATCACATTTAAGTTTAATTAATACTAAATCCAATACACAACATAATCACAATTACAATTCCATTTAAATAGTATATAATTACAAAGGATGTCACTTGGCATATCTAAAATGCACAATCATCCACTGTAAAAGTCACAGGGTATGAAAGGCAAAAGAATATACACCATGAATATAATACATCATCTCATAATAAATATGATAAAAAAAATTAGTGCAATAGAAATATAGTCATCTAACAAAAGTACAAGATCAAAAAGAAGGATCAACTACATAAGCACCTCTAGCAATGACATCCAATGGTCGGATCTCAATGGTATAAGAAAATGCACTACCACTCAACCTTGTGAAACCCAAAAAGGTCCACTCCTACTATGCTAAGGAGATAAACTCAAGCCCCAAATGGATATCAAAACACAAGTCAAAAACCAACATCTAGGTTCAAGGAATCACCTAAAAGCAAACTATCTCAAAGGGTACCAAGAAACAAGTATCAACTAATCTAGAGGCAACATAGATACATAGGAAATCTACTATGCATTTGGGTAAGTGTCATCGCATGAGCCAACTCTAAGGTTACCCTGGTAGCCACTAAGGACTCCACCCCCCCTCCCTAGTGTCTCTATGTGGCATCAATATCCTTTCATATAGACAATGCATACTAACAAGTCAACTCTAAGGTTACCCTGGCAGTCTTTTAATACTCTAGAACCCTAATGACTTTTTGTGGTACCAATATATTATTAATTCAATTTAAACCCATTTAATGAAATGTTATCACTTATTAAAATAACCTACAATGGGTTACCCACAGCCTTTTTAGGTCCTCGACCTTCATTACAAGCCACTTCCCAACATGACACGCAGATAACCTACCCTAAGCTTAGAAAAATAAAAAGATCTCAAATGACCATAAACCACACATCAATTCTTAAACAAGCAACTAGAATGTACTAAAATATTATTGATCATAATCACAAATTCCACCAATACGATCATCCTAACAAGACTAATCCCAAAAAAAGTAAACATAAACCAAATTCATGTCATAACATGACATCACCAAAAAAAAATCATTTAATCACCTCAATCCTATACAAGCAACTGGGAAGCTATCAAGGATAACTAATCAAAGACTCAAAGGTTATATCAAGAAAGACACATCATTCACCTCAGTTTTATACAAGAAATTGGAATGTACATCAAACTCATCATAGCATACACATGACACATTACCATGGTTGGTTATAAAAGATCATATGCATAACATCATCATGACATCACAAAACAAAACTCCCAAGCCTCTAGTAAACATTCTAACTAGTCAAACTAAGTCAACCCAAAACCCCAACACCAATAAATCACTCATCCCATAAAGTACACAAAATGTAACTTTCTCAATACATAAGGTTATGAAAACACAAAGGTTTAATTTCCACTTATAGGTTTTCAAGTTCTCTTTTTGGTTTTCAAGACACAAAGATTCAATAACAACCAGGGTTTCAGTTTTATTTTCCAAGTATTATTGTTTATAGAGTTTTCAATTCCAAATAGGGTTCACATTTTCATTTTCATTTCCAAATATTAAAATTCATAACATTTTCAATCTCAATCAAGGTTTCAATTTCCATTTCTCTAATTACTAGATTCACTATGGTTTCTAAGTTCACTAGAATCCTAAACGATTCAACAATTCATATAAAAGTTGTTTAAACATTGTTTCCTAGTTCAATTTGTTATCCAAACATAAGATTCAATAAACAAACAAGTTATAGTTTTCGTCTTTTCAAATTAGTATATTTGTTAAGATTTTTTTTTAATAATCAAAAGATATAATCAATCTCTCAAAATAATAGAAATCATTTCCATTAAGACACCATGAAGTAAAACCTAAGTTTACTTTAAAATAATTATTTCCTAAATTTCAATTATCAATTTATTTTTCAAATCTACTTTTAATACTCATAAATAATTTTCATATCTAAATTAAATTGTCAGGTAAAATCCAAGTTTACAAAATCTAAAAAGGACTTAACAATTCATAAAGAAGTCATTTAAATATAAAATCTCATTATTTTATTAAAATGAACTATAAAATTTTAACAACACCAAAAACCATTGAGATTCTCCAATTAAAATTTATAATTATAAGAAATACACTTAGTAATTCAATTTAAAAATAAGTTTTCTTTACAACTTCATATTAAATATTATTATTAAATATTTATTAACTATTATTAAATTATTCATACTAATAATTATTTAATTATTAATAAAGTAATATATATATAACTTATTAATTATTATTATTATTAAATAAAATTATTATTATTATTATTACATAAAATAATAATAACAATAAATTTAGTAATAATAATATTAAATAATCTAAAACAATAATATAAATATATATATAAATACTTAAAACAAAAAATGTGATTACCTTTATCGCAAGCCCCAAGATCGGGTCCAGTTATAGTCACCCTGCCCAAGGCAGCATATGCTGCCTTGGTAGTGACGAACTATCCTTGGACAACCGCACACTACCTTGGTAGTGCATCTATCCCTTGGATAGTCAATGCCAATGGCAACTGACGAAGTTGTCTATCTTAACGCAAAATGTGACATGGATGGTCATTTCGTAAAGGAAAAATAACATGACCCATACATGCTACCATCACTTTCCATTATAGATAGAGGTAATAGTAGTGACAATGGAGTATAATAGTGATGACTATGGAAACAACAACAATGATGATGGAAACGATGATGAGGATGGAAAGTACTTAATGATCTGTCAAAGTTTACAAAAAAATGTCATAATTATTTTTAATTATTTTGCAAGAATTTATTTGGTTAAATTTAAAATGTTTGCCACTCTTTTTATATATTTTTATTTTTGTTTGACATATGACTAATTTTTAAAAAAGAAATTGCAACTCATGAAACAACTTTTGTTAATTTATTTTTATAAATATAGTATGTATTATTTATTTTCAAATTTTTATATATCTTTGTCATATTACTTTTTAAACTCAACAATCTTATATTTACTTTTAAAAATTTCCTTTCTTTTTTCAATTTTAATCATTTTAAGTATTTTTAAATTTTTATGTGTAATATATATATATATATATATATATATATATATATATATATATATATATATATATATATAGTATGAGATATTTTTGTTATATAATTTTATTTAATTATATATATTTAAAAAAATTAAGATTCAAAAATAAAATAATTTTCAATATATCATTAAATATAAAAGAAAAAGTAATTAATGTGAATAATATTTAAAATTATAAATAATTAAAAATTAAGCTAGACTTTATATAATGGTTGGGTGAAGGGTCTGGCACATGAATACGAAAAAGGTTAGGGTTAGAGTTAGGGATAAGATATGGAAAGGGTTATAATTTAAGATTATTATTTAGATTATTTATAGGGTTAGATTTTACACCATGGTTAGGGTTTACATTCTGGCTAAGATAAGAGTTTAAGGTTATGACAAGAATATTATTTTTTTCTACAATGATGTTTAATGCAGATAATAATATTTAGGTTTAATATTTAGGTTTAGGGTTTCCATCATTGTTCTAGGGTTAAGATTAGGATTAGCCATGGGATTAATATTAAGACTTATTATTATGGTTCAAATTTATGTTAGGATTAAAATAAAAAATTTAATTATCTAATATAAATATTATAGTACATTATAATACTCAATTATTTAATTTATATTTCAATGTCTATTTTATATTACCATATATAAAATATGTTAATTTAAATTTAGATATAATTATGTATCAATGTATATAATATATATAATATAATAATGAGACATATTTTCAGCTCTCTCTCTCTCTCACACACACACACACAAAATCTGCCTCTCTTTGTCTTTATATTTATTCTCTTACTTTTTAATATATCCCTCTCCCTATTTATATTTGTCTTTCTCTACTTCTTTCTTTTGGTTTCTCTCTGCCCATCTCTCCCTTACCCCTCTCTCTAAATCTTTATATTTGTTATTTGTATATCTTATTTGTTATTATCTTTAATTCATGCTCTACATCTATAGGAAGATATCAAGAGATAGGAATATACCTATCTCCTTTCCTGTATATCTCTATCTCTCTTTCTTCCTCTTCATATTTATTGTCTTTCCCTTTTTAGGATTTAAGCTTTAGGGAAAGAGAGAAATGGAGAAAATGAGAAAGGATCCAAGGTTTATTTCTTATGGTTATGGGGATTTTAGTTTTTATGGTACATGGTTTATTGTTTAGGGATGAGAGGACAAGTGGGGGTGGAGAAGGGAGAAAAGAAGAAAGGATTTAGAGTTTAGGACACATGGTTATAAGATTTATGGGCTATTATAGGGTTTAGATGTTATGGTTATAGATTTTAGCATTCTAAGATTACATAAGGCTTTAGAGTTTAGGGGGGAGAGAAAAAATATGGAAGGAGATGGGGAATTATGAAAAAATGAGAGAGGGGGAAAGGGAGAGGGGAAATTGAGAAAGAGGGAAATCGAGAAATATTTAGGGTTTAATTTCTATGGTTATAGAAATTTGGGTTTTGGCATAGGACATTTAGGATTTAGGGTTGAGAGAAAGAGATAGTGGGAGACTAGGAGAGAGAGAGGGGAGAGAGGGAGAGAAATGGGGGCTAAGAGGGAGAAAGTAGGAGAGAGGTGGGGAAGAGGAAGAAAAGGGAGATAAGGAGAAAGTGAGAGGGGCAAAAAGAGATCAGGGGAAAGGGAGAGAGATAAAAGTAGAAAGTGAGTAAGTAGATAGGGGAGAGAAGAAGATAGTTGGGGGAGAGGGGGATTAGAGGGGGGAAAGATAAATAAAGAAAGGATTTATGGTTTATGGTTTATAGTTATAGGATTTAAGTTTTAAGTTTTTGGTTTTATGGTTTAAGTGGAGAGAGAGAGAGAGAGAGAGAGATTTACATCTCTCTCTAAACCTTGAACCCTATAACCATAATCCCTAAAATATAAGTCATTTCTCCCTTGACCTATCATTTTTTTTATCTCACTCATTCTCTTAATCTTCCCCATCTCAACCACCCCTGAAGGAAGTTGTGGCTTAAATATGTGAGTAGACCCACCCCCTTTTATATAGGTGATGAGAGAATTGAAGAGGAGAGGGGTAATTTGAGGGAGAAGTAATTTTAGATGAAGGGATATAACTAGATGAGGGGTTTATAGAGAGACAAGAAGCCTATAAGGTGATAGAGCTATAGGATAGGTAGATAAGGAGAAAGAAGGTGATGTAGATGAGTAAGAGAATAAAGGAGAAGTGGATATGGATATATAGAAATCAAGAGTGAAACAAGGGAAAGATGTGGGGAAGAAGGAGAGAGGGAGAGTTATTTGAGGAAGAGATATCACAACATTCATCTTCAAGTAAAAGAGATATGCATACCTCAACATGATTTCACAATGAATATGAAGGTTGGTATAAAATTAAATCTTGTAACCCCCTACATATATCTCACCACTCTCTCTCCCTTTCTAAGTCTCTCATGTCTCTCTCCCTATCAAACTTTTCTTGTTTAATAACAAAGAAACCAATAGGAACTCATCGTGGGAAATAGGTGACACAAAAATTAGTGTTCACTATAGAAGATCAAAATATGGGATTATATCATTGTTTAAACATGGATTATTTGTATGTAATATATTAATGTTACCTTTAAAGTTTCCATATTATTCCCCATGTTGTGATGTCAAATTATCAATTGTATCTAGAAATAAAGATATACAATGAGTGCTAAAAATAGAGATGAATCTCTTATGATAAGGGAAGAAGTAGATTGAGAATATTATCCCCATTTCTAGCATTTTTTCATTATTTCATTTATTAGGTCTAAAGACCTCATTAGAGAGCAAGCAACTGATACCTCATTTGAGCCTATGGAAATCTTTCGTGATAAACCTATGTATGATGAAGACATGGATACATGTTATTCACTTGAGAAGCAAAAAAATGATTCTAGACATACTTTTGAGAGAACTTTTACTCCCTTGGAAGATTCTTATGATGTTGTCTTATCAATGCTCCTTGCTAATGAACTCATCACATTGCCTAAATCTAGCTCATATGGAAACCCATTCTTGGATATATATTGTTCATTCTACTCAGTTGCACTCAAGTGGGGTAGTTGGTGTAGTTAAAATTTAGCTAATTACCATTTAATTAATCTTAATTAGGATAATTAATTTAATACTAGTTGAAATATTATACACATAAGATTTTGTACCTATATTAAGTACATGGTGTAGGAGAGTTCTATTTTATGTGGGGATAGTTGTTATCATTCAAGACAAAGATTTATCCCTCTCTCCCAAATCTATCCCATTACCCTTCTAGACACTCTCTTTTCCATCCTAGCTCTATATGACCCATTTTAACCCATTTGAAAGGATAATGTATGTCTTAAGGTGTCCAAAGGCCCCTTAACACATATATAAGCATTTGAATGGGTTAAAATAGGTCATAAGGTACCTTATCACCCATTTTGACATATTATATCATATAATGTGTCTCTTAAGTGATCTTAGGACCCCTTAGCACATATAATATGATTGAATGGTTCAAAAGGGATCATAGTGGATTCTTTAGCCTCTTTTAACCCATTCAATCACATAATGTGTGTCCTAAGGGATCTAAGGACTCCTTAGTGCACATAATACAATCAAAATGTTTAAAAGGGGACATAAGGGGAGAGAGTGAGAAAAGGGGAAAAATTTAATGAGAGAGAGAGAGGGAGAGGGAGAGATGTGGGGGAGAATGATAGAGGGGAAAGGTGGGGAATATAAAAATAGAAATATTTATTTAAAATTTAAATTTGTGTAGAAACAATTATAAATTCTAATGTTTATTAAAAATACATTTAAATATTAATTTTATGAATTTTTTTTTTTAAAGAGATAGAAAGGAGAATTGGGAGGAAGTGAGCTAGTATAAAATGAGGAGAGATAGAGATAGGAAGGGTGTGTGTGTGTGTGTCTAATAGGGGACACCTTATGTAATTGGCATAATATTGAGGCTGGCCTTATGCATTATCAATAGGTGGAGAATAGAAATAGGGGGTTAATAGTATGGAGGGAATTACATACCCATTTTTCTAACCATATCTCATAACCAACTCCAAGGAAGGTTCTGTAGCGATCCTTTCTATTGAATAAGTAGACAAAATTGTTGAATTTTGTCATTTAATACAAGAAAAAGAGGTCTTGAAAATAGAAATAAGTCAAATAACCATCCTATGGCTTTGAAATACAAAGGCTTGATGGCTTTGTGTTACCATTGAGAATTATTTATATGCTATCTTGAATTAGTGAACCCTCAACCCTAAACCCTATCATCAATATTGAACCCTAAACCCTATTATCAAGTGCATCTAGAAATAGAAAATCAAAATGTATAAATATGGGAAATTTATTGATAATTTTATGTTGACTACTCTCTCTCTCTCTCTCTCTCTCTCTCTCTCTCTCTCTCTCTCTCTCTCTCTCTCTCTCTCTCTCTCTCTCTCTCTCTCTCTCCATTTCCTTAGCACTTTATTTTATACCTCTACTAATTATACCATCAATATTAGCGAAAGAAGATAAATCCCCAAATCACTAGAAAGACCTTCAAGGAAAGAGTGAGTGTAGGGTAGGATTATGGGGGTGAAAGTGAGAGATGGGTAAAGAAAGAGGGGAAATGGATCTCTTAATCTCTCCTCTCACCACCCCCTCCCCCACATACTCTCTTCCCCCCTCTCTTAGTTTCCTCTATCCCTTTCTCCCTCTCTCTATACCCTATTTCCTCCATCTCCATCTTTCCTCTTGTTCCTTCCCCTCTCTCCCTCATATCCCTTCCTCACTCCATTTCTCTCACTTTCCATACCTCCTCGTACTTTCCCTCTCTCTTTCCCCTTCCACCACTCTCCCCCTCTTGCTCCCTCTCTCCCATATCTTTTTCCTCAACCTTAAATACTAAATCCTAATGCCAAAACTATAAACCCATAAGCTCTAAATTCTATATTAGGTTCTAACATGTTCTAATGTGTCCTAATGGGTCTTGTTGTGGGTATGTGCAGTGTATGTCCTATGACCCCTATGGACATATATTGTCATAGAATGGATTAAAAGGGATCACATTATCATCCTCATCATATGTCACATACTTCATCATATGTGTACCAAAAATCATAAACCTTAAACCCTTATCGTAATTGTAAACCTTAACATTATTCTTATCATAACTTAAATCTCTAATCTTAGCTAGAAGGTAAACCTTAACCATGGTATAAAATCTAATCCTATAAAAAATGTAAGCAATAATCTCAAACCATAACCCTATCTAACCATTATATAATGTCTAACTTAATTTAGAATTGTTTTTAGTTTTAAATTTTATTCACATTAATGAAGAATGATAAAATTTCTAATCGAGAATGATGGATGGATCTAGTGAAGTAAGATCTACTACTTTCTAATAAAGAATCAAAAACTTCTAAAGTGTCTTAAGGGGTTCTCAAACCCTTAACACATATATAATGGATCTAATAGGTAAAAAGAGGTCATAGGGTACCCTATGACCCATTTTGACCCACTTGATAGTATAACATGTGTCTTAAAGTGTCTAAGAACATGTTAGCACACATATAATGGTTTGAATGGGTCAAAAGGAATCATAAGGTACCCTATGAACCCTTTTAACCCATTAAAAAGTATAATGTGTGTCTTAAGGTGTCCAGAGGCCTCTTAACACATATATAATCATTTGAGTGGGTTAAAAGAGGTCATAAGGTACCTTATGACCCATTTTGATGCATTAGATCATATAATGTGTCTCTTAAGTGATCTTAGGATCCCTTACAACATATAATATGATTAAATGGTCAAAAGGGGTTGTAGTTATCTCACCCATAATACTTATCTCTCTCTCTCTATTCTCTATGCCAATAGAAGTTACAATTGGTTAATATAGAAAGTAAAGTGGTACAAAGACCAAGGAAAAAGTGAGAAATGGGGAAGAGAGTGAGAGGGGGAGAGAGGGAGAAAGAAAGAGGGAAAATGGATCTTGGGTAAAAGAGAGAGTATGATCTAAGATGATGGATGAGAGAGAAAGGGAGGTTGGGGAGAAGGAGTAAGGGCAAAAGAGATGGGGAAGAGGAAGAGAAGGAAAGTAGGGAAAGATTGGGAAAGGGAGAAAGAGCCCATGTAGTTTCCTTTTCCATCTACCCCCTCCCTATTTCTCTCCCTCCATCTAGACCTCCCTCCCAAAAAACTTACACCTATTCTCCTCTTATATATCCCATCATTTATTTATACCCCCCTCACCTTCTCTTTATATATTATAGGGTGCAAGATCCATGGTACAAGGTTTAGGTCATATAAATAATGCTATAATTTTAGATATCCCCATATTATTTATTTTCTCTCTCTTTTTATCTATCCCACTCTCTATTTGTATATTTCTATCTCTACTTATTTTTGTTTTCCTATCCTCTACCCATCTCTCCCTTTAACTTCTCTATGTATCCTATTGGTAAACAGATTTTTTGTTTCTTTGTTATATGGAAATGACTCTTAAATTCCCAATTAATGAACAAGATCTAGATACAACAATTGAAAAGTTGTTTTTAACAATTACTAGCTTTTCTCTGAATTAACGGGTACAACTCCCTGAAGTGATATTCAATGAATTGTATTTTTAATCCTACATCTAACATGGGGTATGCTCTTAACCTGAGAGTAGGAGAGGCTAAACTGAATTAAGCCTAACTAGGTCTTAATCCAGGCAAGGAAATGCTCAATACATTTACTGAGCTCAAAATCCACACATCTTATGAATTCATAAACCTAGCGCCTTATCGATTCAAATTTAATTACAACTAAACTACATTCACCAAACTCCTAATTATAGAGAAATGAAGGAAATAAAGACAGATTCCTAATTTGTTCTTTCTCTGAACATCCCACAACACATCTTATCGGGTTTGTTCAATTCCTCAGAAGAGAGGAACGAAAATCCTTTTCTTTCCTTACTGTAACTTAGATTGAAGAAAAGAACTTCTAATTAACAATTTAAAGAATGGAACAGAAAAAATTGACATAAAATACCATTTAATTAACTCTGTAACATCGAGTATTCCTAACCAAAAATTTGTCGACCTTTTATTAATATTTCAATTCAGTATATATAGGACCAAGGGATGACCATTACAATGGAAGTTCAATCAGTTCATCTCCCTCAAAATGACAGATGGCAAGAAGCTAGTATATTGGTTAATCAAAATTACAAAAGAATGGGGAAAGGGAAAAGAAAGAGGAAGTGGAAGAGGAATCATTTTGTCTTCTTTCCCTTATCTAGATTTGCTCAATGAGCCTTGGCGGCAATCATAACTGGGACTAACTCTTCATGCTTGGGTACATAGACATTTGTACACTTCAAGAGACATTTAGAGTGTTCTTTAGCTAATTCTCTTATAATAGATAACTATTTTGGCAGCTCCCCAGTGGCCACATGTACATGTTGGCTCAGTTTCTAGATTTTTGTAACCCTGCTTGGACAACCTACAGATACATTGACTAAACTGTCCAAGAACTTGGAGAAATTCTCTTTCATTACATTAACATCAATAAGAACTTTTCCTTGACCACTGGTCTAGGATTCTATATGTAACTCTCTGATTAATTCAAATCCCCTACCTTGAGCTTCAATCACTTTGCTCTCTGTCTCCTTCAGTCCTTTTTCAACTGACAGGATCATTTCGATCGTAAATTGCATGCTTTGGAGCCACTCAGCTATAGGCTCATCTCCTTTCTTTAGAATCTTCACCTCTATAGCATCTTTTGTCTTCATTTGCAAGATCATTTTTAGGAGGACATTGCATTCTTCACTCTTCGCCCTTTCACCAGCCAAGGTAAGGCTATTCTTTAGGATGTTATCTTTCTCCTTCTCTAACCTCAAGATGGCACTTCCAATTTGTTCCACTGTAGTAACCCCATCCACTTTGACTTTCTCAATCCAATCCTTGCCTATCTGCCCAAAATGTCTATCCTCTTGGAGTTGAGAAATGAGTGCTTGCACTTCTGCGGCAGTGGGTTGTTTGGTCACTGACATACCTGAGATAGTGGCTAATGGAGGCACTAATTGCCAGATGAAACTATTTAATTCATCAATTTTTTCCCTCATCCTAACTTTAGCAGACTTGAGGCTTTCTAATTGACTTTCAATGACCTCATTGGTCAACTTCCATAGGCCAACCTTAGTATCATGCCTAGCTTCACCAAGGTCTATTAAATGTAAATTAAAATCATCAGGGGTCATATCTTTGATTCTTCCCTCTTTATTAGGTTTGGAAACCTCCATCATCAAATGTCATGTAGCTAGATCATGGCTGAGTATTGACAATGTCTTATGTTTCTTAACTTTGGTCAATGCAGAACTAGAGCGAACTACAAGAGAAACTCCATCCTTGGCTGAGGTGCTCTCTTCCTTTCTTCTTCTCTTTCTCTCCAAAGTGTCCTCTAGCCATGATTTTGTACTTATTACTTTGGAAGCCGTCCCTAGTGATTCCACACTGAACAATTTCCTTTTTGCCAGAGTGGCTACCACCATAGATGAAGCAAAAGGATTCTTCGGAGCTTGGGGGATAGGCTTTGAAGCATCTTTTCTCTTTTCTGCCTCTGCAGTCTTCTTTGCCACCTCATCTGAGTCAGTAGATTCATTGCTAGTGCTTCCTCCTTCTCCCAAATATACTATTTGCATTGGGGAGCCACTTGACTGTATTAGTGTTACTAGGCTATGCTAGGGAGAGGGGATTGGTGTAGCATGGGGAGATGGCACTAGAGTGACATGAGTTGATGGTGGAGGAATAGCCATGCTATCCTTTGGCTCTTCTTCTTTCTTCTCCTCTGTCTGGGTACCAATCACTGGGTGAGAGCCATCGTGACATGTCTTGTCTAGAGGAGTATTTTTCTCTAGAGGTTGATCACCTCCCCCTATAGGTTGTGTGAGTCCTTGAGTGGTGGATGACATTACAAAGGTCATAGCTCCTTGAGAAGAGGAAGAGGCAGCCACTAATGAAGCAGCCTGCATGGGTGTGCCTCTACTTCTACTCTTCTTGGATGTCCATTCCACCCATTTTCCAATCCTTTTAATAATCTTGGCCATCAGTGTATCCAAGTCTTCCTCTACATTTGCACATGGCTCTGAACTAATGGGAGTGTCTCTTATCTGGGTCAGATATGTGTTTCTATACATATGCTGACCATCATCTTCTAGCCCTTCCACATCTAGATCGATGTCATATGTCTTCACTTGTCCTACTATGAGCCTGTCATAAGAAGGATCATAGCTCTCGAACTCATCTCTATAATTGGTCTAGTAGTCCTCAACTATGGTGATGTGCCTCACCATTCCCCCAATTTGCAACACATCTCTGGCATAGCCTCTAGGGTTGAACATTGGCCTAACCACCTCATACATCTCCAAGGAGTACCTTATCTCGAATGTTTTCAGCATGTTCTTAGTGCCCAACTACAACTCACAGCCAAAAGCTCCAACCCTCATAGGGAACTCGTATCCCTTCTTCCTCAGGCTCACGCTTAGTAGGTTCACATGCATAGCTTGCCTCACCAACTTGATTAACATGATCATGTCACTCAGGTACCTAGGCAGCTTCAGGGGAAGTCCATCGAACACTACAATACGCAAATAAGAAAAAGATGAGAATTGTATGAAGAAATTCCCAAACTAACTGATCATCGCCATTGCCTCTAGGCTAAACCTCCTCTCCAAGCATCCTTGCAATTCCCTACAAATTCTCATAGTGAAGGTGTCATTAATTCTAGCATAATCCGCATAGCTATTATGTAACTACAAGCATGGATAAAATTCATAACACTTAACATCCTCTGGGAACTTTTATAATCTAGGAAGACCCAGCCACAACTGTAATGATGCTAACATATAAATGAGGAAAGAGGACATGTAGAAAGTGTTGTAGAATTTTGTGGCATGGAGGGCATTGGACAAATTTTCACTCACCTCCTGAGCCCAATTAATATATTGTGTACTTGAGCATATTACTTGCACCAGGAAGAAGTAATATTCCAAGAAATTCAGAGCTTCAACCTCACCTTTCATCTTGTGAATGAGTACCAATATGTCAATGATTTTGAGCTTCAAATTGGCTCCAAATAGGGTTTTGGGCACTTTGCTTTTAGCACCTCGCAGCTTCTGGAACCAAGAATGCATAATCTCCTTCCTCCACACCATCTTCTTTATGGAGAACTCTGATATAGCGCCAGACACTATCAAATTTGAGAATTCCTCCCACTATGATACTCTGAAGAAATTTACCATTGTCTGGCAGTTAATAGACATGAGTACCATGCTATCCGACAATATAATCTATTGAGTGTCTGGATTATGGTGATTGATTTACTTGTAGATCAACTCAGGGGCCTGGACTACAACTGGGAATCCAATCACCTCTACCAAACCACTCTCCCTGAGCCTTTCTATTATGGGATGGATAGGCTCTACTTTTAATCTCCTATGAAAGTCATCCATATTGTAGAATCTTAGTGATGTATCAATAAGGTTCTGTAGAGTGGATTTAATGTCGTTGAGTCCATCAAATCCACAGAAACTAGCTACTATTTTGCTACGGAATGAAAAGAAACTCAAGAATTTCATGAACTAAGTGAATAAGAAAAAGATAGAGCTCGCAAATGCAAAAAATATGATTGCTATCAAATTTGGCAGAATAACAATAAGAGAGAGTGTGGTAATTTGAAATGCCATCACAATTTCATCTTTATAGAAGTCTGAAAGTAGTCATTGATCTTCAAGACTCATGGCACACGAATGAATTTATGAATAAATTCGTTAACATCATAAATGTGAAGCCCTAACAGATATCTTGAGGTTATTTCACTATTCTCATTGGCCCAAAAGGACACTTTCCATTTTTCCCACTTTATTTTATGTTTTCCATAGGTTTCAAAAAATTAGAATTGGAGTACTCCACTAAGGAAAAGCTACTCCACTAGAAAATTACTTAAACCACTTTTCCAAAATTATTTAATTTCTTTCATTATGCCCAAGGAATGCCCTATAATCAATCCATGAAGCCATGATACCTTTAAAGGTGTCTTCTTCTAAGGTGCAAAAATTCTACCCCACGGGTAGAAAACTTGTCGTGGAGAAGTGAAATTATAATTCTTCACTAATGCCTTCTTCCTAACTTTAACTTCACAACTTACACTTCACTTTACCTAGAAAATTACAAAAGTATTGTGAAACCTGAAAGGGGTGAGGCCCACTAACATGCCTCTTTCTTCATTTACCTTTTGTGGAAAATTGACTTCATGGGTAGAATACCCGCCGAGGAGAAGTCATTTCTGAATTTTCTGCCTAGAGTTTTTTTGAACTTCTAATTGAATTCTAACTATTTCTCGGGGTTGATTTTGCACTGAAGATTGAAGCTTTAATGCTGAAACCCACTGCCTTTAATCACAATCTTCAAAAACATCCTCTTTAGTGCTTTGTGGAAAATCACCTTCACGGGTCGAAACTCTGCCATGGAGAAGTCATTTTTGGATTTTCTACCAAGCTCTATTCTGTCATCAAAATCAAGAAATTTGCAAATGCCAATGAATTCTACAAGTAGTTTTTAATAAGGTATGAAGATCTCCATTGGATTGGGTACTAAACTACCTGATGACTTGACACAACTAAGAGGAAAACCCACCCGATCGTGGAAATGCGGAAGGAGAAGGGGAACGTGAAAAATTCGATGAAGACCTTTACCTAAGGGGTTTAGACCTAGACTTAGACGTGATTGGACCTATCCCTTGCAAGACTTCCACTTTGCAAAATGGCTACATGGCCAAAAGTAGGGCAACATATCCTTTTTTAGCTTTTCTAATCTAACTCAAGTTATGTTTGTAACCCCAATTTTCTCTTGTATTGAATGGCTTAGGGTGAATTTCATTAACTTATAAAGGTGGTAGAGAGAGAGATATTTATTTATTTATTTATTTATTTATTTACATCTCTCTCTAAGCCTAATATTTTACTCAATAATAGATTCCACTCCCTCTCCCTTATCCTCTCTACATCATATTCTCAACTTAGATCACATGTTTTCCCTTCTTACCCCACCTCTCTCTCTCTCTCTCTCTCTCTCTCTCTCTCTCTCTCTCTCTCTCTCTCTCTCTCTCTCTCTCTCTCTCTCTCTCTCTCTCTTTGTGTGTGTCTATGTTTATGTCTATGAGTGCATGTGTGTATGTGACAAGATTCTACAATTGGTGGAGAGAGAGAGAGAATAAAATAGTAGGGAAATAGGGAGATAGTGAGAGGAGGAAGAGAAAGAGTGGAAAGCATATAGGGAAGAGAGTGAAATAGTGAGAAAGGGGTAAAATATTTAGGGTTTAGGGTTTACAGTTATAGTTTTTTTGTG
Organism: Cupressus sempervirens; assembly: GCA_028749045.1. Classification (NCBI taxonomy): domain Eukaryota; kingdom Viridiplantae; phylum Streptophyta; class Pinopsida; order Cupressales; family Cupressaceae; genus Cupressus; species Cupressus sempervirens. Next base: position 376,847,888 of record CM053791.1, on the reverse strand, counting down.
TTAAGCATTGTGGATTGAGGTTTAGGGTTTAGAGAGAGGGAGAGAGAGACATCCACTAAGTATCAATTTGAGACATCCTTTAGAATATGTATATATTTACTTTTATTGTATTCATAACCTTTTGATTCATTATTGTTATATGTGCAACATGTGTAGTGGAAGTTGTATTATTGTGTATACCATGATATATCACTATATCTTATTTTTTGTATCTTTGTTTATATTGATGATGAATTCTAATGTTTAGATTAGGGTCAGGGATGGGATTATTATTAGGGTTTATTATTATGGTTCAAATTTTGGCTAGGGTTAATCTAATATAATAAATGATCTAATATACATGTATACTCAAAGGGTCTCTTTCTATAGGATGTATCCACAAATACAATAGATACTATGAATATAGAGTTTAGGGTTATAAGAATAGGTAGGGTTTAGATTTTAAGGGAGAGAGAGGGAAGAGATAAGGAAAAGAGGGAGCTCTATAGTTAAGATGCTAGCTTTCTAGAAGTTGAGCTATCTCTTTATATCACCCTCTCTCCTTCTACATCTCCTTGTCTATATATTGAGCTATGTTTTCGTTTATCCACCCCCATCTTATTTATTTTCTCTTCCTTTTTATATATCCCTCTCTCTATTTTTATATGTCTATCTCTACTTATTTATGTTTTCCTATCCCTCTACCCATCTCTCCCTTCAACTTCTCTATGTGTCTTTCCATTTATTTATCTATTTATATATTCCTCACCCTCTCCTCTCTATCTTTCCCTATACTTGGTTCTCTTTATCTCTTCCTCTATATATTAACCCTCTCTATTACCATTGTAAGAATTTTCCTAAGGGAAAAATTCACTCAAGAACTAAGAACTCAAACACAAGCACAACTGTAGACCAAAAAAGGAGAGAGGATGATCAGAATAACAATGTATTCAATAACTTGATACTTCAGAGTACAATAGGAGTGCCTGAATATAAAGGCCTCAGTAGAGCTTCTAGAATGCATAGAAGTTAGCACCATGAAGTGTCATACAACCAAGCACATGTCCACCAGATATGGATTATCCTCCATTAAGCACGGAAGTAGGTGCGATGATGAGAGGATAAGCCTACAAGGGTGGGACACGCAAAACAAAGTTGTAGACACCATGTGCTCAAATAAAGGTGCATACTCCTATGTTGTCAACATGACAACTCACAAGGTTGCACAAACTCCTAAGTGTCTCATAAATAAAAATAATAAAATAATGCAATATAATTAAATAATGCATTAACCTAAGTAAACTTAAGTAAGTGTAAATAGTAAAGTACTAATTTACACCAACAACCATGAATACCCATTTTTTTTAATCTTTTATAGATCACATTGCTTATTGTGACACTTATCTGTCATGATGAGTTCATACTGGTTTCTTTTTAGTTAACAAGATAAGTTTGATCTATTTTAGATGCCAACCAATAAGGATGTTATTACTTCAATATTACAACATAAAAATTTTAAGGTTTAGTAACATAAGTTTTGAAGTCAATTTTCATAATAATATCTATCCTATGGCTTTCAAATATAAAGGCTTGATGGCTTTGTGTTACCATTGATAATTATTTATATGTTATCCCTTCATCCTTTTTGAGTTTTTCTAATCTAACTTGAGTTATGTTTGTAACCCCCTCTTTCTCTTGTATTAAATGGCTTAGGGTGAATTTTCTTAACTAATAAAGGTGGTAGAGAGAGAGAGAGAGAGAGAGAGAGAGAGAGAGAGAGAGAGAGATTTACATCTCTCTAAACCTAATACTTGACTCAATAATAGATTCCACTCATACTTATTCACTTAATCTTATACATTATGCTTGGACATTGTCATACATCTTCACTTTCATCCATACTTACACTTTTCGCTACACAGATATTTTCAAATTTATTTAAAATTCATTATTCTTGATCTTGCATAAGGCCAACCTCAATATTATGTCAATTACATAAGGTGTCCCTTATTATGTCAAAATGGGTGCTAAGGTATTGTATGACCTCGTTTAACCCATTCAAATGATTGTATATGTGTTAAGGGGCCTTTGGAAACCTTAAGACATACATTATTCTTTCAAATGGATTAAAAGGGGTAAGAGGGAGCTAGGGTGAAAAAGAGAGTGTCTAGAAGGGTAATGAGAGAAATTTGGGGGAGAGGGAGAACTTTTTGTCTTGAATGATAGTACTATCCTACACCATGTACTTAATATAGGTACAAAATCCTATGTGTATCATATTTGAACTACTATGAAATTAATTAAATGGTAATTAGTTAATATTTAATTATACCAACTCTCTCATCACCTATATATCTCTCTCCCTCTCCCACTCTACATATGATTTAGGATAATGGTTCACGGTGTAAGGTTTAAGTACACAAGATTGAGGGTCTCTCTCTCTCTCTCTCTCTCTCTCTCTCTCTCTCTACTCACATATTTAAGACCCAAATTCCTTCAAGTTGACAATATCCAATCTATGACCAAATGTATCCCATGGAGGTGGCTCATGAGAAACATGAGGAAAGATGGGTATGTCATTCTCTCCCTACTGCTCTCCCACTATTTATTTAGATAATGGACATCATTGAAATGTGCATAATAAGCCCACTCATACAAGAAGAGAGGGGGGTGTGAGAGCGAGAGAATATGAGAGGATAGTCAAGGGAACCCATTCCATACCTAGTTAGAGTCATCTCTTGGCACCATTAAAAAAAATCTTCTTCTTATTGAGTGGTGAGGATAGTGAAGGTACCTTTCTTGGATGTGGTTACAAGACCATCAAACCATTTCTCTAATGCTCATCTCTCTCTCTCTCTCTCTCTCTCTCTCTCTCTCTCTCTCTCTCTCTCTCTCTCTCTCTCTCTCTCTCTCTCTCTCTCTCCACTGCTTTGTATCTCTTTATATATCAATATCTATATCACTCTATCCCTAATTCTCTTTATTTTTGTAAACCCTTATCCAAAAACATTTTTTAAAAAATCCACCTTCGTTCTCTCACTCTCACTTCTATCCATCCATATCCACATCACCTTAACTCTCTTACTCATATGTATACTTCTATCTCTTTTCATTCCCATATATCTTTATCTCCCTCTCGTGTTCTTCATATTTGTTGTATCTCCCTTTTTATCTCCCTCTTTCTATTTATATATGTCTATGTCTATTTAAATTATGTTTTCCTATTTGTTTATATCTCTCATGATGAGTTCCTATTGGTTTATTTGTTATTAAACAAGAAAATTTTGAGTTCCTATTGGTTTCTATCCATATCTAGTGTTGGCAATCTTCTTTGTTTTCAGTAGTGGGAAGGAACTCCATGCAGTAGCATGTTTGTTATGCTTGCTGATGTTTTTAGCTGCCCACATGCATGGAAGGAGAAATAAATTTGTGAGGAGAGGCAACTACTTCAACAAGCCAGTTAATGACTTTATTGATTTTTTTCATTGTAAATACTTGTACATATTAGAGTTGGTCTTTGTAGCTTTCCAAGCAGTGTGTGAGAATATTTTCTTCCTTTTCTAGAGTTGTCCTAAGCTTTTTGGAGCTCCCTAGATTTTATTTTTTCTAGTTACAAAATTCTATGAAGTTGCAGGTGCGACAATGTGTCATTTCTTCTTGGTGACTCCATGCCCAATGGATTTCTTAAGGTCACTTATCTATGCTTAGTAGGAAATCATCCCATTGAGTCACCAAGAATGTTGGCCATTTTTGTCCCCCATTCAACACATTTTTGATAGTCAATCATAGAGATCTTCAATGGGATGGATTCTTTATTTTGGGTTAACACGCTAAAATTTGTGGCTAACATTTCATGTTTTTCAATTCCTTCTTTTACCAAGTTGGCTTGGGTTCTTCATTGATCGAGTTAGCTCAATTTACTCTTTGCCTAAGTGACTCAATTTTGGCTCAGTTTGTTCTTTAACCGAGTGAATTTAGTTTCCTCTATCGTCGAGTTGGCTCATTTTCTTCTTTTACCAAGTTGTGGGTTAACACACGTGTTTTTTGGGTTAACTTTGATGTTAACTATTTTTGTTGTTTCGAAAAGGCACTTTCATGCTCTTTCTAAAATACTGAATTTTGCTATTTTGGAAGGCTTATCTTCTTGCCTTTCTAAAATAGAAAAATTTACTATTTCAGATATCTTCATTCCTTGCTGCTGCAAAATTATGAAATCAATGTTGTCTCTTCCACTATGCATTGGGAAATGTGCCAACAAACAAGTTTGTTCCATATGGCATTGGGAAAACATTTCACGTTATCCCATTTTTGCTCCTAGTGAAATGGGAAAACTAGGTAGGCTCTTGCATGTGGCTGGGTTAACATTGCATGTTATCCCATATCACAATTTCTTTTTTTGATTGTGTAACTACCTATAGGAAATAGAGTCTTGATAGATCATCATGTGGTGGTGAACAACAAGATAGAGAGATTAAACATAAACTAGGTGTAGGAGTCATAAGTGGGTTAACACGCGTTTTGGTAGGGGTTAACATTTCAGGTTAATCGTTGAAGATAGAGAGATTAAACATCAACTAGGTGTAAGAGTCATAGGTGGGTTAACACACACTTTTGTAGGGGTTAACATTTCATGTTAACCATTGAAGATAGAGAGATTAAATGTAGTGTCTGCCCTTAGGTCACATTTTTGTTATCATTGCCGAACTCTTTTAGGTCAATTGTATATTGATGATTAATGACATTATTTTGAGATTATCATATATTGTTTCAGATTCAGTTGATCATATGATGAGATTACTTGATACTCCTTACTTCATGTATGTATGTTGATTATCATAGTGTTTGCAGTTATTAATGATGATTAGTAAGATTATTTATTATCATATGTGTTTTCTTATGGATACTTACCCCATACTTGCATGTGTATGGTGTGTGTGTTTGTTTTCTTTTTGTATGGAATTTTTGATGTGGTTAAGGAAGGGAGTCGTAGTCACCTGCTAGTCAAGATCTACACGATGCACCACTTCCTGCCATTGCCTGTTTAGATTAGTATATATTGTGTATGTACATGCATGGATTTTATGCATGTTGTAGGTACCAAGTATTGACTTTCCTGAATTGCCAGGATGAGCGTACCCTATCACATTATCTCAATGGTAAGAGAGAAGAGATAAAATTCTCAAGTCCAAATCCCAACCCTTTAAGCCATTTGTTCTAATTGAAAATTAGGACAAGTATCTGAGTTGAGTACCCTCTGAATACATCGAATGACATAATTCATGATATTAACCCTTTTGGTTTGATTTTGTATGTGTTTGGCTATGATGGGTTTTTGTATTTTACTTTATCTGTCTTTAGTGTATTTTCTATTAATTAAGCTTAATTAAAATATCTAATTAATGATTTAATTAAATGGAAAATTAAAATGATATTTTAATATTTTATTTTATTTTATTAATTGGAAAATTAATTAAATAAAAAGAATTAAATTTGGAGATGAAAGTTATAAGTTCAAATTTGGAACATGACAATATTTGTTTAATTTAATAATAATATATTTAGAGTTCATTTTTAAATAAATGCTAAATAATATTATTATTATTATTTAAGTTAATAAATATTTTATCAATTAAGTTTCGAAAATAAATTTAAAAGTGGAAAAGATATTAATTATTATAAGATTCTAGATCACATGATGCGTGCATGTGATTAAAATATATTAAGATAAAACAATTGGATTTAATAAAGTGAGTGCATGAGATTTAAAATTAATAAATTAATTTTAAAAGGATTCAAGTGAAAATTAAATAAAGAAATTTAATTAAATAAATTAATGTGCATTATTTTAATATTTATTCACATAGGAGTATGTGAACTCTTGTAAGTTGTCATGTTGACAACACAGGAGTTTGCACTCTAATTATGCACGTGTTGTCTACACTTAGGAGTTAGCATATTATTTGAGCACATGTTGTCTACAAAATTCTAGAGACCTCATCATGTCTATCTTCTTGTCATGGAAGTTACGTGCTTAGTTGTCATGCTTATCTCCTAGTTCTTTCTAGACACATTCTAGATGCATCTTAGAGGCCTTTATATAGAGGCTCTGGTAGTGTGTTTGGACAAGCTTACATGCATTCGAGATCCTCATATGCATCTACATCCTCATATGCTTCTTCAAGCACTCCTAGTCACTCGGAGGGGTTCAGTTCTTAGAGGAATTGCAAATGTTGGAGAAGGAAGGAATTTTCGGAAAGGAGAAAGTTCTAAGAGGAGGAGTTTCTCTACAATCTTTTGAGGCATAGCAAATTAGCATCAGTGTCCAGGTAGGCACTTGCGATTATTTTGCATATTTTATTATGCTCTTTCTCTTCCTGTCTTCATTGTGTCTGTTATGTGTGTCTAAATAATTCCCTATGAATGAATCTTCAATTTTGTTATTTGGAATTCGGGCATGCATATTGTTTCATCTAGCTATGGGAATTAAAATATTATTGTAATCTTCCCTTAGTAGAATCAAGATTTGGAAATTGATTCGGGTTTGGGTTCGAATTAAAATAGAATCTTATTATTATGCATTAGTTTTATATGATTTATTAACTAATCTAATTTAATCTAATTTAATTAAGATTAGTTAATAGTAGAAGAAGCGTAATTAATTATTAGACAATTTAAGTAAATGGATTTTTAAATGAGGGAAAATTAAAAGAAAAGAGATATCAATAAGTGTTTAGTGGAATTAAATAATTATTGAATTATTAATGAGATTGATTTTAATCAATGAAGATTATTTTAAATAAATGATTGTCCTTGAAGTGTTTTAAAGGAAATTGTAAACTAATTATTTGAAAGTTGATAAGTATTATTCTTATGATTTGAATAATGGGAGATGCTCTTGGAATTAAGGGAGTTTCATTTAATTATTAGTAACATTGATTTTAGTAAGATAATGCAATGATTTTATTAAAAGTCAATAGGAATTAGTTTAATGATTTAAATAAGTAAATAATTATCTTCGGATTATTTTAGAAAATGTTTTTAAATAAATAATGAAGGGATAATTCTATGATGAATTTGAAAAGATAAATGGGTTGACTTGGAAATTAAACAAAGAATCTTATACACTTGAAAACGAAAACTGAAAATCTCATATTTGGCATAACCATGCGACTTCAAAAGCAAACTGAAACATGTGTTTGTATCCTGTTTCTCTATGCTATTTGTGTTTTGGGGTTTTGGGGTTTGTCTTAGCTTTGACCAGTCTTAGGTTGTTACCAAAGGCTGGGGAGTTATGTGTTTGCAATGTCATGCTGATGTTGACCTCGATCTTTTTAAAACCCAACCATGGTAATGTGATGGTATGCTCTATGAGATGTTTGTATTTACTAATTATTATTGCTTTCCAGTCTTCTTGTGTGAAGCTGAGGTGTATGTATTTGAGATACTTGACTTAACCATTTTTGAGTCATCGATCAATTATACTTGGATTTCTTTCCAGACGCCATGATGGGACTAAAGTGTTGATTTATTTCTTGATGTTTTCATGTTGTGACATGTTTTGACTTGACCATTTTGGAGTCTTCGATCGGTATTATTGACTTTGAGATGCCTTTTTGGTTGCTCATTGAGAACCAATGGATATGGTGATTTAACATTGATATGGATATTGAGATTTATACGATTGCTTGATGAGGACCGATGGATATTGTGATTATCATTGATAACTTCAGTTGCTAACAGAGAACTATTGTGTCATGATTATCAATGGATGCTTTTCAATTGTTCATGGAGATTTGATGTTCTTATTGTGGATTATCTTTTGGTATTTTTCCAATCACTTGTATATGACTGAGGTGATTTTGTGATTTATGATTCCATGAGCCTAGGGTAGGTTATCTACTTGTAGTGTCAAAAAGTGGCTTGCAATGGGGGTCGGGGCCCTAAGTGGCTACCAAGGTAACTCATTGTAAGTTATTTAATAAGTGAAAACATTTACACTAAATGGAGATTAAATGAACCTAATAAGATAATTGTATGTTCTCGCCCATGCCTCAAGTGCTAGTACAGGCTAGGATGGGAGTAGAGAGAACGCTTGGTTACGACCTTGCATTTTGTAGTATGCCTCGTCAGTATGAGAGGATACTAGTGGGCGCATAAGGATCACTAGGGGGACAAGGTCGATTGAGGGACTACCAAGGTAACTCTAGCGTGATCCATGCGATGACACTTTCCCGCTTACATAATAGCTTTCCTACATGTCTTTGTGGTGCCTTTGGGTCTAGATGTCGATCTGTGTGTTGGAACCTTTGAGTTAGTATACTCTTAGGATTCTTGGACTTAGAGAGTACTTGTGTTATGTGATTTTTTCTCTTGTGTTATGTGATTTGATATCTTGTTTGGGACTTGAGACTATCTCCTCAGCACGGTGGGAGTGGGCCATTTAGGTTCCAAGCGGTCGGGTGGTAGTGTTTTTTCACTCTTACCATTTGAGATCTGTTTGTAGACACCATGGCTGGAGCATTCTTTGTTGGTATTTATCTTCATTCTATTCTTGGATTATGATGATGTAAATGTATCCTTATATTGATGATTAGCATATGATAGATGATGTTGTTTACTTTTCTTATGCCTTATTTTGCATGATTAGATTTCTGATGCATATGTTGTAGCATGTTAGATTGCTTTCTGCATATGATGTAGTATATTTTAGGAGTGACATTCCTACTATGATATTATCGATGATCTCTTTGATAACTTGTGATTTTACACACGGAGGGATGGCTAGGGCCCACGATGGTCTAATGATTCTATTTACGATTGGGAGGAACCATGCATTTAGATAATTATGTGTTGTGTTTATGATTTATGGCTATCTTTTATGATGGTTGTTATATCATTATTGATGGATGGATGTATCATGTATGTCAATAGTTTCATTTACTTTATTTCACTTGTATCATAGATTCGATGAGGATGATGTATCTTTATTTCTACATATGTTTATTCTTTTAAGCCTTTCATACCCTATGACATGTATAGTGGATGATTGAGCATTCTGAATAGACATTTGAAAATGAATGTATATTATGGACATTGAAATTCTTAAATTATTCTTTCATGTGGATGTGGTAGTTGTTAGACTTAGTACTAGTTAGATTAAATGTGACTCAGCATCTTGGGATCCTTAAGGAATGTAATATGTCGGTATGCTTATAGTTGATTGTATGTTATTGCTTCTGCTACTATGTGTTTGATACGAATGGCTTATCTTTCATGATAAAAAAATTTTAAAAAATTGGTTGACAAACTTAGTAAAAATTTAGGTTAATTCTTTTGGATCCCTTGCGGGGCGTTACATTAAACATCAACTAGGTGTAGGAGTCATAGGTGGGTTAACACGCACTTTGGCAGGGGTTAACATTTTGTGTTAACCATTTTTGCTATTTTGGAAATTGATTGTCATGCTCTTTTTGAAATAGTTAAATTCACTATTTTGGAAGGCTTCCTTTCTTTCCTTTTTGAAATAGTAATATTGAATTATGACAAATGGGCTTGTGCCATATGGCAGTGGGAAAACTTGCATGTTATCCTATTTTTTTCCATTTTGTAAGGGTCATTTTTTACTACCTGTGAAATCACAAAATCAATGTTGCCTCTTCCACCATGCATTGGGAAATGTGCTCAAGTTCTTCAGTGACCAAGTTAGCTCAATTTACTCTTCGCTCGATTGACTCATTTTTGGCTCAATTTGTTCTTTAACTGAGTGAACTTGGTTTCCTCTATTGCCAAGTTGGCTCATTTTCTTCTTTGACCGAGCTACAGACTAACACACATTTTTTATGGGGTTAACTTTCATGTTAACCATTTTTGTTCTTTCAAATAGGTACTTTCATGCCTTTTTCGAAATAGCAAAATTCTTTATTTCGAAAGGCTTCCTTTCTTACCTTTCTGAAATAGAGAATTTCGCTATTTTGGAGAGCTTCTTTTTGAAAGATATTGATTTTTCTCTAAATCATATCTATTACAAGTTCACAATATTATGATTCCCACATTTATTAAAATATACATATTTGTAAAATATTATATATTATATAAGTAACTAAAAAAATTAATAGTTATAATTTAATGATAATTTTAGTAAGTATATATGCCAATAGTGGCATGTTGTGATGGTTAAGTTGTTGAGTTGTTATCCTTGCCATCAAGGTTCAAATCTAATGGGGATGAGGTCCCTCGTTTGTGGCCTCACGGTTCATAGCTCTAGGTCAAAGCGTTTACCCCTCTTTAAAAATTTAAAAAAAAATTAGTAAGTATATATTTATTTTTTATTTTTTTATTGGTAATATTTTTTTGTATTCATATTGATAAAGAGTGTAGATTATGGCAATATGGCTTCAAACCTTACATTTTAAGCTACCCTTGCCCTTACATATATCATTAGATAAAGAAAATTAAAAAATAGAATATTAACACTCTAATAGTACTAACACCCACCCATACTTTTTTTGATCTTTATAAAAAAAAAAGCATCACCACCTCTGTTATCGACTACTCCTTGAACCAGTTTGTTGCTTAATCATGAGTAAAAGTTGGGGTTGCATGATCATCCTCCACTGATAATCGTTGACCCATCCTGTGATGCTTTCCACTTCCTTTTCCCTCCTCCAGAAGAAGAGAAGCATCAACCCACATTCCCCCTTATTCACTTGAGGTTTCTTCACAATCTGATGGCAAAGTTGTTGTCTAGGGGCCAAAGTGCTCTTCTTTGGCATGGCTTTCATAAAACCTCACCCCTCCTCCTTCATCACCCAAATGTTCTTAGCCAGGTATTCCATGATCATTTTCCATCCCTATTCTACCTTGGGGATATGAATGCCATGAGGATTTGAATATGACCACACTACTAATGGTTGAATGGAGTCCCCACAACCAATCAGCTACCAAGGTTCAGTACCCATTTCAATTCCCACACCTAGAATAGCTCGCTCAATAATTTTATCCAGTGCCAGAAGCCATTTCCTATTGATGCTTGTAGCCACAACCTGTCAAACCTCATCCTTTGATCCCCCCACCATCAAAGGTAGCACCACAAACAATGATGTCACATCCAAATTTGACCTCCTCTTCCAAAAATCATTGAGATATTATGGCCCAAATAACTATTGAATGCCTTTCAAAAAACTCATTTCATTGATAATGAAAATGTGTTTCAGGCACCGCATAGATATCTGGCCTTCATAGGTCTGTATTTGTGAATATGAACCAAGAGCAAAATTTGCCTCCATTTCTATCTCAAAGAAAAACAATGACCTTTCCCTACCTTCCACCTGAATTTAACATCCTTGAAACTCTCTAGAACAAGGTACCGAAACAAACCAAACACTCCTTTGACATGTGTGAGGGATACATTAGTATCATGGAAATCTCTGCTTACCTTGGGATGATAAATGTTCTCATAAGTCAAAATCATAATGCTTCAGACTTCAAATTGAGGTACCATGAGTGGACTATTAAATCTAGTGTCCATCAAATTTCCTCTCTTTATTTACTCTCCAAGGTGACGCAAGTCCTCAAAATTTTCATGTTGAGGACCCAATGTTGAATTGGCACCTAAATTGGCTAGCCAATCCACCACTCTATCCACTTCCCTAAAGTAGTGTGAAACTTTAAAATCCTCAAAGTCTAGAAGCAACTTCTTGATTTGTTGTATTTTTTGATCCAGATGTCATGCCTCCATCTTTCCTTTCCTAATGCCATTGATAATGATTTCTGAGTCCCCTTCCAAATGTATGTGTTGACATCCAATTTTTACTCCTGACCCCAAAGCTTCCTTGGCAGCGAAACATTCTACAATATTATTTGTACCATTTGACAATCATTTGGTTGTAAATGCAATTATGTTGCCTTTATGATCTCTAGCCACACATTCATACCTTGATACACTTGGGTTACCCCTTGCCGCCCCGTCAAAATTAATTTTGATCCATCCCTCCTCTAGAGGTATCTATAACACCTTCTTCCTTTTCGAGATTGAATTAACCCCAATACACCTATGAATGGGCCAAAAAATTATTATTATTATTCATGTCCAAATATATTATTATTCTTTTAAAATTATTTTTTGATAATTTTATTTAGAGTCATTCAACTTGATCAATTATCCACATTATTTTCAACTACCAACAAATTAAATCTATAAATGTTTGACAATATTATGTTTTCAAATTTAATAATTTATATTTATATTTTGTTTTTTATTAAGTAAAATAGGTTTTATAGGGATCTTGAAACCCAAAAGTTTTACATAATAACAGAAATATAAATAAAAAGTAAAGTCCAGCTAGTATGCATCTACTTATAAAAAGCCAAAACCAAAAGACAGGCCCACAACCAGGACGTAAAAACCAGTAACACTAGATAAGGGCATAAAAAAAATGAAAACTAAACCTATTAGTTCTCCCTATCTAGAACCTGCAAAGTCTCTACAGCTTCATTGGCCTTTTGGTTATTCGCGCTCGCTTGATCTTGGTTCTGATCATCTACCAGTCCCCTAGTCTCTTTCTTTTCTTCCTCTGTTTTCCCACAATCCATGTTGTCTTTATCTTCTTTTTCTCCACCAAAGCCAGCTTCCTTCAGAGAATCACCCAAACTATTGATGTTTTCATTCAGGGTGTCTTAGAACTCTTTTTTCAACCATTGAGATATAGCCCTCTTGGTCAACATGGTGTCTCTAGTCATTTCTTCTCATATGGTCGTCCTTCTGGCTCACTTTCTCCTTGAGTTCTTCTATCTCGTGAAATAGCCATTTGATAGAGCAAAAATTATCTATCATGCTATTTTTAGCATTGTTGAGCAGGTTGAGCCCATATTCTCTCGCATTGTCAGAGATTGCAACAAGAGTCGGGTCAAGAAGTTCATCAAAATGGACTTTACCATCTTTTTCCTCCATCACCTAGGGGTTCATTTTATCTCTAACTATCCCCATCTTCATCATTTTAGAGTTAAAATTTCTCCACGATCCCCTCCTGCCTTTCAAAACCACCTCCCCACTGTCTTCCACCAAAGAAATTATCTTCCCCTGTGATGAAGAAATGGTAGGGACAAGGCCTGAGATCAAAGGAGTCTGGTCTTTTATTTATTCCAGTAGCGAAGCCTCCTCAACCTTCATTTTCTTGGGGTTCCCTGATGTAACTGTCATTTCCTCCTCAACCTTCTTACTGTCCTCCCTTTCACCTCTTCCTCTGATTTTGTATCCTCTTCTTCTACACTATGCTCCTCCTCCTCTTTTTCCTCCATCTTGGGGGGGGGTTAGGGGTTAAACCCCTAGGGCTTTTTCTAGTGGGAGAAATGTTGGTTAAGGGAGAAACTTTCTCCTCTTCCTTAGATTTCTTACCATTAGAGGGGGAATTTTCCTCATCTTCTAAATTTATGCTCTAAACTTCCTTAGAATCTGAGCTCTTAGTTTCCTCAGAAGCATTTCTAGCTTCACCAAGGGATTTTCCCCTAGTCTGAATCTTTAAATACTCATATACCAGAAGGAGCAACCCCTCATGAAGGGCAAGGTTAGCAATGGGTTTCTTTTTAAAACCCTTAATGCTCTTGCTCATGGAGATGAAAAGATAAAATGGAAAAGAGATCTTTATTCCATGTCTAAAGTGATTTAAAAGCACAAAATGATGAGTCCTAACCCTATCAAATCTAGTATCCAGGGATATATATTCGATAATAACTCTTAAGACATACCTCTAGAGTTTTTTAGTGGACTCTGTTTCATAGTATGTCTCAGTCTTCACAAGTTTCTTCCTTTCATTCTCATCCTTCACAAAGTCCTTGACTACATTGGCTAACATTTTCTTATCTCTAAAGAAATTTATACCCTCTAAGGAGAGCTCTGCTACCTGGGCAATCAAATCCACATCAACCTGGTGTGTAACCCCATCAATTTTAACTTGGTCATCCTTCCATGATTTCACCATTGTATTGGTGACCTCATTATCAAAAACATGGATTTTTTCCATGAATTTCATAATACCACCCTTCTCTAGTTTATGCCATACCTTAGGGTTATTTCTCCAATTATTTGCCTCCCCCATCAGCTTCTTTTTGCTTCTCTCCCCAACCATTATTTCCTCTGGTTTGTGAAAACCACACCTGCTCTCCATTCTCTCACAAAGTTCAGCTTCCTTCTATTTTTGAAACCTAAAAAAGGTTTTACATATGGCAGAAAAAATGGTAAAAGGCAAATCGATCCAAAAATCATGCCACACGTACTTGATATGATGGAAAAATAATAAATTTGCATGATTCTCATTAATTTCTTGTCTGATGCGCAATCTTGCATATCTTTCCATAATTGTATTTGGATTGTCCTTGTACTTCCCTAGATACATTCCAGAAGTATTAATTCTTTCACAACCCTCGAAAAGCTTTCACCATTGTGCCACGTTAGCGTCATATTTTTTATTACTGCTTCATTTGCAAACCAGTCCACGACTAAGTTGGCCTCCCTGTAAGCATGGCTTATGTGGATCTTTTTAAATTTGGCCAGGTCAGTTTTGGTCTCCTCCACCACATTTTCAATAGTCCAAGATGGCGAAGATTGATCGTTTAAATAGTTAATAATATTTAATGAATCCCCCTCCAACCCAAGGTTGTCGATACGAGAAGCCAGGGCTAGTTTAACAATATGAAATGTTGCATTAGCCTCAGCAAAATGGTTAGACTAAGTCCCAAGTGGATAGGAGAAAGCTACAACAACACCCCCATGATTGTTTTTGATGATACCTCCACAGCCTGTTGAACCTGGATTCCCTTTGGCAGCCTTAGTTAAATTTATATTTTGTTAAAACTATTTAACTTTTGCAATTTGATATAAAACATAAATTTTATGGTAAAAAGTTTATACAACTCTTAAATAGTTATACCTATCAAAATTCACTATTGTAAACTCAATTTTTTCTAAAAATTTCATCTTGGAAATTATTATAAAACACGTATATCTTTTTTTTTAAAGTATTGATGAAGTAATTTTTTATTTGATTGCTTATATACTATATATTTCTAAAACTAAAATTGTTACAAATGAAAAATGGGAGAAAAAATAATTTTTTTAGAAAAAGAAAAAGAAAATATTAATATTTAATTAAATTTTAAATATAATACTTTACATTGCATATTTTCTCTATTTCAAAACATTATTCTAATTTTAAAAATACAATTTATAGAAAGAAACTTATAATAGATTTTTTTTATGACTTAAACATGTTAAATGAAATTAAGTTAAATATTGGAAGGGTATAATACAAGATGACATGCTCAGTATGGAAGAAAATTGGTACATTCATATTCATTCTTTGTCTTCATTATATGAATAAGATTTGTAATAGTTAATTGAAGTAGAGTGTCATCAATCTCTCATTTGTAATATTTTTATTGTGTGCATTATTTCAATTGCAAAAAAAAAAAAAAAATCAAACTTCCCCAAAGTAGTTTTAGAAATCTTAGTACTTTCAATTAAGCAAGAACCTAAAAATAAAATGATAAGTAATAATCATTTTCAAACATAATATATTTGAATATTGTTAAGGATAATCAATTAGACTATAATGAATGAACTCACACACTTTCTTGGAAAGTTAATAGAAGTTGACCTTAAAGCCAGAGTAATGTTTTTTATTTATCAGTCTCGCCTATATATAGGCAGGAACTATTGTTTTCACTGAAATTATATGCATTAGTTTCCTTTGTAATTCGTGTAGTATAAAACATTTTTCTAAAGTTTGCTATGGTTAATAGTACTTATATTTTTATTTTTATTTATTGGAAGATTATTTCTTTTTTCTGATTGGCTATTAATATTTTTGCTAGGGTTTTAATTATTTTTTCATGCAGAAAAAAAACATTTTTCCAATAAGTACACGTGTGAGGCAATTTTTTGAAAAGTGGGAACAAGAGAATACAATTTTATTTTTGCAAAGCCATGAAGATCACCGAAAAACTAGTGAATCTTGCACTAGCAGGTTTGTAAACCTCCGCTATAGATCTCAGCTATGCCCATTTTGTGATGGGCGACTTCTCATTTCCATGCATTGAACATGAGATTTGTGAGACGCTTAATTTTATAAGCTATTTTTTGTTTATTTGAATCCTTTGTTATTGGATGCAATTTCGGTCTTTTCTCGATCTAATTTTAAATGCCGTCGTGGACATTTCTTTTTGCAAGGGTTTATATTAATTTCTATTTATCAACAATAGCTAAATGAAAACTATCAAACATATGGAACAATTGCTAAGCCGCTCCCTTGGTCCTTCTCTATCTTTTCCCTAAGCATTTCTATGATCATCCTTGCCTTTCTTGTTGTAAAAAGTGCTTTAGCTCTCTTCCTTCCATCATTGTTCACGGTCCATTTCCTTGAGTTGAGAAAGAGGAGATGTTGAATCTTCTCTAGACAATATTTTATATTTTTTGCCAAGTAGCTCTCTGGTTCCTTCAATAGATCATTCACATTGGTATCTTCATTGCAATCAATGTTGTCATATAACTTGTACACGACATTGCCCCATGCAGTTGCAGTCTAGTCTATGGAGTCCCTACCATTCAGTTTGCTTCTATAGAGGTGTACTACATTTACACTTCCTGTCATCTTTGATTTGCTTCTATGTTCTCCTTTCTCCTTACATTTCGACGGATGTCCATTTGCATTTTTTGGCATCTGTGTTTTGTTGTTACCTTCTATTTTTTCCTTACTTTTTGGGCAAAGCACATTTACCAATTAACTTATTAATAAATTAATTATAATACACACTAATTATAATACATAAGTTATAAACAAAATAATTATTCATTATATTATTAGTTTGTATTAATAATTAGTTATAATTAATATTCATAGTCAAATTAATTTATAAGTTTACTATTTAAAAATAGTTAATATGATCTAACTATTATTTTCATTTTAAACAATTATTAATTATTTGCAAAATTAAGTATTAAGTGAATAACATATTAATTTTTTTAATAATGTGATAAATGATTCATCTTATGCGTTCGTAAGAGAAGGCTATTCTTTGAATGATCTAATTGAGAAAGAAGGCTATTGGTTGAATGATCTAATTGAGTTCTATAATGCTTCTATGATGCTATTAATTTGACCAATATAATTTTATAGACTATTAGGAATTTTAAACTACAAAGTATAATATATAGTTGTCAATTCTTCTTATATTTTTAGACTTTAAAAAATGTTTTATTTTTGTTGTAATTGTTTTTAGTCTTTTCAACTAGATTCTCTCACTTTTCACTATCAGCTGACAAAATGTATTGTTGATTTTATAGTTCACCTATCAATGTGTGTTTAGAATTTCTTTACAAAAAAAATCATTAAATGATTTTCTTGCACAAAAAAGAAATCTTACAATTTTTTAACATATATTTTAGCGAGTATTAACTCTCAAAATATCTTACCCATCATGAAATTGTTTAGAATTCTCAAATACAAATTATTTTATTATTTTTTCTCAATTTCATTTTTTCCCCATTAGGCGGGACTCATGCTATAACACAGCTCTTGTTATATAAAATCTTACATAAATAATTAATATATTTATGATATGTGAATAAAGATGGTAGATGGATCAATTATGTTGGAATGAGTATGAATAGAAAGACAAGATAAGAATAAACCCAACTTCACATAAGATTGTAGTATTTTTCACTATATAATTGTATTAAAAAATTTCTTGAAATAAGCATTGAAATCAAATATAGATTGACATAAATATGTAACATGTTTATCACATAATAATAATAACTAAATTTTATTTTATTAATTATATCTAACTATGTAAAATAAAATACTTCTATTAACAATACTTTCTTTTAAAAATCTACTTAAAACTAATATTAATAATTATGAGTTTGAAAATAATAATGATAAACTAAATGTCACTGCAGTGGAAATTCAATGTTAATTTCAATGTTATAAAAATAATGCATGTTAATTACTTTACAATTGAAAGTTTCACTAAAAATAATAATAATAATAAATTTTTCGTTGAGGTCTAAAATTTCTAGCTTTGTTATCTTTTCCAGCATGTTTGCTCTAAGTTTGAGATTTGTACAATGTGAGAAGTCCAAAAATTCCAACTGTGTGAGGGAATGCAAGTTTAGATGATGCAAATCCGATAACTATTCAAAAGAAGCCAATGGTGAAGACAAGTCATTCAAGAATTTCAATGCCAATTGATCCATAGATTGAAGATCACAAAACTCTTCTTGCAGAGTGCTACAGGAAGACTGTCAAATATTTTTCACTTAAACAGAGGCTGCAAGCAACATGTATTTATTTTAATTTTAAAGAATGGGATATTCATTTAAAATACACAAAGCAAGATACTTAACTCCACATTTTCTTTCCATGGCTCTTTTATATTCTCTCCATTATAAATTTGTAATACAGTTAAACTTGTGAATGGAAGCCATGAAGGGAGATTCATGTTTGGAAACCTATCCCAGCTGAGCCACACAAGGTCCTTTGATAGTGAGACAATTTCTCTTGTGAAAAAAATGAATTTGACTTGATCGTCTGTTGCTTTCACTTCTCGGTCAACAGCCTTAGGTTATTTTGGTTCTTCTTTCAAATGCCTAAATAATAGGCTCTACAACCTTTGTTAAAGCTGCTAAGGCCCCTACTGGCTGATGGGTCTACATGCTACTAGGCCAATTGGGTATGCAAGAAAACTATTGATCCTAGTTCAGTCAAATGCTACCTCGTACTAATTTCCTTCATCCATTTAGATGAATAAAACTATGGATGAAGTGGAAAAAAAAATTGTAATAAGCTAATTAATCATTTGCATGTATCAATCCGTCTTACCCTTGAGTATTTGTGAAGTTTGATAATCTGATGTGGCGATGAATAACAATATGGTGAGTGGGAACTTGAAATCTCTCCCTCCATGATCATAGATCATGCATCTGTATGCTCCTCGTATGTTAAAACAAAAATATCTAATGAGATAAAAAGATAAAAACATTGCTCAATCAATAGTAACAAAACATGGATAGTCATAGCAAAATATGAAGGAAAGTTAATATATTTACCAAATGTGGAGCTAGATGACATTGCCCAGTTTGATAGATTGATTTTATAAAACTGAACAATACTAACCCTACACTTATTTTCATTCTATGTAGTTGCATCCACCATTGATGCTCCTCAAAACCAAAAACCAAGAAACCAGCAACCAACAATGCTACAAATAATATATTGGGTGGGATAATAATAGTGGTATGATTTTGAAATACAAATATTATATTGAGCGAGATAATCTCGGGCAAGATGATTGTTAAATTTAAAATTTTGATTTCCGTATAAATTTCCATTATTGTTTATGCTTTGTTAAATATGTTGTTGCCATCTATTCCATCTATTTTCATACCATGTGGATGTCATGTTAACACACATATTAACCATATAGACCCATGTTGCTTTTTGCATCAGGATAGCTTTAGCTAGCAGCTGACCCCCTTCCCACTCCAATTTTTTTTTTTTTTTTAATTAAATTTTGTTTTATAAAAAAACATAAAAGAATAAAACAGCGCCCCCTCCTAAAGAAATTAAATTTGCACAACCCGAATGGTATGGCAATGTACGACATCACATTTTTTAATATATGTATATAAAATTATCATAGTAAATTATTACTATGGTAATTTTATATATTATATATATTTCTAAATCAATTAACATACTAGATTTGATATAGAAACCCAAGATAAACAATTGAAATAAATTAATAATTTTGATTTTTCTTTTCTAAACCTCTAATCCCAATTTTATAAAATCCATATCTGAATCCCCAATTCATCAAACGAGGGTTTCAAGACTAAATTCATTCACATATGTTTTCAAGAAATGAAGAGCAATAATTTCAACACAAGGGTTTCAAACTTCCAATTTACATACAGATGATTTCAAAATGAAGAATGATAATATCACAAACAAAGGTTTCAGATTCAATTCATAAAAAAAGGTTTCTCAAATGAAGAATGATAAATCACATACAAGGGTTTCAAATTCAATTTAATTCTAAAAATAGATTCACAAACACGAAGAAGACAGAGAAACCAAAGAATGAGCATCTACTGCACAAACCCACAAGATCCTACCTGGATCTGATGTTAAAACAATGAATGCACAAAACTTGTAAACAATTCCCTTTAATTTTTGAAATCCTCTTTTTGGAAATTGCTCCTCCAAATTCCTTGGTAATTGCAAAATGGAATCTAGAACTCTGATAAAGAGTTCTCCCATAAATTTGGGGCTTCAATTGTGTGATCACATGAGAAGACTCATTGATCATTATCTTTTATTATTTAATCATATCTTAATTTTCATGCACCAACTTATGCAATTAATTAAAATATTTTTATTAAATAATTTTCTTTCTCTCTTTAATTAATTTGTTATATTTTAATTTCATGCATAAGCTTTATGCAATGTTATTAAAATAAACTTTATTAAATTTATGTTTACTCTCTTATTAATTTGCAAGACGTTTTTAATATAATATTTATTAATTTAAATAATAATAATATTTAAAGTTTATTATTACAATAAAACTTCCAAATAATAATTATTAAATTAAATAAATATAAATACACCTAAATTAGAACTTTAATAAAATCTTTTAAATTTGATTCCTTTATTTAATTAATTTCCCAATTAATTAAATATAATTAAATATTGAATTTTCCTTATAAAATTTAAATTAAATTAAATCATTATATACTCTTTTAATTTGATTTAATTATAATAGAGAATCACACCAGACCCACAAAACTAAATATGACAACTTAATCGAAGACAAAGAGCATAATCAAACTCCAGGGTCAAGATCACGAATTCATGTCACTTGACAAATTTAGACGGGTAAAAAACTCAAATACTTGTCCTACTTTCTAGGACAATTGACTTAGGTTGGGATTTGAACTCAAGAGTTATCTCCCCAGTTATACCATTGAAATACTATGATAGGGCATGCTCATCTTGGCAATTCAAGGAAGTCGATACCCGATACCTGCAATTTGCATAAAATTGACGCATGTACAAACACATATATTCTAAACTAAATAGGCAATGGCAAGGAGTGGTACATCATGTAGATCCTAACTAGCAGGGGACTATGACTCCCTCCCTCAACTACATCAAGAACTTCAATCATAAAAAAAATGTACACATACACCATACACATGCAAGTATGAAGAAAGTAACCATAGAACTACAAATAAATAATCCATTTAAATAATCATCATGAGATAATACAAATTCACTAAATGAACATATATATATATATATACATACATACATATATATATATATATATATATATATATATATATATATATATATATATATATATATATCATCATCATCATCATCAAAACAATAAATATAAACACAAGAAATAACTAAATAACTAAATAACTCATCACATTAATCAACTAAGTATGAAATACATCTAATCAAACCTGGTAACCAAGTACCAATGATCCTAAACATAAACGTAAAATAGGCCTATAAGAATTTGACAATATAATAAGAAAAGCCAACTAGGGGTAGGCATTACAAGGTCCCTAAACCTCTAGAATCCCTTTGGGATCCCAAAACAGATCTCAAATCCTCAAAATATAGTTGTTTTGGTGTGGAGAGTAGATTCCAAGCAGATAAATGAAGGGAATGGAGGACCTAGGAGGATAGATTCTACCTTGAGTTTAACACCATGAAAATAGGAGCTTTAGAGAGGATTTATTAGGTTTTATCCCAATTTCACCTAGGATAAAGGACAAAAAAGGGAAGAAAGAAGGAAAGGTATAAGGAGATTGATGATCTTGCATTAAATAGGAGCTAAACCTTCATTAAATTTGAGAGCATCTAGTTTAAGATGGTACAATTATGCTCCTAACTTCCTCTCCTAATTTTGAGGATGGTTATCATCCAAGGGTTCCAAAGAATGCCTAATCCTATGGAGGTTCCCATTGTTGGCTCTCCAACTAGTTTCCATATAGCTAGCTTTCTACTAAATACTTTTATATCCTCAAAATCTAGCTTAGTTTAAAATGTACACTCGAAAGTGTCCCACTCTAAATCCTTCTATCCAAACGATTCCATGAGTTGGAATGTTCGGATGCTGGCTTAGAGCTCCCTATCCACGAAGTGCAAGAGAGTTTATTTCAAGTTCAAGGGCTCTCAGATGAGCCTTAGAGATACTCTTCTTGCTAGTAAACCATGCAATGGGAGGTTCCAAAGACAAGATGCAAGAATGCAAATGTCCCCAGGAGTTCCTCAAGAATGCAATGCAAATGAAAATTAAGCTAGAATGAGATGCAAAGTGGAGCTATGCTAGAATATGAATGAGAGTGTTACAATACCGTTATTTAAACTATGTGAGATTATTACAAGAATGAAAGCTAAACTAACATGCAACTATGCTAAGAATGCCATATGATCTTATGCTAATATGATGGAATGAGAGAATATAGACAAGGAGTGAGAAGTTCTCCACAAAGCTCCCAAGAAACCTGTTAGAAAACCTGCAGCATAACAATATTCAAAAGATGGATGGATTGAGGGGGAAAGATCTCTCCCTTTTAAAGTCGTACGGACGGTAGAGATCAAGATAAAGATGGTGGATGATCAACGGTGGAATTCAAAAATAGGAGTGATCCATGTGCACACACAAGTCAACCAATAGAATATAAGTTGACTTGTCATATAAGACAAAAGTCACAAAGCCTTTTCTTTTAATTGCAAAATAGAAAAAGGACTTTATGTGTGCACTTTAAGTGGGTTAGAAGAATGGGGTGTTTTATTTAATTAAAAGGGGACATGTTCTTTTAATCAAATAATGAACTTAGGATAGCATAGTCAAACTATAGGTTATAATCAAATAAATTGATTATTAGCAATTTGGTCTAGGTAAATGATTAAATTAATTTAGCCAAAATGTTGAAAAGGGGGCTAATAGTCTAAATGACCATTTTTAGGTGATTACACCTATAACATAATAATTTCTATCTCAAATGTCTTAATGTAATGCTTAACCAATAATTGTTTGTTAGGGTCATTCAATTCACTAACATTCCAGAATATAAGCTTCATGACTCATTTGGAAGGCACTTCCCCTTCCAACACACATTGTGGTTATCTTGGCTTGGCCAATCACATAATGATTTCCTTCCTCTTCTCCTACTAATAATGGCACAATCAACCTCCTCTTTTTCCAATCTAATCTAGGGTAGACTTATCTTTCTACCACCCTCCATCTCTATTTTCTAGATTATTACATATATTAGGGTCTATCTCATCCTTGTTATTGATTGCATAAACCACTCTCTGAAGCACTTTATGATTTATATCTTGATCATCTTCTAAGATTAAATCCAAACCTATAAATTTAACTAATTCTTCCATCCTTCCTCATCATAGCCTAAAATATCATTTTCTTTTGATATGCTAAGGTCCTCTCCCAGTATTCTTGTTTCCTCCTCTTCCTCATGAGCATTCAACATGGTCTCCTTAGATGGATCTATAACCTATTCTATCTTAATCTTAGCCTTCTCAATATTTACTAATTCTTGAGTGACCACCCTCTTTATAGCTTTTTCTTATTGAAAGATAGAGATTCCTTGTATTTAGTAATATCTATATCCTATTCTCTACAATTGATTTCCTCTGTGCTCTATAACATCCTTTGGTCACTCCCTTCCTAGAACCTCTCTTTTATGTCTTGATTATCATTTCCCTACCTAGTTGCCAATCCATCTTCCAACTATTGCTAGGATGCATCCACAAGGGCATAACCTTTCCTTTCCACACCTAACATTTTTCCTTTACATTAGTTGTCCCCTTTGATTCTTTTGGAATCACATTTCTCCAATCCTTATCTCTCACTATTTATCCTTCCTCAACCTCCCTCCCTTTTAAGGTGTGTTTTTCATTATCTAATATGGTGAATCCCCCTTGATGGTATTTAGTTGAATCTATAATCCATATTTTCTTGGTGGTTTCCTAATATGAGGTTCCTCATTAATTTCATCCTCTTATACTAAGTTAAGTATTACATCATAGACCCTAGGTTTTATTAAGAAAGATGATTCACCAGTTTTAAGTTTTATAAGTTCAAACTTTGTTGTGCTAATATCTAATTTAACAATTATTATATTAGTAGTTGCATGGAAATATTCCTCTAGGAAACCTACATGTTCCCCTATACTACTACACATTTTCTAAATAGTATCTTTATTAAGAAGCTCTATTGGTAAATTTGGTAACAAGATATCCCTATCTTATTTGAAATATTTTAAAATTGTCGGGTTAAAATTTGGTTGTCAATCTAAGAAGGTAAAGGGTAATCCTTTAGAACAAGGAGCATTTCCTGGTAAAAAATTCCTTTTCAATGTTATTTCTACTATAATCTGCATAGAGAAGATCTCAGAAAGAATAACAATACTTGCCCTTTTTCGAAGGCCCATTTGAACCATCCAACTATTTTCTTGATAGGGGTGCCTACATTAATCCATATAGAAAATATTTTAAAGGTTTTCCACAAGTCTTTTGTTCTTTCAATCAAGCCATGTTAAATTTGATAATATATCCTTGCCTTTAGGGGTTTTTCCTTGAATCTCTAGACTCAAGTCATTATTCTACCTTAGTCCCTTAGTCTCTATTTCTAGAATCCTTAGGTTCTAATGAAAGTCCTTGATATTCTTAGATTTAAGAGAGTTTCTATTATGAGAATGATTGAGTGGATCTTGGGCTGGATATAGCTCAGGAATTGGTTTTAAGTAATCCTCCTTGACATTTTTTAAGATTCTAAATTTATTCTCCCTCTACAATAGTTGAGTCTCAATGTAACCAAGGCTTCTAAAACCCCTTTTTTTTTTAGGGTGTATCTTATTTTCTTCCCTTATTTCCTTCATCAACTTTACCATAGTCTAACCAACATCATTGGTCAATTGTAGAGTTCCCTATTCCCTAAGTTGATTGTAGATAACTCAATCACATATTTTGTTTTCCTAAACCATGGTTGTTTGTCAAACACAAATATGAGATTACACAGAGCCATTATTAAATGGTAAAGAATAAGGGTTTTCCAAGTGGGTTTCCTCGAGAATGAAAATGAAACACTTTTCTTCCTTTTATATGTTATTTTTTATGACTTAGTTTGACAAAAGTAAAGAGACAACAATAATAGAAAATAAAGAGAATGCAAAGATAAAGAATGGAAAGAATCACAAGATAATAATTAGACATTATCATCTTTTTAAATGTTTACAATAGAGACATTACAATTTATCTGTATAAAGATTTGAACAAAATAAGCAACTTGTAATTAAAAAACTATAGCAA
Organism: Cupressus sempervirens; assembly: GCA_028749045.1. Lineage (NCBI taxonomy): Eukaryota > Viridiplantae > Streptophyta > Pinopsida > Cupressales > Cupressaceae > Cupressus > Cupressus sempervirens. Next base: position 376,822,497 of record CM053791.1, on the reverse strand, counting down.
AATTATAATAATGAAATAAAATGATCCTGAATGCAATAAATTAAATAGCTCTTTTATGAAATGAAATAATTAAAAATGCTTATCTAAACTATTCATACTTATTTGGTTGAGATTGTCACAAAAAGGTTAGAGCTAAATCTGGTCAAATAGCAATGGAAGAGATGTGAGAATGGCAAGAAAAATAATGGAGGCTTAATTGACTAGATATGAGCATAAATTTAGATCTAATTAGTTGAAATTGTTGAAAACTATAATTGGAATAATTGTTATGTTGTCATTGATATCAAACCTTACTGGTAAGATATTTTCTAACAATGTAGAGTGCCATATCAGTTGATTGATCAAAAGGATTTGAAAAGAGAGATAACTAGATGAAATAATGAAGTTGAGAAAAGAGGAGCAAGTATGTTGGAATTACAATGGGCACTTGATTAGTTAGTATGTATTTGACAAGATATTGTGTTGTTTAATCATTATATGAAGTAAATCAGATACTTGAGTTGATCTATAGAAGAGAAGACAAGAAGTTGAGTAAAACACTAAGCTTGATCGAGTGATGGTTTTACTATGTCAATGAAGTAGAAGATTAAGTAACTTAAGAGATAATCAAACAAACAATATTAGTCGAGTGATAGTTATGGTTGACTAAGATGTAGATGAAAATGTAGTAGCAATCGAGCCTAGTGAAGAATGAACGAGCCAGTGAAAGTCAAGCAAGACAGAATGGTAGAGATCAAGCTACACAATGCTGACTGAGGAGAAGAACATAGTGATGACTAAATGTTAGCAAAATAAAATTTTGTGAAAGAATCGAGTTCCAGGCCGACATAGTTGAATTTTTGGATTGGTCAAAATGTGTAAATGACAAGGATTGATGAGATGGCATATTTAATACACAAATTGAGTTTGTTATGTGATCAAAAGAAATAATTTAAAGAGAAATTTTGAGAAAGGGGTAGAAGGACAAAATGATGGACAAATTAATGAATTTGATCAAACCCTAAGATCTATGGTGATGTTTAAGTGACAAAAGATCGGACAAGAGATGTTTTATAAGGTTGGTTCATTATTGATTGGTGATTTTTGTGAAGAATATATGAAGAACATAGTAGCAGAGAAAAAGTGAAAATATTGGTGAAGTGTGATTGCTTGAAAGGTTACCAAGCATATCAGAGATGGAGAACCTAATGGAGTCTAGTCAATGAACCAAAAATTGAGCCAAATGGAGATAAAACATGGAATGTGCAAGGATATTAATGATGGAGAAGAATGTTTCACAAAATTACTAGAGAGAAGTTGTAAGTATTGTAGTCTAAGATGAGTTCAAGTTAAGAAAGGTACAAGCAAAACCCCTTTTGAACTTTGATATGGCTATGCGCCTAATTTGAATTATTTCAAAGTTTTTGGAAGAAAGTGTTACACACTAAAAGATGAAATGAAAGGAAAACTTGATGCTAAGAGTAATGAAGGTATATTTCTAGGATATTCCACTAAAAGCAAGGCATATAAGCATTTGAATTATAACACTAAAAAAACTGTGAAAAGTGTAAATGTTAGAGTTGATGAATTTGCAAAAAATAATGAAGAGGAATGCAAGAAAGAACCTTAAGGTTATAGAAAAAATTTCTACATCTATGAAGGAGAAACAAGTACATTACTTGAACTAGAGAAAGAGGTTGTTGAGCATCAACATCTAGGCACTGCCAAGGTTGGACAGATAAGCTCTATTGAGCATCAACAAGCTGTCAAGCATCAGGTTGCAGGAGCCAAGTCACAAAATGAAGAAGTTAAACATCAGAGAGAGGAAAGTGAACACTAGATAGACAATCTCGAGTTACAACTAGAGATGCCTGAAGGAGATGAACAAGCATAATCGAGTGAAATACAAGAAGAAATAAAACCTAAACTTGTCTTGGCAAAGTATGTAAGAAGGAACCATACACAAACCAAATCATTGGAAGAAAAGATTCTAGAGTCATGACAAGAAGTGAGTTGAAGAATGATACATATTTTTTATGTGAAGTTAATCCTAAATCAGTTAAATATGCTTTGGAGAATGAAGATTGGATAAAGGTAATGAATTAGGAAATTGATCCAATAGAGAAGAACAAGACATGGCCATTGGTACCTAGACCAAAGGACAAAAATGTGATTGGAACTAAGTGGGTATTTAGAAACAAGTTGAATGAGAAAGGAGAAGTCTCAAGGAACAAGACAAGACTAGTTTTTAAGGGATATGCACAAGAGGAAGGAATTGACTATGGAGAGACATTCGCCCCAGTTGTAAGGTTGGAAGGAGTAAGAACTTTTCTTGCATATGTTTTTTACAAAGGATTCAAGGTATACCAAATGAATCTCAAATCTACATTTTTGAATGGAATCTTAGAAGAAGAAGTCTACATTGAACAACTTGAAGGATTTATCGATCCTATCAAGAAGAATATTGTATGTAAGTTGCACAAAGCATTATATGGTTTGAAGCAAGCCCCTAGAGCATGGTATGAAAGGTTACACACCTATTTGGTAGAGAATGGTTTTGCAAGGACTAGTGACAATAAAAATTTATACTTGAAAAGTGAATCTAAGAATAACATATTGCTAGATAAAAAATTTCTTGATGATATCATATTTGGAGGACATGATATGTTGTGTAAATCACTTGCTAATGAGATGAAGAAAGAATTTGAGATGTTAATGTTTGGAGAGATCAAGTTATTTGTTGGTTTGCAAGTCTATAAATGAAGAAAGGTATATGCATTACACAATCAAAGTATATTGAGGAGATATTGAAGACTTTTGGAATGGGGATTAAAGACCAGTTGGAACACCTATGGTTATTGGTCACGAAATTTAAAAGAATGATGATATTGTTGAGGTGAATCAAACATTATATAGGTCAATAATTGGAAAATTATAATATGTTGTAAATAGAAGACCTAACATTGCATTAGTTTTTTGTATTGTTGCAATATTTTTTGATAATCCTAGAGAAAATTGTATGATGGCTATGAAGAGAGTATTGAGATATCTGAAAGGAATAGAAGGCAATGGATTATGGTACAAGAAGAGTGACAAGTTTGATCTAAGATTTTACACAAATGTTGATTAGGCTGGACACATTGATGATAGAAAGAGTACAAGTGGAGGAGCTTTATTTTTAGGAAGGAGATTGATTTCATGGACAAGTAAGAAGTAAAATTGTATCTCTCAATCTATGACAGAGGTTGAGTATGTTGTTGCAGCAGTCATTTATTCAAACATTGTGTGGATCAAGCAATTGTTGAAAGGTATGAAGGAAGATATTACTGAACCTATTGTGATAATACAAGTGTTATAAACATATCAAGGAATCCTATGATGTACACTAAGACCAAACACATTGAAATTATGTATCATTACTTTAGAGAGTTAGTAAAAGACAAAGAAGTGAGATTGGAGTATGTGAACACAAAGGAGCAAATAGTTAATATATTTACTAAGCCATTACCTAAGGATGCTTTTGAGTATCTAAGAGGTAAGTTAGGGGTCATTCCCCTATCTAAAGCAAGCTAAGAAGAGATGCAACATTGCATCAATTGTTATGATTAGAATATCTTACACATTGATGTAGGAGGTAACACTTTAGGAGTTGCCTAAAGTTGTGAAGAGATGGATAGAAGCATGAGCAGATGACATGACAAGGAGTCAAGTCAAAAGATGATAGAGGAAGTGATATTACAAGATCAGTCAGACACTAATAAGAGGATGATGTGTATAGGTGGATGATGTCTTTGAAATTGTTGTCAAAGAGGGAGATAATGATTGTTACCATCCAATATCTCAAGGAAGCCAATACAATTTGTATTAAAATTGGTGTCAAAATCGAAGAATCTACAATTTGTATCATAGAGGGAGAAGTGTAAGAGAGTGAAAAGATGAGAACCATAGTGAAACTAAATATATTAATGAAGCTCTCATATAAAATCATAGGGAGTTAATAATGATAAATTATGAGAAAGTATTTTGCATTTGCATGATAACTAGAGGTGTTGCCATCAATGCCAAAGAGGGAGATTGTGGAAAACTACAATTGGAATAATTGTTATGTTGTCATTGGTGTCAAATGTTACTAGTGAGACATTTTTAGCAGTGTAGGGTGCCATATCTGTTGATTGATGAAGAGGATTTGAAAAGAGAGATAACTAGATGAACTAGTGAAGTTGTTGAGAAAAGAGGAGCAAATATGTTGGAATTACAATGGGCACTTGATCAGTTAGTCTTTGACAAGATAATATGTTGTTTAATCATCATATAAAGTGAAGAAGACAATTGAATTGATGTATATAAGAGAAGACAAGAAGTTGAGTAAAACACTAATCTTGACCAAGTGATAGTTTTACTAGGTCAATGAACTAGAAGATTAAGGAACTTAAGGGATAGTCAAACAAATAGTATCAGTCGAGTGATAGTTATGAATAAGAAAGATGAAGGAGAAAATGTAGCAGTGATCAAACCTAGTGAAGACCAAGCTACACTATATTGACTAAGAAAAAGAATATAGTGATGACCATGTGTCAGAAAAATAAAAAGTTTGTGAAAGAATCAATTTTGAGGCTAACGTAGTTGAATTTTTGGATTGGTCAAAAACATAAATATAAGGATTGATTAGTTGGTGCATTTAATGCATGAATTGAATTTGTTATGTGATAAAAGGCAAGGATTTAAAGAGAATGGAGTAGAAAGGAGTAGAAGGACAATATGATGGATAGATTTAATTAATTTGATCAAAACCTAAGATCTATGGTGATGTTTAAGTGACAAAAGATCAAAGCTATCTATTTATGGGGGGATAAGAAATCTTTTACAAGGTTGTTTTATTGTTGGTTGGCAATTTTTGTGAAGAATCAGTGAAGAACAAAGTAGCAAAGGAAAAGAGAGAAGATTAGTGAAGTGTGATTGCTTGAAGGGTTGCCAAGCAAATTAGAGATGGAGAACCTAATGGAGTCTAGACAATGAACCAACAATTGAGCTAATGGAGATCTAAATTTGCAAAGTGTGTTGTATCTTAATAGATCATACCTAGTTGTTACTTTCTAACCATTGTGATAGTAAAATGCTTTAATCAAGGTTGACCTAATATTTATTTTGTGAATCCTTTAATCAAGGTGACATTCTAATGGAATGGTCTAAACCTCTAACCAGGCCACTCCTAATAGGGTGATTAAATCCTTTATTAGGGTCGCACCTAACAATGTGTTTTATAACCTTTAATAAGCTTGGCTCTTAACCAAATTCACTTCATAAGAGTGAAAAAGTGGTAGCATGTTACTTGGTGGTTTTTCCCAAATTGGGTTTCCACTTTAAATCCTAGTGCCATATATATGTGAACTTTATTTTCATGATGCATGATATTTACTGTTAGTAAACATATACTAAATAAAGAGCTAAGTGATGTGTGAATAAGTTAATTTTCCATATTGGCCAAGTGGTTTTATGAATTTGAATAAGTTGTTTGAAGTTGTTAAAAGTTGATTTGGTACATCTAGACCTAAGGATAATTGATTCACCTCCCTCCCCCCTCTCAATTATTATAATCATTCTATCATAAACAATCTACCAAGTTTAAAGTTTTCCCAACTTTTAGGAATATATTGCAATGCTATTGGGATTGGTGTCTAACCCGAGAATAATCCACTAGGTTGAAACCTTGATATACTATGTTATATATAATTAAGTAATGGCATTACAATATTTCTCAATATTGTAGCCTTAATCAAACCACCAAGAAGGATTCAACTAAGATAGATGGTGAAAAAATGATGGAAAAACTAGCAGGATGAAGATAAGGGTTAATGTGAGCCCAGTTTGAGTGGGTGACACAAGTGAGGGTGGTTGAGGAGTCAATCTATGATCAATGTTATCAAGGTTGGGGGTTTAGTATGAGCTCACAAGAAATTTTTGTGGAAGTGTTAGATGAATGGATATTGAAGTGAGAAGATATTGTGCATTGCAAAATCCTCCTATTTGACTTTTGTAAGGCCCTCTTTAATAAAATTAATAACTAATAGAGGCAAAAAACATTCATAAAATGCATAATATTGTGCTAGGCTAGATTAAATTAGGATTGATAGTTTGATACTTTGATCTGCACATCTAGTTGATGGAAGGATTACTAATGGTTCCAAAAATGATGGTGCCTAGGTAAGAGAGAGATGTCAAATGCTTGGTGCCTAGTCAGTGATGAATGAATAATTCTTGATGATCTTTATCTCCCTCAATGTAATCTAATGCCTTATGTAAATAATTTGGTGCCTTGCATCAGTGAGGAGGTAGATTATTGCTTTAGAGGAGAGATAGTTTGCTTCGATATAAGGAAAATTGCTACCAATTAGGATGTAGTTGTTGTTATTTTGCATAGAAATTAATTTTTCAGCATAGATAGTGGTATACTACCTTTAATGTTTTATTCCTCCCCCTTCTTTGTAATTCACTATCTTTTGAGGATAAGTTTGTTGCCACCTATGAAGGAAATTATTATTATTATTACAATTTTTCCTAATAATAAATTACTACATAGTTTTTGATAAGATAAACAGGTTTTAAGGGATCCTAAAACCCATAAGTTTTACAATAACAAGGATGATAATAAGCCAAAGAAGCCCAGCCAAAACAAAGGTCCAACAGCTGATAATAAGCTCGAAGGCCCAGCCCAAAACAAAGGCCCACAGAAAGGCCAGAAAATAAACAAACTAAAACAAACTACAGAAAGCCTGTCGAAAAGCCAAAAGCCAGGAAGATGAAAACACAAAAGACAAGAAAACTAGTCTTCATTTATCTTCTCCATTTCCTGCATAGTCTGAGCTGCCTCGACTATCTTTTGCTACTCCTTTTCCATTTGATCCTGGACCTTCTCCATGCCCTGATCCATATTGGTGAGAGTACTGATTGTGGCCTTATCATCATCAGGGCTGGCCTTATCCCTGTTCTGTCCTCCCTCCTCCACCAACAAGCCCCTGTCCTTAAGTTTACTAGCAAGGGATTGGATGTTGTCATCCATCAAACTCAGGAGAGAAATCATCTGACTTGCCAGGTTGTGGTTGTAATTTTTAATATTTCTTAATCTCCTTTCATTTAAGCTTTCTCTATTATCCTAGTCCTCTTGGCTGTCATTACCTGTCTTATTCTTAATACTTTTCATCTGGGATACCCTCTCTCTGACTTCCTCCAGCTCATGGAAGATCCATTTGATTGATCTGAAGTTGTCAATCATACTATTGTAGGCATTATTCAGAAGGTTCATTCCAATCTCCCTTGCATTGTCTAAGATGACTAGGATAGCTGGGTCTATGAGCTCATTGAGCCTAGGCTGCTCCAGGTTGTCCACCAGGATCTGAGGGTTCATAGCTTCCCTAAAAATCCCCATAGTAGCAGTCCTCACATTGAAATTTTTCCAGGCTTTTATCCTATTTTTGACCTGCACTTCCCCCTCGTTCTCACCAGTGATGACATTCACTTTTTCCTTCGAAGGAGGCTGAGACTGGACAGGGGAGAGGGGAGGAGGAATAGCATCCTTCCTTTGATTTCTTGTCTCCTCAACTCTCACAACCTCCCTCTTCCATTTTTTCCCAGGTTTCTCCTCTTCCAACTCCTCCTCTGACACTTTGTCAGAATCTTCCGTATCCATTTCCCCCTCCTCCTCAGCATAACCCTCTTTTGCTTGAGCTTGGTTGTGATCCCTAGGGCTTTTCCTATTAGGAGTTGTAGCAGTGGACAGTTTCCTGCGTTGACCTTTTTTCTTCTTTCCTGAGGAAACATTCTCCTCCTCTGAGCTAATGCTCTCAATGTCATCAAAGTCAAAGGAAAAGTTGGAGCTGCCTTCGTCAACATCCTCAACTTGAGGAGGGTTCTTGCATATAGACTGAGCTTTGAAATGCTCATGGATGAGGAGCAATAATCCCTCATGCAAAGCAGGGTTAACAGTGGCTTTCTTCTTGAAACTAGAGATTTCCTTGTTCATAGAAGTGAGAAGGTAAAAGGGGATGGAAATTCTTTTCTTATGGCAAAAATGATTTTAAATCACAAAATGGTGGATTTTGACCCGATCAAACCTAGGGTCCAAGGTAACATAATCAATGAGGGCATATGAAACATACCTCCAAAACTTCTTTATAGTCTCCATCACATAGAAAGACTATTTCTTTTCCAGCTTGTTCATCTCTGTAGAATTTTTCATGAACTCCTTGACTGCATTGGATGAAAATTTCTTATCCCTGTAGAATTTGAAACCCTCCATAGGGATACCAGTGACCTCTGCTACCACTTCCTCTGTGATTTGGAAAGAAACCCTGTTCACCTTGACCTTGCCATTGTTCCACGAGTTCACCATGTTGTTGGTGACCTCAGGGTCAAAACCATGGAGTTTCTTGAAAAAATTTGCAACCCCACCCTTTTCCAGTTTTTTCCAGACTTTGCCCATATTCTTCAACTTCTCCACTTCACCCGCCAGCTCCTTTCTGCTCTGTTCTCCAGTCATGACGTTCATTTTTTCTTCAACAATTCTCATGAGCCCCAATCTCTGCAAATTTTTTCCAGCCAAGATTTTGGCTCCGTTTCTATTATTGGGTTTGTGTTCATTCGCCTCTTTGATACAATAGTGAGTGAAAATGACAACGATCCTCCGAACATGTCGAACAGACAGAGAAAATCCCTTGAGATTATGAAAACCAAGAAACATATTATTGCTCGTACCAACATCCATTCTTTATTAAACATGATTACAGTTAGATTGACCCGTACTTCCGTGGATTTTCTCCAGCTTGATTAGTGACTTAGCCTCCCTCAAAATATCTTTTTCAGAATGCCAGATCATCTCTTTGTCTGCTCCCACCCCTTTATTAGCGAACCAGTCAGCAACTGGGTTTGCCTCTCTAAACGCATGAGTGAGTGGACCTTCTCAAATTTTGTGAGGGCGGCACATGTCTCATTGATTATATTTGCAATTGACCACGAGGGAGGGGAGATACCATTAATATTGTTAATTATGTTTTTGGAGTCCCCTTCAAGCCGAAGTTTGGAAACTCCAGCTTCAAAAGCCAACTTTACCACACTGCACGCGGCTCTGGCTTTAGCCAAATGGTTGGTCTGGGTTTTGAGCGAGAGAGCAAAGGCTACAATCCCCTCCCCAAAATTGTTTCTTATAATTCTACTGCTTCTAGAGGGGCCAAGGTTGCCCTTAGAAGCACCATTGAAGTTGGCTTTTAACCATCCTTCTAGGGGTAGAATCCATCTGGCATCCTATCTTTTGGGATCCCTATCTTTTTCTTTAATCGTCTTCCTATCCCCTATATCAACTTCCCCCTCCTTCATTACTTGAAGGTTTTCTTTTATGTTTTTCAAAATTTTCCTTCCCAGAATTACTGTCGGCTCCTCTCTATCCCTGAAAATTCTGTTGTTCCTTTCCTTCCAGATACTCCAGCAGAAGTGAGGCAAAAACCAGGCATAATTATCCTATCGGCCTGCAATTTTATAGAGGCTTTTCCATTGACTGAAAAAGTCGATAAGGTTTTCCAACCAGCACCAGAGAATCTCCATTTCTTGATTAAGAGAATTCCACACCTCCCTAGCAAAGTCACATTGAATGAAGATATGATTTCCTGACTCAGACTGGTTTTTACAAAGTGGGCATCTGATGGGCATAACATGGCCTCTCTTCATGAGGTTATCTTGTGTTAGGATTTTGTTCTGAAGGACCAGCCAATAAAATATGTTGATCTTAGGAGTGAGGCCCATGATCCAGGCATCCAGCGAATGGGGTTTCTCCTTTAAACCCCAAAGAGAGTTGTAGCTAGAAGCAACAAAATAACTTCAATTGGGATTATCCCTCCAGACCAGCTCATCCTTATTATTACTAGGGATCAAAGCATTAAGCATAGTCATTATTGGTTTTAAGTCCTCGAAAATGAGGGAAAGGTCTCTCCATTCCTGATCAACCCTGTAATTGCTTACTTTAAACCCATATAGCTCTGTCCATTCTTGCACCCATCTCTCAAAAACTAGGTTGCTAGAAAGTGGGCCTTGACATAACCACCTGTCAGACCAAAACTGAATATTCTCCCCATTCCCTAGTTTCCAAGAGACCCTTGCCTTAGCCAGGTCCCTGGCCTTTAGGATACCATTCCAAATAGTCGACCCTTTAGGGATGTCTTCATTGAATAAAGTAAAATGAAGAGAGGGTCTTCTGAGGTGTTTATTTTCCAAAATGTCTCTCCATTCACCAGTGTTATTGAAGATACGCCAGATTTGTTTTGCAAGAAGCGCCTTATTGAGATGGGTAAGCTTTCTGATGCCCAAACCTCCATACCTCTTGGGGAGGCAGACCTTCTCCCAGGCAACAAGAGGGTACCCTTTCTTTCCTTCAAGTCCGATCCATAGAAAATCTCTTTGGATTTTCTCCATTTTCTCTGCAAATTTCACAAGAATTCCAAAAAGGCTCAGAGCATAAATGGGAAGGTTCTGAAGAGTGGATTTGACCAGTAGACATTTCCTAGCCTGGCTGAGAGAGGCACCTTTCCATCCTACCATCTTCTTGTTGAATCTGTCCAGAATACCATTCCAGAAAGAGTCAGGGGGAGAAGAGGCCAAGGAGAGTCCTAGATAGGATGAAGGGAGAGAGCCCACCCCACAACCAAGGATTCTAGCAATTTTCCTTTTTCTTACTTCAGGGGTGTTAACAAAGAAGGTCGAGCTTTTGTTCCAGTTAATTAGCTAACCAGTCCCTCTGGAGTAAGTATCAAGAACCTCTTTCAAGGTCTTAGCTTCTTTCACAGAAGCTTCCCCCCCATTATAGTGTCATCCACAAATTGTTGGTGAGTGAAGGGTTCATTTCTCAAAGAAGGGTTAATCCCTATAAGACTTCCATCAGACTTTTTATATTCAATAAGCCTCCCAATGCAGTCAGCTAAAATAATGAAGAGAATAGGTGATAGGAGATCTCCCTACCTGAGACCTCTAAAAAGTTTAAAGAACTCAGAGGGGGCTCCATTAATCAGAACAGCAAGAGAGGAGGTAGACACCAATTGAGAAATGAGTTTACAAACTTTATTGTCAAAACCAAAGGCCTGAAGGACCTTTCCAAGAAAGGACCAGTCCACCTGATCATAGGCTTTTGAAAGATCCAGTTTGAGCAACATACATTCCTGCTTGGAAGCTTCTAAAGAATGAATAACCTCATGAACCATCAGCACCAAGTCCAAGATTTGTCTCCCAGGAACAAAGCCCAATTGTTGCTGTGAAATGATTAGATGCAGGATTTTAAGCATTCTGGAAGTGAGAACTTTAGAGATGATCTTGTAGAAAGAGTTGCACAAACTGATGGGCCTGAACTGGTTAAAAGAGTCAGCCCCTGGGGATTTAGGAATGAGAACCAAGAAGGTAGAATTAATCTCCTTAAGAATACTTCTAGCTCTGAATAACTCCTGAAGAGCCTTAACCACATCCCCCATGACCACTGGCCAGTACATTTGGAAGAAAAAGGTGATAAACCCGTCCGGACGAGGTGATTTGTCACCAGGTAGGGAGAAAGGGGCCTCTCTAACTTCCAAAGCATTAGGAATAGCATAGAGAAGTTTATTATGGTGGGGTTGAATAATCTGAGGAATACAAGAGAAGATATCCTCTTGATCCACCGTGGAAAGTAGGGGGTCCTCAGAGAGAAGAGAAGAGAAGAAGGAGACCGCTTCAGCCGAGATAATTGGATCTTCAAACAACAACGCCTACCCCTTCCTGATTCTAGAGATCTTGTTGTTAGCCCTATGTTTTAGGGTGGAGAGATGAAAGAACTTCGTGTTTCGGTCTCCATCCTTAAGCCATGAGATTCGAGATTTTTGCCTCCAAAACTTTTCCTCCCTATTGATGATGTTATGAAGATCAAACAGGATCAACAACTCAGCCTCCCTGTTACTCTCATTATATCCTTCCTTCTGTATACTATCTTGGATGACAGATAGATTGTCTGACAACTCCTCCTTGTCATGGAAAATATGGCCAAAATCAGGCTTGTTCCAAATTTTTACCATCCTCTTCACATTTCTGAGCTTTCTAGTGACTCTGAACATGGTTGAGCCATCAACACCAATCCCCCACCATCTTTTGACATTATCCAATAGGTCGGGGTGAGTGGTCCACATTTTCTCGAACCTAAAAGGGCAATTCCTCTTGGGCTCAAGAGGGGATATCAAAAGAGAAATGGGAGAGTGGTCAGAACCAACTCTAGGAAGCAGAGATAATCTACAACTAAAAGAGTGTAACCAATCCGGGGAGATTAAAGCTCTGTCCAATCTAACCTGAATGCAGTCCTGACCAGTTCTCTTGTTAGACCAGGTAAAGGTACCCCCCGAGAGCTCCAAATCCATTAGGGCTAGGTCATTGATGAAATTGTAAAGATCCTGCTTGCTTTCCCAATCTGGGGGCAATCCTCCCATCTTCTCCTTGTCCTCCAACGAAGAGTTGAAGTCTCCCAGGATAATGCCTTTTTTAATGTCACTGGCTTGCACCAACTTTCCAACTTTGACCCAATAATTTTTTCTATCTCTCTTGTTGTTGGGAGCATTAATGTTCACTAAAAACTAGCATTCATTAGTTTGCAAATGTTGTACTCTACAGAAAATGATGTTATCCTCATCATACTCAGGCACAATATTGAAATGTCTGTTATTGAATAATAGCAACAGCCCTCCAGATGCTCCTTCTGAGTTTGAGGCAATTCCATTCATGTTGTTGTTGAATCTAATATTTTCTAGATTTACTTTCTTCATTTTCGTTTCTTGAATGAGAAATATATCAGGCCTATGATCTCTTATCATATTCCTTACAACTTCTTGCTTGTGGATTCCATTGAGTCCACGAATATTCCATGAGAGGATCTTCATGCTTTAATTGATGAGCAGGCTTCTTGGATGGTGCATTTTGTTCCATCCATGATGTTTCTTCTTGCTTCCTCCTTCTTGATTTCATTCTTGTTTTTCCTTCCCACTGGGTTGGTTTTATGACCAAGATCTACCTTGGCCTTACTTCTAGTTGAAGCAAGAGAGGCAGGAGAGGGGTCCCGGCTATTCTTCTTCTTTCTTCTTCTGACTTCTGTCTAGGGTGGCTCTTCTTCTTCATTACATAAATCAAATAAAGCATCTAGCCTGGCCAGTTATTTCAATCTTGAAACAGATAATCATTCTAAGATTCTATTCACTATTACAGGGGGTTTCCTACTAACCAGGTTTATGGATTTTTGAGACAATGTTTCCCCTTCCTTTTGTTCCTCCATAGAGTCTGGGACAAAGGAAAGGTTCAGATCAACCTCCTCAGAACTCTCAGGGATTTGAGACTCCAAAATACTTGCCTCTTCAAGATTATCCTTGGATTCCTTCATTTGGGAAGGGTTGGTTTTGTCCTCAGTTGTCTCATTCCCTTCTCCTTCTAGTGCTTCCACTACAACCTGGAGGTCCCAGGGTTCAGCTTGGAGGTCAGGAACAGAATCATTAGCTTTTTCTTCAACCTTTCAATTTTTCTTGACTTGCATTTCTTTCTTCTTCCAAGTCTTTTTGGGAACATGAGTAGCTTTCTTCCCACCATGAGGGCGGGCCTTTCCCCCCATTCCCTTTCCTTTGAATAGTGGGCAGAATCCAGCCTTATGGTCTGCCTTCTTACAATGGAAGCACGCAAAAGGCACACTTTCATAGTCAATCTTTTGGATTCTACTTCCCAATCGAGTTAAAATTCAATAACTTGAGCCATATCCTATCCTTCAGTCACTCCTACACATATCCTTGCATAGGTAAGTCTCTTCTTTGCTGCCACTACAGGATCAATGGAAAGAAGCTCTCCAAAAGACCTGGCAATGCCATCAAATACGTCCTCATGCTAGTATTCCATGCGCAATTTTGGGAGTCTAATCCATATTGGAGTCTGGGATAGGAAATCATTATTCAAGTCCAGATTAGAAGACCATTTCTACAAGATTAAAGTAGATCTCCCCAAAGACCAGTTCCCTGCGCACAGGATTCTGGAAAAGTCTTCCGAGCAAGAAAACTCAAAAGTCATGAAACCTTTTGCCATTGCTATCACCTCTACATGGCCCTTTAAATCCCATTTGTTTCTGGTAAAGACCTTCACAACATCAATGTTGGGCCTTGGCCCTACAAATTTTCCCACCAAGGTATTCGCCATACTGAGGATATTGTGGTCAATAATTTCCCGAGGAACTTCCAGAGCAAAGAAACCCTTCTCCTTGTCTGATTTATCAATGACTTTCGAGAATGTCGACTTACCTGATGGTTTGACTCCAAATAGGTTCGACCAGTACCCCCAGGCCCCAGGTGGTCCACCACCCGAGTGAAGGGGAGGAATCTTCTCACCTGGGTGAGGCAACAACTCCCATGGGTCCCCATCCTTTGAGGCGTCTGCATCATTCACCTCTGATTCCTGCCCTGCACCTGCAAATTGCCCCCCAACGCTCGTGTTCTCCCGATTCTCACCTAGCTACTGATTCAAGATCCCATTCTCGCCTTGCTACTGATACAAAAACCCATTCCCGCTCGCTCTGCACGCTCCAATCATTGATGTAAAGTTTTATAAATTACTACATAGTTAATAAGTAATATTGTTAATAATTGATTTTGTTGTAAAATTAAATGATAACGCTTCATGGTATATACCCCTTCAAATAAAGTTTTTGTGATGCTTGGTTTACCCTAAATGTCACCAAGGGATTCTAAGTTGTTAATGTTGTTAGTCATGTTGTTCATTTATGTTTTTACTATACGTGTACTATGTTATTATTGTGGAGTTAGATCCGTCTCCAAGTGGGAGATTATTGTGAAGTGAAGCCTAATCAAACTCAGAGGTTTATTCGGTGTAGTTTCTCCCCAAATTATTTCTATGGAGGTTTGGGGGTAGCACCCCCAAGATGGGGTCAAGATGTAGCACCCCAAGTGCCCTCCCTATTGTAGTATAGGGTGAGGTCAAGAGGCAATGCCCCCATGGGGGTTTTTGGGGACATCGCCCCCAAAGCCAAAAATGATTGTACTATTGTAAAGGATGTTGATTACTATTTTTCTATTAGATGACTTATTCTAGCCCTAATTTTGTAAGCAAAAAAATCTTGTATAAAATGGTTTAGGGTTAGGGATTTCATAATGTATGGTGATATTGTACCTTCTTGTGGCGGTATTGAGCTATAAGGGATTGCAGAGTGTAATCATTGGATAATAATAATATTGGACTTGTTGTTGATGGACATAGCCCAGGGATTAGGTGAACCACGTTAAATCTTTGTGTCTTGTGTTCTCTTTTGTGTGATATATTATTTTTTGATATTGGTTATATTTGCATTTAATTATTAAGTGTGTTTGTGGTTAATCCTAACAAGTGGTATCAGAGCCAAATTGTCTCATTTTTTTTTAGCCAAACCCTCTTCATTTTTTGTTTTTGGCTATCCTCTAATGAAAGGTCTCATGGTTGAGTGGAAACGATGATAGTCGAGGACAAGCTTAAGGTTGAGAATTTTAATGGGTAGAACTTTCAGTTATGGAAAATGCAAGTGGAGGACTGTCTTTATCAAAAAGATTTATGGAAGCCATTGGAAAGAAAAACAAAGAAATAAGGAACTATGATAAAGGAGGATTGAAAGATTTTAGATAGAAAGGCAGTTGGAAGCATTCGGTTATGCTTAGCACCATCGGTGACATTTAACATTAAAAAAGAAAAGAAGATGGAAGAGTTGATGCAAACCCTAGGAAATTGTATGAAAAGACCTCTGCTTCAAATAAGGTATTTCTCATGAAGCGTATATTTAATATGAGGATGATAGAAGTAGATTTTTTTCAGATCATTTAAATAAGTTTATTATTGTTACTAGTTAGTTATCTTCCATAAATGTCAATTTTGACGAATAAATTAGGCCTCTCTTGATTTTCTGTTATTTGCCAAAAAAGTTGAAATGGCTTGGTAATGATTGTGAGTATTTTTTTGATCTAATACCCTAAAATTTGATGATGTTATTGGTGTTATTCTTTGAGTGAGGAACTTGTAGGAAAACCTCAGGTAGATCTACATCTGGAAATGCTTTGAACACACAAAGCAGAGGTAGAACGACTTAGAGATTAAGTAAATCGTGGAAAATCAAGAGGAAAGTCAAAGGGGAAGAGGTATCAATCTAGAGGACCAAGAGATTGTTGGTATTGTGGGAAACCAGGGCATAAGAAGAAATATTGCTAGACTTGAAAGTATAATCACCTAAAAATGGTCATCTAGACTATTAGCCCCGTTCTCAGCATTTTGGCTAAATTAATTAATCATTTGCCTAGGCCAAATTGCTAAAGATCAATTAATTTGATTATAACCTATAGTTTGACTATATTATCCTAAGTCCATATTTGATTAAAAGAACATGTCCACTTTTAATTAAATAAAAGACATTTTTCTTCTAACCCACTCGATGTGCACACATAAAGTCCTTTTTCTATTTACAAATTAAAAGAAAAGGCTTTTTGTCTCAAATGAAAGGTCAACTCCTTTTCATTGGTTTAATTGCTCTTACACATAGATAATGCCAAAATTCAACCCCCACCCTTGATTTTCTATCCCTTGATCTTGATCTCGACCATTTATACATCTTTAAAAGAAAGAGCACTCCCCTTCTCAAAGGATCCACATTCTTGAGTATTGTTATGTTGTAGGTTTATTGATTGATCTAATTAAAGCTTGTGGAGAACTTCTACTTCTTGTCTAAATTGTCTTATCACTATTGCATATTTAGCTTAGATTCATCTTGCAAGTAGCTTAAATCACATAGTTTAACTAGTGTGGCTATTGTAACACTCTCATTTTCATTAATCTAGTTGCATTGTGCATATCATTCTAGATTAGTTTCATTCTTGCATTGCATGATTAAGGAACTCATTTTGGACACTTTCATTCTTGCTCTTGTCTAAGGAACCTCCCATTGCATGATTTATTAGCAAGGAATGTGTCTCTAAGGGTTAGTTGAGAGCTATTCATATTGCTCAAAACACTTCCTTGCACTCCATGGATAGGGACCTTTAGGCCACCATTCAAGCATTCCAACTCATGAAATTTCTTGGATAGAAGGGTTTAGAGTGATGCACATTTCTAGTGTACATTTTTGGCACCCACCTTGGGGCAGAACACTCTAGTTTTGCTCCTAATCTGCATTTTCTACTTGTTGTTTGTTCTTTTTTTTAATAGTCACAAAAATTGGGCAATACTTTCTCAGTATCATATGATATTTGTCAACACTAGTATCAAGTGATACTTTTCTAATAAAAGTATCGTACACCCATACTAAACTCTATTGAACCTTATAGCAAGTTGTATCGCACAACTATAGGCAAATATATCATAGAAGGAAAAAGTATCATACTAGTATATTGAAAAGTATGGTACGATACTCTTCCAACATAAAATGTCACATAGCCTAAAATTGCTTGTTGTTCGGGTTCTTTGATCATATTTTTAGTTTTTTGTTGTCTGTCCATCGAGTTTTTCAGGTCCATTATAGTCTAACAAAGGTCTAGTTGCAGTCTTTCATTTTTATTTTATTTTTTTGACTAACCCATGTTGGACTAATGCTTGTGCTTGTAGATGTTTCCCCTAAATGCTTGAATACTTACCTTAAAAGAATGCATGTCAAAGTTTCAAATGCAAAAAGGCTACTAACAGTTGTTTGCAAGACTGTCTAAAAGCATAAAAATGAAATAAGTGCTTGTATTTCCATTATTTTGTGTGTAGAAATCCTACTAATTATTCATTTTCATAGGGACATAAGACTTACAATTGTAGTCTCTTGGTGGTAGGAAAGTATGCTCTTCACCTTTGTGGTGAATCGGTAATCTTGACCCGCCTTTAGATTCCAAAAGAAAGAGGATTAATTGAACTTGTTTGGCATGCTTAGGGAAAATGATTAAAATAGGAGAGTACGCTCTTCACCCTCTCAGTGAATCAAAAATCTTGACTCTCAAGAGTGTATCCAATCTGTCTTAGTCTAGAATCCTTTAGAGGGCTTACTCTTGAGCAATCAAGAGGAACGACCCAAGTGGGGACAAGTGAACCCAGTTATTCCAACCCACTATAATATCAAGGCTACCAAGGACACAAAACCTTGGTGGATGTAGTGTTTGTCTTCACTTAGTCTGAGTACGTATGGGATTGAGACCATGAGGAAAATGCTAGGCAAAAATTCTTAAGGTGCTCTTGTGGTCATGAGGTCCTTTACCTGCCACAAGGCAGGGTGCCCTATAATTGGGTGCAAGAGGAGCATTATGAATGTAAGCCCTTTCTAAACAGTCTAGATTAGTAACTACCTTATTTTTCTACTCAACTTCTTGGTGCAAGGATTGATCCTAATGGATTACTTGGATCACCCCAAGATTTTACACTCACCATCTGTGTCCCCTTGGTTATGATTATGGCATCTCCATGAGAAAGCCAATATCTCTTGTGGGCAACCACTTGGTGTGAGGTGAAGGGATACTTAGTGTGGCCCAATTTTTAATGAACCCTAACTCTTAGGTAGATATACTTGGATAGTGTTTTCAAATGTGTTCGACCTGTGTAAATGTTCTTACAAATCAAAAATCTTGTTAGCATCAGTAGTAATCTATTCTGATATCACAAGTGTGTGTTAGCAAGGTTGCTTTGTCCCTTGTTCAATAGTTTGAGATATGCAAAATTCCCTTACAATTTTCAAACCATGTTATTCTTTGATGAAAACTGAGGTCCTATACTATCCACATAACATTTTGGTCTAAAAACATTCAACTGTCAACTTGAAACACAATTTTTTTTTTTGTCAAAACTACTTTTTTTCATAATTCACTGGCACACTATCATACGATTGTTGGAGAAATACCATACGCCATTATTTTCTTGAAATTATATCACTTGACTGCTATAAGTTCTATTGCCTACCTATAGTAAACTTTATCACTCTCCTTAAGGAAAAGTATTGCCTATGAAAAAAGTGTCACCTGGTTACTGTCAACTCTATCATACAATATGTTTTGTTGTCCTAATATCATTTGGCTCTTTAAAAAGTATTGCTTGGCTCTTTGAGAAGTATTACCTAGTTTCTATCACTTCCAAAATAGAGTTTAAACTACATTTTAGTTGATGTAGGGGTGTCGTCACTTCCTCCTGCCTGAACTTGGTCAAAAAAAATTGTGTTAGGTATTGTTCTAAGTTGAAAAAATGGCTTTATTCTATTAGATGTAAGCTAAAAATGATCACTAATGGTCACTTGTCAAAATCTAGTTACCTTTCTATGCTAGCTAATTGCTATCGAGCTTCTTGCTCATTCTCAGCTTGAGTCACTAGTGTTGTAAATGCTTGAGAACTCCTTACAAGCCACTTGTTTATTCTATCTTTGACAAGTGATTTTTCTTGACCCCACAAGCTTCAAATTTGAAACACTTATCTCATCCTATTAAATAAAGACATTTCCTTACATGTCAGTCGCAACTAGGTTCCAAGTCAGTAAAGGTAGTCATCCTTCTTTCACCTTCAAACTATTGGAAACTCCAACTAGGTTCCCTTGTGGAAAAACTTGTGTGGAGGATCTCATCTCTTATAAGCAACAAGAAGCTAACATCTAGCATAACCCACTCTATAGCTTTGAGAATCTATTTGGCACACCCTTTGATACACTTAGGGGTGAAGATAGGGTCCTGCTTACTATACATCTTGAGGAGATAAAACTTTTCTTAGAAGAAAAATCAAGAGAAAATGAAAGACTCAAAGAGGCCATACACATGGCCACTAGAGAAAGAGCCAATCATCAAATCGATTTTAATGCTCATGCACACAATGACAAAAATATGCAAGCCTGCTATAGTGACTCATTTGATAACATCCCTCTCAGTGGAAATGATGGAAACGATATGCCTCCTAAGAATTATAGATTAGACACAGGAGCATGCCCATCACCACCAAGAAATTCACAATCACACCATGAAAGTGAAACCAATGATGAAATCACTAGCAAAGACTTGATGAGATTTCAACAAGATGAGGTCACCAAAAGGCTAATGCTCAAAGCCTTGGAACAAAATGGGGACCAATACTTTTGATACATGACACCAAAGAGATGGAAACTCCCTCAAGACTTTGACGTGCAAAGGATAATAAAAAAAAAAGGAACCCATTGAGGCTAAAATTTTGAGATAAGAAATGCAAGAACTTAGAAATCAACTTGCACAAATACAAGTCTCCAAAGAACAACCTAAAACCTCCTGTTTTGAGTCAATATATGCTCTTCCTTTTGATAGGAGTCTTTACATGCTTCCATTTCTTAGGGATATAGAGGTTCCCAAATATGACATATATGGTAGAAATGGTGATCCTCATTATCATGTGAGGCACCTCTACACTATTAGCATGATCTTTATGCATGAGGACACTTACCTCACGAGATTGTTTCCTGGGAGTTTAAGCACACAAGCCATGGAATAGTTTACAAAACTAACACCTCCTCTCAAAATGTTTGATGAACTTGTACAACATTTCATCCAATAGTATTCCTATAACATTCAATATCCTATTACTATGTTGTATTTGTGCAACCTCAAACAAAAACAAGAAGAACCCTTTGCAACGTATCTCTAGCAATGGAGATATCTACATTCTAGATACCCTCGGCAAGTTCCTGAGACCAAGAAGATTGACATCTTTGTGAATACACTTATACTAGAACTCTACTTTGACCTTAGAAAATATTTTTTCACATCCTTCAATTCCATGGTTGAAAGTGCATACTACATTGAGGATGTTGCTATCAGAAAATGTGACATTATCTTGAACAAAGACAAAAATGGCAAAGATAAGAACAAGCCTTGGAATAAAAACAAATGCATTGTCAATAATGGAGTAGTGGATGCTCTTAAGACCAAGGAATCTTCATTTAACCTTTCCAATGCTATTTACATTGTAAAACAACAAGGGGCTTAGAATCCTCAAACTGACAAAAACAACAAATTTGCTAAGAAAAGACGTGTTTTTACACCTATGGTTGAACCTTAAGAAGTGGTCTTAAAGTACTTACTTGCAAACAAATTGGTCATGCTTCCAGATAATTCTCTACCCTATGACCCACCCATCAAAACTAATTGGTGTAGATATGATCATTTCTACAACTATCATAGGAGCAAAGGCCACAACACTAAAAATTGCTTTAAGCTCAAAGATGTCATTCAAGATCTTATCAATGCTGACAATGTTGTCGCAAATGGCTTAGTTAAAAATCTAATCATAGAGTCTTTTAATAGCCATTACTAGAGTATGAAAAATTTGAATCATCTAAAGGTAACAAGAAAAACCATTACGCAAATATCAACTATACACACACTCACACTGACAATGTCATAAAAAAGATAGAACCCATTGAATATTATTGCATGATGGGTCCTAACTCTGACAAGGAACCCAACTATGATACAAATAATGAAATGCCCAAAGTTGTCCTAAAAATGTGAAATGCTCAACAACAACATAGGAACACTTGACCTAAGGTAGTTCTTAGAGTGGCAGAATCTTCCTCCTTGTATGGTGAGCCACTTAATTTTGTCACTAGGGGGCAATCAAAAGTCATCTTTAAAGTGTTTGATGATCCTAAAAATGGTCTATTTTTTAAACAAGCAGTTGGCTCAACAATCTCTAGTTATGATCTTGTCAGTTAGCTATAATGAACCCTGACATATATATTCATCTTTGAATTGTTAGAGTTGTCTCCTTTGCACAAGGATATTCTTGAAAAGCCTTACGCTTAGCCAACATCCCCACAGATATTGACACAGAATGGTTCTAAACTATGGTGAACCACATTTCTACACCACATTACCTCACATTCTTCGAAGAAGATGACAAATCTCTCTATCATCCCCATAATCTCACCCTTCACATAGAAATCCAAATCTTCCATACTTGCATCTGTTGAGTCTTGATAGACAATGGTGCAAGGTTAAACATTATCTCTTTCAACATTATTCAACAACTCAACATGTCTGAATTTGTTATTGATCCTAAGCAAAAGATCACCATCAAAGCCTATGATGAGGCTGAAAGGCCCTCTAAAGGTCTTATTATGCTACCAATCTATTTTGATCTCATTGAAAAAAGATGTGGTCTTCCAAGTTCTAGACATCCCACTAGGATATAATTTATTGGTCAGAAGGCCTTGGACTCATGACATGCACATAGTATCATCTATGTACCACCTATGTATAAAGTTTCCCTATAATGGTATTGAAATAGTTATTCCTAGAGACAATTCTATGTCTATAAATACATTGTTTGTTGCTGACACACTTGTTCCTTATAATCGGTCTTTTCATGAGCTTAAACCATCCCTAAAAGAGTGCGAACAAAAATTGAAATGAGTCTAGGTATGGGTGAGTACACTCTAGATTCTATTGCTACTCTATTGGTTTCTCCTTGATCTTATGGGAAACCTTCTACAAAATCAAAGTCATCAGCTTCCACTATGATCATTTTAGGCACTTATACTCAGTCCTCAATCCCCCTAGAAGCAAAAAAAAGACCAAGTTATCAAAGATTGGATATATAGGGAAGAGGAAGATGTACAGGAAGTCACGGTCACTACTCCTATCTCTCCTAAGAATCATGGAAAAGGATACAAATTTCTAAAAAGCATGGGCTATCAGGGCCATAGGTCCTTAAATAGTAAGAAAAAAGCTCTCATAGAACCCTTAAGTCATACTAAGGGTCGCAAAACTAGAGAAACTATTGGCCTAGGCTTTGGGATAGAAGATGAATTACCAAGATTTGATAGACAAGCTCCCATGTGTAGCGAATCAGAGGATGATGACCCAACCTTTGTTGCTACTACTCTACAAGACAAGGATTTCATGCCTCCCACTTCTCTCCTTCAGGGAGAAGAATCAATGATTACCTATAATGATTTTGAGGCTTCTACTTCTAGACAACATGAACATGATGAATTTGACCATGAAGACTCAAACAAAGGAAGGATAAGAGAGAATATTGCTCACTTGATTGCTAGGAACTAGAGTATAGATTCAGTAAAATATAAATGGGAAAGTTTTTCTAATGCATCTTTTGAATTAGGAGTGGATGTCATCCATTCTTATGCTACCCAACCAAATGTGGTTGAAGAGTCTAGTTTAGGGTTTGATGAGTTTGGTTTGCAAACTGCTTTAGTGGATCACGTTGATCCCTCTAGGCCTATTCTTGATCTAGATTCCTTTGGAACTTTCACTATAGGCTTGACTTATCATGTCACCAGAGATGACTCCTTTCACATAAAAAATCTTGAAACCTCCACATCCCTCTCATTAATCCATTATAATCTCATAACTTGGTATGCTCAAAGACCTTAACTACCATCTTTCGAAAATGACTATGAGATTGCATGCTACCTCAATGCTATTGAGCCTATGATAGCTTCCACTAGTGAACCCATAGTTAACATGATGGAAACAAATATCAAATACCTTATTCATAAAATCAAAAGAAAAAATAAGTAGTTAGATGGTAAAAAACCACTTTGTGGCAGTATCTGAACCCAAAAAGAGTAAAATTAAAGACATATCTAAAGGTGAAAGCTCTTTGAGGTGCTTGTAGATGAGGTACTTGGTAGTCTACCAAGCTATTTCTTAGATAGATCTTTGGTTGTCATTGAAAACATGCAACCTATCAACTTGGGTACATAAGAGTCTACTAAAATCATTCATGTGGCTTAGTCTATATCAGTTGAAGAAAAGGAGAACTTTACTAAGTTCTTTCAAGAAAAGAAAATCAATTTTGTCTAGACCTACTTAGATATGCTTGGTCTTGACACTAATCTAATTATGCACCATATAGCTATTGCTCCTGGTGTCAAGCCTATTAAATAGAAGTTGAGGAAGATGCACCCACATGTGGCTCTTTTGGTCAAGCCAAAACTAGAAAAACTCCTAAGTGCAAACTTTATTAGAGCCATTGATTATGCAGAATGGATCTCCAATATTGTACCTATGTCTAAACATGATAAGTTCATTTGAGTGTGCATCAATTTTAAAGACTTAAATAAAGCATGCCCTGAGGATGATTTTCCACTACCTAAAATAGACATGATAGTGGATATGACCGCGGGTTATGAGATGTACTCTTTGATGGATGGCTTCTCTGGATACAACCAAATCAAAATCTCCTTTGGAGATCAAGAAAAAAATGCTTTTACATGTGTATGGGGTACCTTTTGTTGGAATGTCATGCCCTTTGAGCTAAAGAATGCAGGAGCTACCTATCAACGAGCCATGACCACCATCTTCCATGACATGATGCACAAAAACATGGAAGACTATGTTGATGACACATTGGCCAAATCTAAACAAAGAACTACACATCTTGATGACCTTAGTTTGATATTGGACTGTATGGAACAATTTTAGCTTAGGCTAAATCCAAATAAGTGTGCCTTTGATGTCACGTCAGGAAAATTGTTAGGCTACATCATATAAAAAAAAGGCATTGAAGTTGATCCTGAAAAGGTGTAGGTCATCATGGAAATGCCTCCTCCTAGACATATCCATCAATTAAGAAATCTTTAGGGACGTCTGCAATCTATTAGGAGGTTAATTTCTCAACTAGCTGATTGAAAGATTAAATCAAAGGGTATTTGGCTAAAGCTTAGATTAGATCAAAGGGTACAACTTTACTCAACAAGTATTTTAGGGGATCAATTTTTGCAATGAGTTGGACTGTGTGAGCCAACATGTATTGTCTAAGATTTTGGGAGGAAAATACCATTGCAAGGCAAACCTTCTTAATGTTGTTGTAGTTCATCTCATAGGCCACCAAAGTGTGACTAATGTAGTAAATAACATGTTGTTTTCCAGTTTCATCACTTTGTGCTAAGAGTGATCCTAGGAAAGAATATGTAGGTAAGATGTATAAAATCAAAGGCTTTCCAAGGATAGGTGGCATTAATACTGGAGTTTTAGCCAAATACCCTTTGATCTAATCTAAGCTTTATTAACACTCTTCATTGACTAGAAAGGGAAATTTGAGCCTAATTGGTGGGTCCTTACACTGTCACAACAATATTTGGATCCCATGCATATTAGCTTACTCTTGAAGGGGAACAACTTGTTGAGCCTATCAATGTACTACATCTAAAAAAGTTCTATGCTTAAAGACTCACAACTCAGCTATCTGTATATATTTATCGATCCTAAAAAAATCCTAAAAAATAGAAAATGTCCTAAAAAAATGGGCATCTCAATGAAAACCTAGCAATAGGCACTTTGATGTACCACCAAAAATATACAAAAAATACAAAAAAAACTGAAAAAATCTACCAAGTGGTGAAATCTTGGAAATAGGTGCTACGTAAGACCCTTGCACCTATGTCTATCAGTCTCATCATTCACTCTGCAACACATTGCCTAGCTTGGAATTATCTCTTGTCCTCATCTTGGGGGCATGACTTCTTAGCCTATTAGGGTCTCCTTGTGGATTAGGGTTTTTTTGACAACTCACAAAATAATGTTTCTCAACACTTTCCCCTTGACATTGAGTGTTTATCAACACTTCTCAAACACTCTACCCATAGTCTAGGATCTTGCGATATTTCTCACCATCAGATTCAAGTCTTGTAGAAGTGGCCATGTGACTTACACACACACACACACACTTAAACATTAAAACTTGTTGAGATATGATGAACTTTATCTTCTTTGTGTGTTGTTTATGATTATTTATTTCCTAAGTGTTCCCTCCCTAATAGTCTTTCAAGGATGTCATGGACGAGAAGACTGGGGGCATGGGGCATGTTTTACTTGTTATCTACTTGTGGGTATACTTTGTTAGTCTAAGGTGTTTAGAGCATTCATGCTTGTCCTACTTGACACTTTGAACCTACAACTTATCATCATTGTCTATTTTTGAAAGACCACACTCGGGGGTTATCCTAGTGCTTTTGCCTCGATACAAGTGTAATCTTGCTATATCAAACCTAGGGAATCTAACTACATTGGCCATCTTGACTTACATGTCTTTTATTCTTAGGTTGGATTCCCACATTCTTATTTGATATAGATCATATTCATATCCTCATAGTTATACTAGTGATGATTGTATGATCTTATGATGTCCCTAATAAATGCTCAATGATGAAATTAGAGTTTAAATGTTTTGTGTTTCTTGCAAGTAAACCACATTGCATACGTGTTTGCATCATAGGCTCATTTTAGCTTAGTCTTTTATTTTTGCATATGAGGAGTGTAACACCCCACCGATGGATCTAAAAGAACTAACCTAAAGTTTTACGAAGTTTTCCAAACTTTTTTTTTGTAAAGAATAACATGTACAACAATCATAAAGTAGCAAAAGCAATAACATACAATCATACATAAACAAACATAACAAATTAAATTCCTTAAGGATCCCAAGACATTGAGTCACATTTAAATTTAAATAATACTAAGTCTAATAAATAACACATCCACATAAAAGAATAACTACAAGTTCAAGTCCATTTAAATAATATACATTTCTTTCGAATGCCACTTGGCAATAAAATTCGGAATGCACAATCATCCACTGTACATGTCATAGGGTATGAAAGGCTGAAGGAATATACATTTATAAAAATAGATTACATCATCCCTTTCGGATCCATGAAACAAGTACAATACAATAAGTAAAATCGTCCATCATATAGATATAACCATCTATCATAATACACAAAGGTAGAAAGAAAGGAAATGCAGAACAAGGAACTCTAGCCATGGCATCTACGGATGGATCTCAATGGTAAAAGTAAAAATCACTACCACTCAACCTCATGGTAACCCAAAAAGGTCCACTCCCACCACACTAAGGAGATAGTCTCAAGTCTCAAATAGGATATCAATCCCAAAATCAAAAGTAATATCTAAGTCAAGGAAAACCCTAAAAGTAATCTAACTCAAAGGTTCCAAGATAAATCAACATCTAGACTCAGAGGCAAATAAATATACATAGGAAATCTATACTGCTAGTGGGTAAGTGTCATCACATGAAGCAACTCTAGGGTTACTCGGCTAGTCTTTTAATACTCTGGCCCCCTAGTGACTATGTGGCACTAGTATCCTTTTGTACTGACAAGGCATACTAATGATGCATGGTTACAACCAAGCATCCTCTCTACTCCCATCCTAGTCTATGCTAGCACTCAAGGCATGGGCGAGGAAAGACAAGACTCTTATTAGGTTCATTTTACTCTCATTTAGTGTAGTGTTTTCACTTATTAAATACTTAAAATGGGTTACCCTGATAGCCACTTTGGGCCTCGACCTCCATTGCAAGCCACTTCCCAACTTAACATACAAATTACCTACCCTAGGCTCATAAAAGTACAAATCAAAGAATCACAATTTTCACCTCAGTCCTATACAAGTGACTGGAAAGCATCAAAAGATAATCCACAATAACACCTCAGTTCTTTACAAGAAACTAGAAATCATCCCAAAAATAATTGATCGAAGACTAAAAGCTCAACACAAATATGTCATACCATTCCTCATGTTATCACACAAGAACACTAAAAGCAATAATGAACAATAGATCCAAACTCATCATAAAGCATACCAGACACATTACCATGGTCAAGTTTAAAAGATCAAGATTAAATCATCATAATATCACAAACACATAACTCCCAAGCCTCTGGTAGACATCCTAAGACTGGTCAATGCTCTAGTCAACCCAAATTCAAAACATAAGACAACATACAGTATAGTATAGTTTCATAGTTTGGTTTGATTTTGAAAACACATAGTTTGAGTTTAATAGTAAGGTCAAGTTTTCATTTTATAGTGAGTTTCCGGATATATGAGATTTGCAATTTTAACCATTACTATTTAACTCATTTCTTGTATTTGATCAATTTGCACAATTTATCCTTAATTTTATGAAGTTACAATATTCCCAATAAATATCACAAGATGACTCTTTAAAAAAATGATTATCTATTAAATTATTAAAATAATAAATCTCGATTATTGAATAAAATACTCATGATTCTATTAATAATCAATTTATTAAATAATGATAAAGTAAATATATTTTAACATTATCAATTGATACTCATCAATAATAATCTGAATTACTAAATTAGTAACTATTAATTAAAATTCTTTAATAATTAATATTTATTAATTATTAATTAAATTAATATATATTGATAAAAACTATTAATAAAATTAATTAATAAATAATCATTTTAAATTATTAATAAAGAATAATAAAAATTTAAATAAAATTAAATTTAACAACTTTTCAAACAATTGAAAAGCGGTTAAGGCCTGCTAGCGCACCTTTATAGGCAGTTGTCGTGCGGCTGCAGACTATCTGCTACCGCACACAACAATATTAATACTATTGCTACAACGGCAGTACAAATTGCACCGCAGACAATCATAATGAACACAGGGAGGTAAAATGGGGAGGTGGGGAAAATGGTGGCCCCGCCTCCTCTAACCCAATTTTTATAATATATATATATTTATTTATTTATTAATTTTTTAAATTTTTTTATAAACTTTTTAATATAGAAAAAATGTTTTCAAAAAATAAGTTTCTCCAATTATATATATATATATATATATATATATATATATATATATATATATATATATATATATATATATATATATATATATATATGTGTGTGTGTGTGTGTGTGTGTAATATTATAAGTTCTATCAATACTCTAATAGAGAAAATAAGATCAACTATTTAAATTTCCAATCTAAAATTTCCATTACTTTCAAAACCCTTCCTAGTTTAATTTGCAACTTTGAATCTACAGAACTAGCTTTTACTGATATTTTTAATCCTCACGTATATAGAAGAAAACAATAAGAATACTAGTAAATTTTAATGAAGAATTGATGAGTTCATCAAAATGCAATTTGAAAAAATAATTCACAATCACGATGAAGATAGGAATATTTAAATTACATAATTAAGTGAATGAGCAAAACACAAGTATCTACTTGGTTTTGATGCTAATCCGCAAACACTCAAAGATTAAGAGAGAAATCTCTTCTCTCAAACCTTCTCTTTGAAAATTCCCTTCTCCAAAATTCTTGGTCCTTGTGAAAAGAACTCTCAATCACTGATATGGAGTTCTTCCCTGAAATTGGGGCACTAATTGTGCAATCACGCGAGGGAACTCGTTGATCACAATCTTTTAACTCCTTATTAACTTTTTTGAACTTCATGTATACTTTATGCAATTCTAAATATATTTAATTAAATTAATTTCTCTTTCACTCTTTAATTTATTTTTCGAAGCGTTATTTGATAATATATTTATTAACTTAAGTAATAAATATATTTAGCATTTATTTAAAAATGATCACCTAAATATTTTATTATTAAATTAAATAAATATTATTACACTCTCAAATTAGACCATAATTTTCTCTTTAAATTTAATTCTTTTTATTTAATTAATTTCCCAATTAATTAAATATAATTAAATATTGAAATTGTCATAATAATTTTTCATTGAATTAAATCATTAATTAATCTTTTAATTTGACTTAATTAACATAAAAATCACAAAAGACTTACAAGACTAAAATATGAAAACCCATCATAAAATACCACATACAAGATCAAACTCAAGGGTTATAATCACAAATTTATGTCATACGACGAATTCAGAAGGGTAAACATCACCGATACTTGTCCTAATTTTCTAGGAAAATTGGTTTAAAGGTTAGGATTTGGACTCAAGAATTTATCTCCCCTCTTTTACCATTGAGATATTGCGATAGGGTACGCTCATCCTGGCAATTTAGGGAAGTCAATACCTGGTACCTGCAATCTTCATAAAATCCATTCATGTACAAACACATATATTATAAACTAAACAGGCAATGGTAGGAAGTGGTGCATCGTGTAGATCCTAACTAGCAGGTGACTATGACTCCCTTCGTTAACCACATCAGAAATGTCACACATAAAGAAAACATACATTCACACCATACACATGTAGTATGGGGTAAGTATCCAAAGAAAACACATATAAATAATCCAATGAACTAACATCATTAAATAACTAAAATCACTGTAAATAATCATCATCAAAGTATAATCATGCATAAATGAAATAACTAGTACCAAAGTAGTCTCATCATAAAATCAACTGAGTACGAAAACAATATCCAATAATCTAGAAAATAAAGCTACTAATCGTCAAGCATGAACATAAATTGGCCTAACAAAGTTCAGCAATAATAACTTAATGTAAACTAGGGGTAGGCACTATAGGGAGAGCTCTCTCTTCATCTTTGCTCAGACATATCAACTAACTACTTTCATATCTTCTTCGTGTCTATTTATTTTCTTGATCTTTTGCTTCGTCTCTTTGGTATCCTATCATCATAAGGGGTTAATCTAAAAATCACATATGATCTATCCAAGTATCACATTTTCAAAACACGAGTCTATGTCATATACATGAGAGCTAAACTAACCATGAGAGAGATTCATGAGCACATAAACATGAGCAAAAAATTGAAACATCACATGGAAACATAAACTCAAAATGTTGAAACATCCATATAAAACATCAAACAAATGAGCATAAAGATAAGACAAATACACAAGTACATCGATCGAATCCAGTATCTCACATATATCAAATGTGTCAAAGGTACATATACAATATGAGATCCAAAATATGGATAAATGTCTAAAAATACATATGGTACAACAAAAATTCCACAAGGACATCATCCTAGGCTACTCCCAACTCTAGGACTGACTCTCGCCCTCCTAGGCTAGTGGTGGTCATGGAGGTGGAGCCTGTCTCCTCTCTAGTGGTTGTACAACACCCTCTAATCTCCCTGCCCACTCTGAGTAATATGGCAGTCCTTGTCCCGATGACACCACACCTTTATAGGTAGCATAGCAGTAAGTAGCATGTGCTCCATGATGCTCTAACTCTTGCCTAATAACATCTCACTCCCTATGAAACTCCTCCCCTCGTACTCGCTTATCTATCAGTTGTTGATCTCGTATAGCTAGGGCAACCCACACTGTCTGCAACTCTACATCTAAGTCCTAGATCTTGGCATCTCGAGCACCCTCCCCTCCATCTCCTCTGATAGGCTACTCTTATCGTGCCTCCGCTCACCCAACTCTTCTACATCTTAGTGGACACTCCTCCTCATCCTCCTCCTCTCTCATGGCTTGGGTTTGTGTCCATCTCCTTCCACCAGATTAGGAACTATTCCTAACCTCCATGTACCTACTACCCCTGCCTCCACCTCTACAATCGCCTCCTCCATCTCCCCCTTGTCCTACTACCATGGGTGGGGCATCCGATCGTGTGAATTTAGGGAAAGGATGCCTCTGCATCTCATACATATACGTTGGGTCTGCTCCCACATCTACCACATCTGGGCAGTAGTCCCAAGGCTCCTGCATAAAAGTTGTTGTATCTCTCAAGGCAACCTGATAATCCAACATGGATAGTCAACCTTGTGCCTCCTCATGGAAACATGCATAAGTAGTAGTCTCTACTGAGATCCCCTGTTGTTGGCCAAATTATTTCCATACTCAGCTAATAACAAAACACTCCACTATCTCTAAATGCCGCTTGAGTAGTGGCCGACTATAGTGCACAAACTCAAGCTCCCACTCGTTAGACCACCTGTGGCACTCACGATATGGCCGCCAAACAAAAGAAGTGAGTTCATCAAAGAGACGCTAGTAGTAAGTCACATCTCCATTGTGACTCTGTGGAATGAACCCTGTATAAGTAAAAATGAAGGGCTCATTGCACTCTCATGGTTGCATCTACGGTCAAATCATGACAATATGCTCATATGCCCATATCAAGGCCAACACTGTACCACATGCCCATGTTTTCCCCTCTCAGTAGGCTATCTCATGAAGCTCCTGATACATATCTACAAGAATCATGGGTCCACATGCCATCCTCTAGGGCTGCCCAAGCAAATATGCTACCAGTCTACCCCATCCTAGTGGGAAGCCCTTCTTGCCCCTGTCAGTGATCAAAGCCAAGGAAACCAACGAGCATAGAACATAAGGTAATAGATACTCATCCTTATACTCATCTATGAGCCTCTCCCAACTCAAGTGGTGATCCAAGATGGTCAAATCTCAAAATATTTGGTGTACTACTAGTCTGTCCTATGTCGGGGTTTGATCATAATAAACTTGTGACATGCAAAAACTCATGTCAATACATCTCATATGGATATCATCAACTTAACAACAAACAGGCAACCAAACATAAAAATCATCGGATCTCTGTATCATGGCACATGAAGGATGTGATATACATCCTCCAAAGTGGTGGTAGCTTCGCCAGTCAGCAAATGGAAAGTGTTGTGCTCATTGTGCCACCGCTTAGCTAAAGCACTCAGTATTCCATGATTCATCCATATATGGCGCATGCATGTCACCCACTTCAACTCCATGCTCAATATAGGGGCCTTCTCATCATCATCTAGATGTTGAAGGCCATGCAACCCCACCACTTTGGGGGTTCTAATATTAAGCACAGGAAAAACAATCTACAAAACTGAGTCAAACAAATATCACAAACATCAAGATTTGCTATGAACATCACCAACCAAGCACAATGACAACAAATAATACTCAAACATGCAAAAAAGCTAAAAAAACAAACTGTACAACACTTTTTGCTATGTGCAGGTGATACTTTATGTTGATTAAGTATTGTACGATACTTTTTATAATACCTGGGTGACACTTTTTGCCTAGGTGATATTTTGCACCATGTGACAGGAGATTTGGATATAGCCGAGCCAATACACTTTATGAAGGCATGCAATACTTGTGTTTGATAGAAGTCTCATGTGATACTTCTCAAAGTATCTATGCGATACTTTTAAAGTATCACACGATATTTTTTCAAAGGCCCTAAAAACATGCTAAATAAGCCCAAAAGAGAGAAAAATGATGACTTACTAGGGCGTCTTGATTTCTCAATGTCTTCACCATTTCTATACTTCATGTCTACTTTAATTCACATATTTCACCTCAAAATCATCATTCTAGTTGATTTGACCTAATTTGCATACTTTATCCTTTTTAGTCAACTCTGGTTGAATTGGGCATTCTATCATTTCTTTATAGTCACTCTTTGGCTCTAATCTCATATCTATCATCATGGACTTTACTATATCTCAATTTTCTCATATCTAGCTCATTTTTGAATTCCCCTTATCTCATTTCAATTTCGATCCTAAGGGGACAGAAATACTCTATCATCGCTTGCTATAACCATCTATTTCTTAGGAGCATATATGTTTTATCTTTTCATTATCTCTTGATCTATCTAATTTTATTGGGTTAGTACTCTTCTTGAGTTCTGATATCATCTCTTTCCTCTGTCAGGTATTATTATCTCTTTCTGCATTTCGTTCTTTAGAATCAAATCTCTCTATATATTTTTGCCTATTTGGCTTTTGTATTCTTTGACGTCATATGTTCCTAGATTGATCACAAATTAGTCAAAGAGGGGCAAATTTAATCACCTAAAAATGGTCATCTAGACTACTATCCCCTTTCTCAGCATTTTGGCTAAATTAATTAATCATTTGCATAGGCCAAATTGCTAAAAATCAATTAATTTGAGTATAACCTATAGTTTGACTATATTATCCTAAGTCCATATTTGATTAAAAGAACATGTCCCCTTATAATTAAATAAAAGACCTCATTCTTCAAACCCACTCAATGTGCACACATAAAGTCCTTTTTCTATTTACAAATTAAAAGAAAAGGCTTTCTGTCTCACATGAAAGGTCAACCCCATTTCATTGGTTGACTTGCTCTTACACATGGATCATGCCAAAAGTCAACCCCAACCCTTGATTTTCTATCCCTTGATCTTGATCTTGATCTCAACCATCCGTCCATCTTCAAAAGAATGAGCTCTCCCCTTCTCAAAGGATCCACATTCTTCAGTATTATTATGCTACAGGTTTATTGATCAATCTACTTAGAGCTTGTGGAGAACTTCTACTTCTTGTCTAAATCTCTCATCACCATTGCATATTTATCTTAGATTCATCTTGCAAGTAGCTTAGTTCATCTTGTAATAGCTTAAATCACATAGTTTAACTGGTTTGGCTATTGTAACACTCTCATTTTCATCAATCTAGTTGTATTGTGCATATCACTCTAGCTTTGTTTCATTCTTGCATTGCATGATTGAGGAACTCCTTTTGGACACTTGCATTCTTGTTCTTGTTTGAGGAACCTCTCATTGTATGGTTTACTAGCAAGGAATGTGTCTTTGGGGCTCAGCTAAGAGCTATTCATATTGCTCAAAACACTTCCTTGCACTCCATGGATAGGTAGCTCTAGGTCGTCATTCAAGCATTTCAACTCATGGAATCACTTGGATAGAAGGGTTTAGAGTGGTGCAAATTTCTAGTGTACAGAAAGAACAATGAAGGAGATAACCTAGAAGGGAATAAGGAGGCAAATGTGTTAAGTAAAAAATTCAAAGAGGATGCTTTGCTTCTTTCTTTAGAAAGTGCTTATGATTTTGATGGAATTACAAGTAGGAAAGGTAAACTACTTGGGGAGGGGTGAATCAGTAGTTTAAAACATGAACCCGTAAAACTTTTCACCACTCATCCATCTCATGCATTCAATAGATAAGCTCGAAATAACATGCAGAGCATAACAATCAAAAATATGTAAACACATAAGCAATCACACATTTGACACTTGATATGATTACCCAAAAATCCTCTAAATGAAAAGGTAAAATTGGGCTGGGGATGATACCCATAATTCTTCACTGCTACAACAATAAAGTGTAGCCAATTAAGGTTACAATGATTTGACCATGAGACATGATTTTCCCTATGAAAGGCCTGCCCTGTTAAAGGCTTACGAGGATTGTTAAGTCCTACCTTGTTAGACGATTTCAAAACCCTGTTAGAAATGCACCTGACTAAAGGACTTTAGAACATCCAATTAGAATGTTACCCTGTTAAAGGATTTACAACAATCTGTTAGGACTACTTTGTCTAGGAGATTTAACTAAAATCACCTGTTAAGATGTTTCAACATAGATCTTGTGATTAGTTCTAGTAGCCTAATTAAAGATCAAATTTTTATTGTATCCTTCTTGATCCTCTCTAATACAATATGTCAATGTTGTATCCTCTATCCTTGTTCTTCTCAAATTGATTCTGC
Source organism: Cupressus sempervirens (assembly GCA_028749045.1). Classification (NCBI taxonomy): domain Eukaryota; kingdom Viridiplantae; phylum Streptophyta; class Pinopsida; order Cupressales; family Cupressaceae; genus Cupressus; species Cupressus sempervirens. The sequence goes on along the minus strand of CM053791.1, from coordinate 376,787,229 downwards.
AGTTCTCTCTCTTATAACTTCTAAGTCTCCATGCAAACTTCACTATTTTTCTTCCTTCAATTCCTTACGCACTCTCACATTGAAGTTTAGGGTTTCATCCTCCTTAAGAAGACTAGAAGACTTAGGATTAGGTATGAATCTACAGCTGAGATTCATCCTTTTTTCCACCTAATCCTTCTCTTTTTTCTAATTGGTTGCATGTAATTGCATAGGGAATCCGCATACAGATTTGTCCTTATCTTCAAAAGATCATATTTTATTTTTAGGTCGGCTGAAAAATGGTTTACATAGTTGTTTATGCAATCACAAACAAATAAGTCAAATCTGTATTACTCGACACTTGAGGTTATTGATACTTAACACATACTATAATTTTGTCTCTGACTCGACACTTGAACTACTCGGCATCTACTATGTGATCGGCACTTGAATCACTCATCATGTATTGTCTGCTCAGCACATGAGTGACTCGACACTCATTGCAACTTGGCACAGTCTATTTTTACATATCATACTCGACATGTATTACTTAGTTCACTATGAACTTAGTGAATGTCTTAAGTGTGTTAACACTCAATTGTCAAAACCAATCTAAGATCAACAATCTCCCCCTTTCACATGAGTGTCAAAAATACTTTACATGATCAATCTAACCTTCTCGAGTATAATATATTCACAACTCGGCTTATATAGAAAACTTCAAAATTTTGTAATAGACTATATACCTCAAAATTTATAACTCCCCTTGAGTTAATGTGCCTATATTAGCCAAAAATCTATTCTCCACCGAGTAATTCTATCTCTTGTCGATACTCTTTGTCTTCAAATATGTTGATACTCTTTATCTGATATGCTCTACTTCTGCTATGTTGTTTTCTCTTTGTGTTTTCTCCCAATGTGGTTTACCTTTATCTTTATCTCCCCCTTTTTGACTCTCATGGTAAAGGGTTTACACATTGATTGTGTATTTTTCAAAGAAAGACTTGTGGACCTCCATTATTATTTTCAGAGCAACATCCCAATTATCACAAGCAACATGTAGTGACTTTATTTGGATAGCTATCTCTACTGCAAGGTGACTAGTTTGTCAGATGTAGAAATATTAGAATCTTTCTTCATCAAAGTCTCTGCATATCCTAGTTCCTTGTAGAGTATCTCCATATGAGAGGTTAGGGAGGCTTGAATATTAATCAACTTAGCTCTTCTATTAGCCTCTTCTATAGTCAACACAACTAGTTTACTTTGTGATTGAAGCGATGAATGGAAATGCTTCTCACTTTGAGTTGGGTTCTAAGGTAGTTGCATACCTAAGAGTTTCAATTTGCTCTTCAGACTCATAGCTGTATGGCTTGTTTCTTGTGTGAAGAGTGTGGGATCACATAGTTTTGTATACAATGAGAATATGTTCTCAAGTACCTTCTTCACTATCTCTATTTTTGTAGCCAATTGTAATTGTGCTAGTGCTATATCACCAGATATTTTCTCATTGACTTTTCCTTGAAATTTTGTTTCTGACCATTCCATAAGTTTTGCATCTATATCTTGGCCTTCATCATTTACTTGATCCAAAATATCTGATAGTTGTTCTAATATTGGCTTTGATACTTTAGGTGTAGGCAAACTGAAAGCATCTAAGAAAATGTCTTTTATTTCTTGCAATGCTTGCCTCTGTTTATACTCCTTTTTGAGTATTTATTGATTTTTCTTCTTTTCTAAAGCTTGTTGCATTAAGCCTATTTATTCCAAAGTAATTGTTGCATAATCATATTTAGGTATCACTATTTCTTCATCTAGAGTTACATCTCCATAGTGAATTACCTTTGCAACCTTGGACAAACTTGAGCTTGGTGTTGAGATCTATAGTGATACAACTTTAGTGCTCAACTCTTGAAGGACTTTTGTAGGAGTGTCAGATGTTGGTAATGTTACCAATGCTTGAGTGGCCTCTTGTTCCTTCTCCTTTCGTATGTCCTTTTCTTCAGATCTACCTTGATCGATTACTATTGTCTAACTTGCACCTTGTGCCTGCACTGTAGATACATATATATCTATTTGTCCTATTTTTTCTTTTGTAGTCTTCTCTTCTTCTACTTGCTTTTGTTCAACTTTATCAATTTTTACAGTTGTGTCATCCTTTGTTGATGTATCTTCTAATGTTTGCACCAAAGATTGAGCACTAGTAGCTAAAGGGATAACAAAAGGTGGTTCTTTTGTGTTCACCTTATCCCTTGTAATATCAACTACTACCTTATGAAGTTCATCAACACTGACCAACACTGGATTCTCACACAATTTGGCTTGTAGTGTGAATTGGTCAAGGATCTTCTTCAGGTCTTTTGTAGTTAAGGGGTTGATGTTTCGAGCTAAGTTATCAAGAACATCCTTTACAATTATAGTATTTGCAAACATGCTTGTGTCATGTGGAGGGCTCATGCTCAGCATTTGTGTGTCTTACACACTCTGTTCTTCATGTTGCTCTTCACCTCTAGCTATCTCATTTGTCTTCTTTTGTGTCTCCTCTACAATAGCATCATATTTTCCTCTTATTGCTTCATCTTCCTTGTCTTCCTCTTCTTCTCCATTGTTTCTTCCCTCAAAGGGATCCTCTTCTCCTTGTTTAACTATTGTCAAACCATATATCAACTTCCACATTTGAGTGGATTTCTTTACAACATCCTCGATATTATTCTGAAGTATGTTGAATGCTCTATATTTTGGTGCAAATTTGCTACCATACTTCTTATTTGCCTTGACAATTTGACCTTTTATCAAATCTGGCATTACCTAAACTAGTGTTGATTCCCTTATTTGTTTCTCTAGGTTGAAGTAGTAATGCCATTTATTTTCAACAATTGTATACAACTCCTTTGGCATTGTATTGTCTAGTTCAAGTGGAGTATTCTTGAACTTAGACATCATTGCATAAATTGATTCTTCAATCAGATTTGCTCTATTCTACCAAGTTTTCCAAAATCAATATTCTTTAAGCCCGTCATATCTACATTATCCTTAATATTATCATAGATGTTTTCAAGATCATATTTAGGTGTATGACTTACCACTCTAAATTAACTTGTATCTTCAGACTCTGCCTTTTCATCATTTGTTTCAAGTTGTGCAATGTACTTTCTCCTTTGTTTCTTTTGTATTGGGTGCTCTTGCTCAGTAGCCTTTGTTTTCTCTTTTGTTTGCTCTTTGGCCTTTTAAGTAGTAGCCCTTGTACTTGCTCTGGTTGTTGGTACTATTGTCTTTTCTAGGTTGGGCTTCATAGTTTTCTTTGCTTTTGGTTTGGCCACAGGTTGAGCCTTGGCCTTTCTCTTCTTTGGTGTTGATTGAGCTGGTGCTTCTTTGATTTCCTCTTCTTCAGTACCTTCTTCTTCTTGGTCCTCACCCATGCCTTGGATCAAAGAAAGAGGTTCTTAAGCTTGTACATCTTCTTCTTCTTCATTCTCTTCATCATCTTCTTCTTCCTCATCACCAAATTGAGCCTTGATTTTCCTTACCAATCTGTCTTTCTTCTTTAATGTAGAAGTTTTATTCAGCTCCATTTCAACTTCAGACTTCATTACATCATAGTTGCCAAATATCTTGACTATTTTATCAATCTCCTTTGCTAGGAGTGCAGTAATGGTAGCTGAGGCTTCATCAACATTAATTTCATATCCTAGGGGTCTTAACCATCTAACCCTAGGTATTGTTGCTTGAATGTGTGTTTAATCAATGTCTACAAGAAAACATATATCATTGTAGTGTTGTTCTACTAGTGAAACATGTATCCTCAATCTCTGCTTCATGGACTTCTTGAAATCTTCAAAGAAGCTTGTCATAACTGACTCAAAATTCTCTCCCATTTGCTCAATACATTCATTGATTTGGACAGCTACTAATCTATTAGTCTTATATCCAACCTATCCAAAAGATGGGAATTCATTTTACACGTAGAAGAATATGCACACAATTATTGATCCGAACTTACATTGTGCACTTTTTGTCTTTCTAATGGCACCTAGGTTTTCATTTATCTGTTGCAATTGAAGTTTTGCAAGATCATAGGTTTGATCTTTCCTGACAATTTTGTAACCAACATCCATTACTATGTAGGGTACATTATTTAACCTGCTTGACTAATAGAACTTATGGGAAATAACCCTGGTAGAAAAATCAAGTAAAGGATATGTAATGGTATCTATGGTCATTTCATACTTGTTCCATTTAGCACCTGTGTTCTTCTTCAATTACCTCTTTGGAGTCGCTACGTAGTCTCTTTGGCTGATCTAGGATTGGATAATTAGTCATCTTATGAACAACCCTTTTTGATATCTTGATAGGTCCACCCTCTAACCACAAACATCCATCATGAATTCTACTCAAAACTATTTTTATCCATTCAGTTTTGAAAACTATAGGCAAATCTAGGGCATAGGTCAAACCCTTCCTCTCTACAATCTTAAATTCTTCCTTCAAGACTTAATTTTCACACAGTTTATCATATGCTTATCTTATCTTCATGTCACCTATGCCTCCTACTTTGTAGTTATAACATTTTCTCACTTCTTGTACCATTATGACTCTAGGTGGAATCATGGATAATGCTCCTGACGAATCTTGTTTATAGGCAATGTCTGGGATAGCCTTAAAATTGGGTTGCTTGACCTCATTACTAACTAATTGAACCTCAAAATCTTCTTTCTCCTTTGTATTCTTTGAGCTACAAACTATTTTATCAGACTAGGGTTTATCAAATTTAGACTATGCAACTCGGCTTATGAAGAATACCTTTAAATTTTGATGAATTAGTGTTTGATCATTGCTAGAATCCTTGCAAATGCTTTGAACTAGTTTGTGAATCACTTCTTTTCTCTACTCATTCTCGCTTTGAATTTGTAATGATAAAAAATAGGAGAAAATTGACCTCGTACCCTTCAGAACTTTGCAATTAATGCTTGGTCATGTACAGTTGTAAAACTTGGCATCAACACAATTATTGTTTCATTTGGCATCTATAGAGACTTCCTTCACTTAGTAGGCACTACAGAGTCATCTCTAACTATCTTTGATTAGTAGCTTGACATTAACTAGTTTTTCACTCGACCTACAGATAAGACTTTTCATACTCGACAACAACATGAAAACTTGAAGATTTAACCTTGAATTCTCCATAGATTCTTGCATCTTAATTCATGCTAATGGAATCATTTCAATGCTAATTTCTTTTAGAACTAATGTATAATGCAACACATTTTAAGTATCAGTCCCACATACCTCTCATTTGCTTAGTTTGATGAAGTGTGACCACTTGACCTAGTGGGTGAAGTGATCCCTTCTCCATTTGATGTACTATCGATATCTTTCTTCTTCCATGTCTTGTTCATTTCATTCCTACTGTGTTCAACATCTGCATTGCCTTTACCCCTATCAAATTCTCAACTTGATGCTTTAGATCTAGTTGGACAATGCTTGCTGATGTGACCAGTCTTGTGATAGCTAAAAAATGTGGTTTGACTCAACCATCTCTTGTAGTTACCACTGAAGTGAGTCCTAATGTAGTTTTTAGGTATATATCCATATTCCTAACAATAGTGACATCTATATCTTGTATTGTAATCCTAGTTATAGGAGTTTTCATAGCTTCTTACCTTTGTTGGCTTGCTTAATGACCATGTGGACTTGGATCTGCATTCAAAGGCTCTATGTCCATACTTCTGACAATTGTAGCAATGTCCTTCAAATTTTGGTGTATGCATGGTTCTAGTTCTGCATACATGTGCCTGATGACCTTGTTTGTTGCACTTGTGACCATGAGTCATGTTCTTAGGCTTAGCATTCTAATTTGCATTCTTTCTCCTACAAACATTAGTTGTATGTCCTTTATTACCACAATGATGACAAGTAGGTTTAAAATTCTTACGTTTATTGTTCCTTTCCTTAGCAACTTTAGATGATTCTCCTTCTTTAGTGCTTGTGTAGCCCAATCCTGATGTATCTCTACTAGATCTATGGGATTTCAGTAGTTGCTCAAAGTACTTGATGACTTTATTTAGCTTGTTGAAACTTTAAGCAAATTCATTTTCTCTTTTCAAGTCATTTTGCAGTTGTTCATTTTGCAGCTTTAAAGTAGTTATCTCAATGTCCTTGACATTCAACTCATGATGAGCATTAATCATTTGGCTTAAGGTATCCAATTGCATATTTTAGATCCTAGATAGCTCTAATGATTTTTCTTCCAATCCGTTTCCCAAAATTCTTTTGTCTTCTTCAATCATGGCCTTGTCCTCCATAGCTTTCTTCTTTTGTTCTGTCACTTCACACGACAATATAGCTTTTGATTTTTGCTCCAACTTGAGATTTCTGATCTTTTCAGCTTGTGTTCTATTCTTTTCCATCAGATCTACAATTGTTGCATCAAATTCACTGGACTTACCATCTGCAAATAGCTTTGTGGTGTCAATCTCTTTGTATTGTGTGTCATTTTCTGCTATAGCAATCTCTTTCCTTCTCTTCAAGGAACTCTTCAAAGTATCTCCAGCTTCATTCAATTGATATAGTATGAGATGTATCTCAATATCCTAGTTTTCAATGGTCTTTCCCAACTTATAGACTTCCATTTCAAGATCTTTCCTCTAAGCTGCAAAGCTTCTTGTTCTAAGAACTTAGTTCTGATACCAATTGATGGAATTACAAGTAGGAAAGATAAACTACCGAGGGGGAGGGGGTTGGGGGGGGGGGGGGGGGGGGGGGGGGGGTTGAATCAATAGTTTAAAACATGAACCCATAAAACTTTTCACCACTCATCCATCTCATGCATTCAATATATAAACTTCAAATAACATGCAAAGCATAAACATCTAAAATATGTAAACACATAAGCAATCACACATTTGACACCTGATATGATTACCCAAAAACCCTCCAAAAGAGAAGTTAAAACTAAGGTGTGGATGACACCCATAATTCTTCACTATTGCAGCAATAAAGTGTAACCAATTAAGGTTACAATGATTTGACCATGAGACATGATCTGCCCTATGAAAGGCCTACCCTGTTAAAGGCTTACAAGGACTGTTAAGTCCCACCTTGTTAGAGGATTTCAACACCCTGTTAGAAGTGTGCCTGGCTAAAGGACTTCAGAACATCCACTTGGAATGTTACGTTTTTAAAGGATTTAACTAAAATCACCTGTTCAGATGTTTCAACATAGATCTTGTGATTAGCTCTGGTAGCCTAATTAAAGATCAAATCCATATTGTATCCTTCTTGATCCTTTTTGATCTAATATGTTAATGATGTATCCTCTATCCTTGTTCTTCTCAAACTGATTCTACACTTTGCTCTCTTACAACTTCTAAATCTCCATGCAAACTTCGTTATTTTTCTTCCTTCAATTCCTTATGCACTCTCACATTGAAGTTTAGGGTTTCATCCTCCTTAAGAAGACTAGAAGACTTAGGGTTAGGTATGAATCTACGGCTAAGATTCATCCTTTTTGCCACTTAATCCTTCTCTTTTTTTTTATTGGTTGCATGTAATTGCATAGGGAATCCACATACAAATTTGTTCTTATCTTCAAAAGATTGTATTCTATCTTTAGGTTAGCTAAAAAATGGTTTACATATTTGTTTGTGCAATCACAAACAAATATGTCAAATCTGTGTTACTCGGCACTTGAGGTTACTGATGCTTAGCACATACTATAATTTTGTCTCTAATTCGGCATTTGAACTGCTCAACATCTACTATTTTCTTGGCACTTGAATCACTCGGCATGTATTGTTTTTTCAACACTTGAGTGACTTGGCACATGAGTGACTTGACACTCATTGCAACTTAGCACAATCTATTTTTACAGTTCATACTCAACATGTATTACTTAGTTCAATATGAACTTAGTGAATGTATTAAGTGTGTTGACACTCAATTGTCAAAACCAATCTGAGATCAACAAATTCTCGGGTTTAGATTCTGGGGCTTCATTTCATGCCACACCCCATAAAGGTTATTTTATTGATTATGTCCAAGGGGATTTTGGGCTTGTTTATTTCTTGGATAATGAGTCATGTTAGATTGTTGTAAAGGGAAAGGTTAAGATTAAGTTGCAGAATGAGAATCATTGGCTACTACATGAGGTAAGAAGTGTTCCAAGGTTGAGTGAGAATTTAATTTCAGTGGGGCAACTTGGTGATGAGGGTTGTGTAGTTACTTTTAATGATAAAAATTGGAAGGTTTCAAAAGGTTTACTTGTAGTAGAAAAAAGTTTGAAAGTAGGCACCTTATATCTTTGTACAAGATATATTGTTACTTCTACTTTAATTGTTTCAGAGAAAAAAAATGTTCAGGACCAGTTGCTGTAGTTGAGCAGGGAGAACAAACAATTGTAGATTTTGATACAACACTATGGTACAACAGACTTGGGCACATGAGTGAGAAAGGTACGAAATTAATTCATTCAAAGAAATTTTTACCATGTCTAAAATGTGTGAATATGGATTTCTATAAAAGTTGTGTGTATGGAAAACAAAAGAGAGGGAGTTTTGTAAAGAGTGGGAAGGGGAAAAAAAAGAGAAATTAGAGCTTGTGCATACAAATGTAAGGGGAATAGCTTAGGTATCTTCCCTTGGTGGATCTCATTATTATGTTACATTCATTGATGATAAAACTAAAAAAGTATGGGTTTATTTCCTTAGGGAAAAATTTGATGTATTTCAAACTTTTAAGAAATGGAAATGCTTGGTTGAGAATGAGATTGGTAAAAATATAAAATTTCTCAGATCTGATAATAGTGGTGAGTATTACAGTAAAGAACTTGAGGATTATTGCTCCACTAATGGTATTCGTAGACAAAAAATTGTTCCAAGGACTCCACAGGAAAATGGAGTGGTTGAACGCATGAATAGGACAATAATGGAGTGTGCAAGGAGCATGCAATTGCATGTTGGGCTTCCCTTAAACATGTAGGCAGAGGCTATCAATACTATTGTATATTTGATCAATAGAGGGACCTTTGGGCTATGGTATTCCAGAGGAAGCATGGACTGGTAAGAAGATGAGTTATTCTTTTCTCAAAACCTTCAATTATGAAGCATTTGCACATATTGATTCTAAAAATAGATCCAAGCTAGAAGCTAAGTCAAAGAAATGTGTATTTGTTGGATATGGCATCGACGAATTTGGTTATAGGCTTCAAGATTTTGAAAATCATAAAATTGTAAGAAGAAGGGATGTCCTATTCAATGAGAAAGTGTTGTACAAAGATCTGTTGCAGCAGCATGTGAAGAAAGAAAATGATTATGTAGTGTTGGATGATACTCCAAAGATGATGTTCTAGTAGTTCCTCATACTTTGCAATAACTGCAACAACAAATACCTCACACCTCAGTGAATGATAAATGATCAATAAGGCTAAGTAGACATCTAGAAAGATTTTCTCCCTCATTGTACTCTATTTTACTAATTGATGTTAGTGAACTTGAATGTTATAAGGAGTTGTGCAAGTAGATACTAATATTCAGTGGGAGTATGCAATAAAAGAAGAAATGGATTCTTTTTTGAAAAATAAGACATAGGATTTATGCAAGTTGCTTGTAGGTAAAAGGGCATTACAGAATAAATGGGTTTATAGGTTGAAAGAAGAGGATGGAGGTAAGAAAAGATTTAAAGCCAAGTTAGTTATAAAAGGATTTGCATAGAAAAAGGCCATTGATTTTGATGAGATATTCTTTCTTGTTGTTAAAATGACTTCCCTTCACATTATTTTACATAATGTGGCTAATGAAGATTTGCATTTAGAGCAGCTTGATTTTAAAACATCCTTTATTCATGGTAATTTGGATGAAGAGATGTCTATGGCATAGCCATAGGGATTTGAGGTCAAAGTTAAGGAGAACTTAGTGTGCAAATTGAAGAAAATTTTATATGGCTTGAAGCAAGCACCTCGACAATGGTATCTGAAATTTGATAGTTTTAAGCATGAGCATGGTTACACTTAGTGTCAATCTGACCATTTTATTTATTTTAAGAGGTTAGATGATGAAAACTACATTATTTTATGTTTATATGTTGATGATAGGCTTGTAGCTAGGTCTAACATGAATCACATTAAAGGGTTAAAATAATAGTCAACACATTCATTTGTTATGAAGGATTTGGGGGCAGTAAAACAAATCCTTAGTATGAAAATTTGTAGAGATAGGAAGAACAACAAATTGACCTTATCTCAAGCTGATTATATTGAGAAGGTGTTGCAACGTTTCTCTATGGAGAATGCTAAAATTGTCAACACATCTTTACTTGGTCATTTGAATTTGATTAAGGAGACATATCCAAAGACACAAGAAGAGGATGATAAGATGTCCAAGGTACCTTATGCTTCAACTCTAGGAAGCATGATGTATGCTATGTTATGTACAAGGCTAGATATTGCATGTGCAGTGGGAGTCGTTAGCAAGTATATGAGTCATCTAGGAATTGAGCATTTAAATTCAGTCAAATGGATTCTCATATATATGAGAGGAACATCTAGTATCTATTTACACTTTGGGGGCTCTGCTACTGACTTACAAGGTTATGTTGACCCAGATTTGGCAGGGGATATTGATACCAAATGTAGTACTATAGGTTATGTATTTACTATTGGTGGGGCAACAGTGAGCTAGGTTTCTCGATTATAGAAGGTGAATATTTTATCCACTATAGAGGCAGACTATGTTGCTTCTACAAAGGCATACAAGGAGATGATATGGCTTCATTTCTTCATGGAAGAATTGGACACCTGCCAAGGGATAATTATTTGTTTACAGATAGCTAGAGTGTCATTCATCTTGCCAAGAATTGTGCTCTACATTAAAAACCAAAACACATACAGTTGTAGAACCATTTCATTTGGTTAATTTTGGATGATGGACAATTAAAGTTGGAGAAGATAAATATAGATGATAATCCAATGGATATGTTTACTAAGGCAGTAATAAGGGAGAAGCTGAACTTCTCTTCAACTTCAGTTGGTCTTCTAGACTGAACAAAATAAAAGAACAACAACGTCCAGGGTGGTTTCATATTTCAGTGGGAGCTAGATGTTTAGTAGTGCTATGATTATTCTCCAAGTGGGAGGTTATTGGAGTCTGATCAATCTCCAAGTGGGAGATTGTTATGATATGGAGCCTAATCAAACTTAGAGGTTTATTTGGTGTGGTTTCTCTCCAAATTATTTCTACGAGAGTTTGGGGGCAGTGCTCCCAAGATGAGGGGGTTAAGGGGCAACACCCCAAGTGTGCTCCCTATCGCAGTAGATGGTGGGGTTGAGGGGCAATGCCCACAAAGCCAAAAATGTCCCTATTATTGTAAAGGGTGTCAATAGCTATTTTTTTTTTGGATGACTTATTCTAGCCCTAATTTTGTAAGCGGCAAAAACTTGTATAAAAATGGCTTAGGGTTAGGGATTTCATAATGTATGGTGATATTGTAGCTTCTTGTAGTAGTATTGAGCTGTAAGGGATTGTAGATTGTTATCATTAGATAATAATAATATTGGACTTGTTGTTTGTGGATGTAGCCCAAGGATTGGGTGAACCAAATTAAGTGTTTGTGTCTTGTGTTCTCTTCTATGTGATCTATTTTTTTATTGGTTATATTTGCATGTAATTGTTATTTTTGTCCATGTTTAATACTAACATAAAGGTCACCAAGGGCTTCTAAGTTGTTAAAATTGTTAGTCATGTTGTTCATTTATGCTTTTACTATACTTTTGCTATGTTGTTTATTTCCTGATCAGTTTAGCAAAACATAAATGGTGGGTTTAGGGTTTGGGTGATCTTAGGGGTACGAGACCCAAGAAAGTTCCTAAACCCTTGTGTTGGATGTCTTAATTTATTTCTGTAACTAAACACCCTAAATGATTATTGAGTAGGATTGTCTAAGTGTCCTAGGAAAGTGGCTCAGTATAGGTGCTAGTCCCTAGAAGTGGTCACTAGGGGATCCTACGAGTAGGAGACCAGGGCCTATAGTAGGTTGGTTCCTATGTGTGAGTTTTATTTTTATTTTTTATCAGTAAGAGGCTGAAGCCAAGATTAATTATTATTGTTATTTTTAAGCTCGAGTAGACTTGAACGCAAGACCTCCCATATAAGAGGCTCACAATTTACCTTTGTGTTGTAGGCTCTTACCTAATTCCTGTGTGTGAGTTAGTAATCAAGTAGAAACGTAATAAAATTTGTTGAGAAATGAGGGGTTGGGAAATTTCACATTAACAAGATAAAAATGATGGTTCTTAAGGCTACATGTCTTATCGCAATACCAAAGTCATGTGCATCCACACAGAATGCTCAAGTGCATCTGGTAAACCATGATTGCTAGATTGGATTCTGACTATAAGGGCTATGAGATGACACCCATCTCTTTAGTACCTTAGAATTCTAACTCTTGATGTTAGTGCCTCTAGAAAACCCATGCATAATTATTTACTCTTTTGGGGTTGTGAATATTTTAGGAAGGGTTGTTTAACTTTAACTTGCCTCATAAGATCTTAGTCCCATCTCCTTGCATGGGGGATTATACCATTTATGATTTTACATGATTGAGTGGTGAATTTTGAGGTATTGTTCATGGTTCAAAATTGGCATGTTGGATGCACATGAAGATAATTTCTATTGTATCTCTTTATATGTTAAATATGTAATGAATTCATGTAAGCCCTAAAGAGGCAACTTTGATGTAAATGCATTTAAAGAAAAATCAATGTAAATGGGAGGGTAGATTAGGGAAAATGGTTCAATGAGAAAACCTACATTATGTACAAATTAAGTTGTAATGAAGTTTTATATTAAAAGATTTCCCACTGTACCCTCTTGTGAAGAGATAAATAGATAGTGAAATGGAATATAGAAAACAAAAAGGTTAAAGAAGGAAATATTGTGATAATTCACTAATGTAAAGTAATTCTACTTAAGTATATCAATGTTTCAAATAAAGGAATGGTAGTTTTGACTTCTTAATTTAACATATTTAAGGTAAAATAAATAGTCACATGAAGTTACTTGGAATATTGAAATTTGATTTATGTGAATAGATCATGAATTCACATAGTAAAACATGATAATATTAGGGAAAAGGACTTCATAACTTATTGTTAGACAAACAATGCGATTTAAATATATATATTTTTTAAATTATCTGTAAGACTTTGTAACTCTGCGCCTTGTAATATTATTTCTAGGTTTCCTGGTAGGGTGTGACAATGTCCCCATCTAACAATCGAGTCTTTCCACTTGCAACCAATAAGAATAACAATACCTCATTTTATTTTTCTATGATTGGTGGTAAAATATTTAGTATCACTCTAAATGCATTTAAAGTTAATGTCAAAGATTAAATTGAGTGGATTGCACTTCTTGTAGCATTAATGTATCAATATTTCTATTCATATTGAGGAATATTTTGATGATATATTTCCTATTTGGGGATTCCAATCCCCTTGCATTCCATGTTTCCAATTTTAGCTCCATCATCTTTAAGGGGTGGTATTCACGAGAGTTTTGAAATTCCTATAGCACTTAGATATTGGGTCTTTGTTTATAATGTATTCTTTCTTGTTATTGGTGGAATCAAGAGGTCTTCCTCTCTTTCTTTTAATCCTAAAATTAAAGCATTGCTCAACATCAAAAGTGGGATTCCCACTCTCCTTATCCTTCAATTCCTTCATTTTTGTGCACTAAAGGAGTCCAAGTCCATTTTGATTGAATATATTATTGTTAAGGGATATATACATCTAGTTCTGCACTATATGTATCTTCCTTGTGGAGCACCTCATTAGAGAAGGAAATCAACACTTATTGGTGGTATTTAAATCAAAGTTAAAGGGCAATGATACAAAAGCCAAAATAACTATAATAGAGTAATTAGATTGTGAATTCTCAAAATCATGTGTACTATATGCTATCAAGGATATCAAAATCATCTGTATCAATCCTCTCCATATTTACATGCTACTTGAACACTGCTAGTACAAGTAGGATAGTTCTATTTATTGAAGCATCCCTTAAGGAAGGGAAGGGTAGCCTTATATTGCTCTTTATTAGGATAATATTTAGAGCTAAAATTGCATCATTTTTAACAATACATGCAAAGGAGGAAATACAATTATCCTTGGGAGCAAATATCTTCTTGATTTTGCCAAAGGTAACTTATTGGGCCTTCAGTGGTTTTAAATGGGGACGAACACCAAGATAAGTAGAAGGGGGATTTGAGGCAAGATATTGGTCTCTAGAGAAGATTTAAAGGAGGAATATTCCCTCGAGGCTTCGTTTAACTCATTTGATTTCTTATTTAGGGATGGATTATGATCCACCATCTTAGGAATGAAGACTTCTTCATCTGCACTAATCCAAGGGGTGCCTTATCTTTCACAATAGGCCCTAAACTAGGGAAATCTATACAAGAAGTATCTTTGGTGTTTCCACTTTTAGAATCCTCTTTGTTTTGTTTTGTTTTATTTTGGAAGAGCCTTGTGATTGATGAGGATTGCAAAATTTCTTCTATGATGTCCTTCCCTGTGGTAGAGGAAGCAAGTATTTAACCCTCTAAGTATCTTTAAAGGGGGAACAAATTGTTTCTAGATTTAACTCAAATTGTAGATAATCAAGGATTTTAATCCCTTAATTATCTACCATTAAGATCCTTACATCCATGTCATGTCCCCTTTTCAAATAATTAAAAAAGAAAATCTTTGCTAAGGCAGGCGGGCCCAAGAAAGTGAAGTTTCGGAAAAAGGGGGTTAATCTTTGGAAACCGTTGGACTAATAAATGAAAATTATTATTAAAATAAGTTTCATTAACCTCTCTTGGACGTGAGTTACAGTTATGCCCTCTTTTAAGGGGTTTGGAGGCATTTTGGGCTCATTCCAGAACTTGATTTTTGCTCATTCTTTGTTATTCTTCAGAGGCTGCCAAACCTGTGGAGAAGGAGACCCAAGAACGGGAGTTTGCAGGTTTCCAGGGAGACCCAAGAACGGGAGTTTGCAGGTTTCCAGGAAGGCTAAGGACGGGAGTTTGAAGCCATTCCATGTGCATGCTCATACAGAGTTTGCCTTTGTGCTGAACAGTGCAGATTTGTGAGTTTCCGGGTGTATTTTTGTAAGAGTTTGGTGTTTCCGGTTGAGTATTTCATATCAGTTTTGGTTGCTGCTGTATTTTATACTTTAAGCTGTTAAAATAGAGTTGAATATATATATTGGGACGTGATTAAAATTCTGAGATAGATTATTAGTGTTCTTGTGGTGTTTCCGGGCATATTTTGTGCTATTTCGGGAGCCCGATGAGCATAGTTTTGGTCCTACATTTTCGAGTTGTTGTGTAAAGGCTATACAGATCTGGAAATGTCAATTTGTAGGCTGTTATGCTGCTGAAAGTTCTATAAAAATTTCCATTTTCAGATTTATTAATAATTTGTGAAGTTGTGAAGCTTTTAGCACTATTTTCAGCATACCCGATTTGGGGTTTCATTGAGAAATTGGTGGATCTTTGTGATATCAGTTGTTTGATTTTAAAGATCTAATTAGAGGTTGGAAATATCATGTAAAATCAGAAAAGGGACATTTCAATCCATATGTGGGAGAAGGGTTTTTGAATCTCCCATTTGAATATCCCTTCCAATCATTTCCAGTGTTTTAGAAAGGAATTTCTAAAGAAATCGGGGGCATTCTTTATGGTTACCCATACTACAAAGCCAAAATCTCATCCTTATTTCCATCAATCAACCAATAAATGACCCTAAAATACATGACCTTATACTCCATCATTGTTTATTTACTACCTCTTTTTGAATATTGGGATTCTTAAAAAAAACCAAAAAAAATCACTTCAGGATCATTCTATAGTAAGAATAACAAAATCCTAATCTTTTAGACCAAACATTAACCAATTGGACATTCATGTATTTATGAGTTGGAATGCTAGCTACGTACTAAGACATGAGGAAGACACAAATATCATTTGATCTAGTTTTCTCAAAGAAAATAGCTTAAAAAATATATACATTAGGCTTGACAATAAGTTTAATGGTAGAAGCGCTCTCACCTCCTCTGATGTCATTATCAAATGTTGAAATCTTCTAGGAAATGTCAATGATTAATCTCACAACTACAAAGAGGGCTTGTAAGGCTATCACAACTTCTTTGAAAGATTTATGATGATGCTAGATAATGTGCTTGGAGGAGGAGGTGGGGGTCGGGGGGGGGGGGGTGTGAATTAGTGTAACAATGGGTCTACAAACTTCTAGCAATTATTTCCACTATAATAAACATGTCATAAACAACAAAAATATTGAAGCAAAGTATATCAAACATCCACACATGCAACAATATAACACCAATATTTTTCACGTGAAAACCCTTGGTCAAAGAGAAAACTATGGTGGGAATTAGTACCTTAAAATCTCACTATTGTAGTAATATGCTCTATTAGGAGCAATTACACCCATGTTGTTAAGGGTATACCTGATTAAGAGCATTTTAGCTATGTTAGGAGCTATAACAAAGACCTCCTAGGATCTACCCTGTTAAGAAATTTTGAATGCCTTTTGGGAGTACTCTGTTAGAGGATTTTAAACTTCAAACCTATTAGGATCCTACCCACCCTATTAGAAGTGACATAATTAAGGGATTTATCACCAACCTATTAAAATGAAAAAGTGCGAAGTGATATGATGATTTCACCCAATGTATCCTTGATTAATGCTTTGCTCTGAATTACTTCTAACACACTTTTGATATTATGTACTATCACCACAACAATAATAATAGCACCAATAGTCACTGTACATCAATCTTTCGATTCATTTTATAATTATCGTAAGGTAGTGGAAAAACCCTAAATGTGTTACCATTTAGTAAGCTCCAAATGCAATTTAAAATTTACAAGTGAGAACCATTACATAAAAAACAACGCCATGAAGTCGGTTCAACATAATTTATAAGGTAACTAATCTATCTTTTGTCTTTAACATTACAAGATTACTGATTCATCATAATTTTTTCGATTGCTTTGTTCTTCAAACTATGACTTGTTCATTACATCAAATCTTCACCTATACTTATCTTCAGTAGATTAAACTTTGGAAATAGATAGAAATACCCCTGACTAATCATCCCTATCAACCACACACTCATAAACACAAATATAATTACCTTACTTAAAAAAATCTTTGACTGACTGTCTATTCACTGATATACTACATACTTCACTATTCTATCAATCTGACCACTTCTTTTGCCGATATGGCTAATTTATTAGCTATAGACCATCTTGTTGCCAACAATGACAACCCTAAAATTATGATTCAACCATTTTTACTTTAACAAGCTCCCTATTCATTATAATCATGCCAACAAATTCTTCTCTCCTACACCATCGACAACAACCTCATAATTGCTTGACCACATGGGGTTTGAAAGAGAGTTATGTTTCTACCCTAATTTTCTTCGGCAAAGAAAAACCCTAGAATAATTGACTAATGAATTAACTAACTCATTTCCAAGAATGAATGGGTCCAAGGGTCAAGACACCCATAATATATGAGAATAATGAGAGCAATAAATGCTCTATGCATGATATAGAGGACAACCTCCCATGGGAGAAGGCTTCCTAAGAATTGCACTTGTTTGGCTAGTCACATAGCCAAAATGAGGTCATTCTTTTTCATTTCAAATTATCTTATTTATCTAGTCTCAAACTTTTCTTTTGTTTAAAAAAATTAAATAAATAAATAAATATATACATATATATATATATTACAATAAATATTATATTATATTTAAGTTTATATAAATATATATATAACATTTGAAAAATTATATATAAAAGTGTCCAAATCTCTTTATAATTTTGTACTAATAAATATCAATAAGCAACTCTTCTAATCAAATTCTACAAATTTATATTAAGAATTGATTTTTAAATTTAAACATTATTGATTTAAATACATACTATTGATTTATATGAAAATATATTAGTAAATTTATAATTTCCCAAAAAATAAAAATTGAAAGATTGGAGTAAAATTTATCCCATGTAACATGTAATTGCTAAGCTCTAATCCCCTTCAAGACCACATTCCAGGCCAAAATATATATAGTTAAATAAACAAGGGCTCTGCAAGAGCTAGAGTCCCCGCCTTTTGGTGAAAAAATAGATGATTGTTTTAGTGACTGATTTGTCAAATTTTGTATTAATCATATATATATTTTAAAATATTAATCTATAAGTATGCAATTAGAACATAATGTACAAATATATAGTGTGGATAAGATCCAATGCATTTCTTGCAAACAATTTTATGGCAACAAAATTAATACTAGTTATTGTAAATAAATTTATTTTAAGATAGACAATAATAAAATAATTGTATATACTTATTTCAATATATATTTGTAGTTGAAATTTTTGGGGAAATTAATGTTGAATAGAAAAGGCGAGTTATGTTGTGTGCAAAAAAATAATAATTATATTTTTTGTTAAGCAAAATTCATATTTCATTGCAAAATAGAATCCAATAAATAAACAACATCTATAATAATGTTTGAACTTGGAAGAAATCTATTTGAAATAAAATCAACAATATTGAAAGGAATATGCAATATAGGCCATAACATTTTAAGGATAGTAACAACAATATTCTTCATTTGTTAAGAGGGAAAATAGTAAAGAAATGCATCGAAACACCTCCATATGTTTCCTAAAATGAAGAGCAAATTTTTTAAAGTTGTGTATTGGTAAATCCCAAAACAATTAGACAAAAAATAGTTAAGACCATTGTTGTTGCTTGTACTCAGATAAAATAAAATAAAATGAGGGACTTTTATAGAATATTTCTAAAGGCATTGTTAACATCTAAATAAGAGGCTACAAACCTTTAAAAAATTAATATGTACCTAAAAATCATTGTGGAATGACTAGAAAAAGGAGAAACACCATGAACAATTATTTAAACATAAATGAACAAATTTTTGAAATAAACATAAAACAATATATTAAATGCTTTCAATTAAGGTCATATAGCCAGTTAACTACACTAAAACATACGCTATTGCCATGACCATAGGCTATTGCCATGACCTGAAAAATGTAACCAAAACTAACTATTTATCAGTTGTAGCCAAGGAAATTCATTATTAGTAATCAAATACTACGAGTCAGTGACAAGACAAGACTAGACAGTACATCACCCATTGCAATAAAATAGTAAGAGTTTGTAAAAAAGAAGAAATTATTGCATGTGTAAAACAAAAATAACTTACATCACCCATTGTAATAAAATAGTAAGAGTTTGTAAAAAAAGAAAGGTTATTGTGTGTGTAAAACAAAAATAACTTACATCACCCATTGTAATAAAATAGTAAGAGTTTGTTAAAAAAGAAAAATTATTGTGTGTAAAACAAAAATAACTTAAAAGGTACGTGACAAATTATTTTAGCAAGTATTTTTTATTAAAAAGGAAAATATTTTGACTATTTCACAAAACAATTATCGAGTTGGATGGGCAATATGATTATTGCGAACTGAATAATGCTGAAAAAAAAATCCTCTAAAAAATTATTATGGGTAGTGTCATATATGTTGAGGAAGTTTGATGATAATAATGAAATAAAATGTAACATTGTGTGTGACAAACCAAGTTCTTTGAATCATAATCTAATATAAATAATAGAGCTCAAGATTTAGTTATTCGAGTATTCTAAATGTTCCATAAATCATTGCATAGTACATTGTATGAAATACCAGTATTCTAGCTATTGTAAGTGCCAATTGTTTCCAAATTATGAGGCAATATTTAGAGAAAGTGTGATAATGAACTAGGAGGAATATCAAATATAGTTACAAGAGCAAGAGACAATCCTAACAATCCAAAAGCCCCCCCACCATTAATAATCGAGGTGTTAGAGTGATCAGAACTTGTGACACTATTGGCATCGCTAGAATCCACAATATTATAGTTCTTCACAACTTGCAAATAAATGTGCAAGTCTCATCATTCTTGGTCTCACAAATTCCTCTTCTCGTGCAAAAATGCTACATCATAAGAAGATGCATTTCATAGACAACAATTTGAGCCTTAAAAATATGGATTTTTATAGATGTTTAATATTGATCTCCTTTAATGTTTAAGTTAATTTTGAAATCCACGAGAAAATGATTGGCACTTTCGAGGTATTTGGTTCTTCTGGGGTTACTAAAAAAGGTTTACTCAATGTCTTTCATGGAGTTTACAAAGATTTTTCTACATTATGTTAGAACATTTAGATTATACGACTACAAAAAAATTATTTGTTCAGAGACATGTATCTAACTTTGTTGAGAAAAAATTAGTGCCTCTAACATTTTCTATACTCTGATGGAGGGTTTCAAATGAGCTTCGTATCATAATATTGTATGGGAACTAAAAAAATCTTCACGCCTTTGAAAATACCTTCTCCATTATTTAAATGCTTCCCTAGATTGCCAATTTGGCTAGCAAGGTCATCTACTTTCACATCTTCCAAACTCAAATATTTTCTAAAGAACTCTAAACCTTTGCCTCATTTCTTTTAATAACTTCTTCAATTTATTTCTTAATCAAAAGGCCTTTATTATGACTAGGTGAAAAGATGAACTGTTCAAACTAAACCTAAGAACAAGGGCTTTCATTTTTAATCAACTTTCCATCACTTCCATTCTCATCTTCATCTTTGTGTCTAGATTCTTGAAGCATTTTTGTCCTATGGCATTCAACAAAAGTTGATGTAGTTTGTGAAAAAACTTCCTATTCATGACCATGACTCTTACTTAATTCTTGCTTAATCCATCAAACATTTTTTCTTACTAAACCATGTTTTGATCTTTTAGAGAAAAGATATTTGAATACACCAGTTTGTCCCTCAAAATATCACATGTAACAATTAGTCTAAAAAATTGAAGGCAAAAAAAATATTAATTAGATAATAGAAATAAATTATGAAATTTACTACAAGGTGGGTCAAACACTAGAATATTCACTGTGAAAAGAAAGCCCTATCTTTAAAAAATATTTCCTTTAAAAAGAAATGCCAAATAATATGTACTTGGCTAAGGAGAAGAATGGATACATGGCCAAGAAGGAGCTTCACATTGAATGGTAGCACAAATTGAAAGTTAGTAACTATAAATATTAAAAATGCACATAACATAGAAAATTATGAAAAGAAGAAGAATGAAGATGTCTGGAGTCTTCCATACAATAACAAAAACTATGTACTATATAGTGAGAGTAAACATCCTCTGCTAAAGAATAATGTTGAACACCATTTTTATCCAAGGAGTACATAACATACCGCTCTGACTTGGGGTTTTCATTACTTGAAGAATATGAACTCTGTATAACTCTATTTTGATGTGTTCTTCAGAATGGAATCCCTGCAACAAATACAAACCCTTTATAACAATATATAAGACTATTGCAATACAATACAAATCCAATATTGATGTGATATGAACAGAAAAATTCAAATAATATAAAAGACAAGAAAGCCATAAGGCAAAATGAGCCATAGAATATAATGGAGAAAATGGAGAAAGACAACTACACTGGTTTTACTTATCTCCAACCCAACCCCAAAAAACACCAAAGCTTTGTGAGTATTCTAGAAAGCAAGTATGAAATTTAAAACAAGTGCCATATAATGACTTAGTACTTGCCTTAGTTTTAATAGTTTTTAGTATAAATCTAGTGTTAAAATAATAAATTTATCATAGTATATAAAATATTTTAATCAACATAAATCTTATATAAGTAAATTCTATTCATATATATCATATATACTATTATAAATAAATTATAATATGGAAATAAAAATATTTTAATAATAATATATAATAGTGTTTCTTAAAATATTATATAATATAAATATAGATAATATTTTTAAAAATATTTTAGTTGAATGAAAAAAATTAATTCTTAAAAATAGAATATTGAAAGTATAAACATCTACACTAACTTACTCACAAATAAAAATATTTAACTTCAATCTTGTGCATATAAGACTCAAAACTATTCACCCGATCAAATCATTAAAAAATATTAATTAAATTTCAAAATGATAAATTTAAGCTCATAAAAAAAAAGTTTTAATCTTGAGTTAAGGCATGAAATGCAATGCACAATAAAAATGCATATATGACCGCTCAATAAAATTGCATATGTGATGAAAGTTTAATGAATATAATACAACCACTAAGACTAAATTAAATGCAGAGCCACTTTATTTTCACACAGCAATACAATTATTTCAATAGATTTTTAAAAATGTTTAAGACACTAGTAAAAATAGTAATAACCAATTAAAAAATAGTATTTAAGTGTGAAAAATATATATTTTAATAAAAATACAGACATTTAGATAATAATACAGACATTTAGCATTTGGTAATATTTTCAGATTTTTGAAAAAATGTAATATTATAAACACGGGGAAAACTGTAATCTCCTCCCTATAAGGCAGGGACTAATAAATCGAATGTTGAAATAAACGACTGGAGCGTTAGAGTTCCCCGCCAATCTTTCAGTAACGAGCAATGTGTTTGGCATCACAAGAAGAAAAGAGGGAAGGGAAAAGGTATTTCATTTGGGTTTGAGCTGCGAAGGAAAGCGGAGGACGAGCAGATATGCCAGGCACGGCAACGGGATCAGGAACATCGGTCGAAAATATTGAGCCACAGTCTTTAAAGAAACTCAACCTCAAGTCTCTTAAGCGCTCCTTCGATCTCTTTGCTGCTTTTCATGGAGAACGCCCCCCGCCTGATGAGGCCAGGTTTTTGTTCCCCAAACTAGTTCGTGTTTGCTTTTTTGTTGTTCTCAATTTAGGTTATGTATTTTGGTGCCAGATAATTCTTTGGAAGATATAATTTTCTTCTTCATTGTCAAAATACTGATGACTTTCCTTCTTGTTGCGGCACGGTGTAGCAGTAAAAGAATAAGGATTGCTTGCAAGGTATGCTTTTCGAGTGCTCTCTTTAATTTTTATCCAATAATAGTAAAGCAAATTTAAAAGGTGCGGTTAAGTTAGTGGCAGTCACAACATGTCAAGTCTCAGTTTTTTGTCTTCATTACTTCATTAACGCACGAATGATATGTGAAAAACATGCATTTTATTTATTAACTTTTCTTTCTTTTATGCGTTTTCTTATTGAAATTCGGCTTCTTTCTATCTTCCATTAGCTTGGAGAGCATGCTTAGCAGATTTTGAACTTAATTCATTGTTTTCACTGCTTACGGTACGCTATAAGAGGTTGTATAAAGTAGTTGTGATAGTGATTTGAACCCTGTCCTTCGTTGTGGCAACTACCAGCCTATATCGCTAAAGTGCAGCCGATTTAGAAGAATACCGATAATATTAATTCACTGACCGTTTCAGTTTATTTTCTTAGATATTAAATGTAACTTTAGTTCTTTGTTATCGTCACTTTGGCGAGTACACGTAAGAAAACCCAACTTTCTAGAGAAGCTGGCATAAGCTCTGATTTAGACCACGAAAGATTCCTACAGAGTAGTCACAACTCTCTGCACTTGACCAAAGAGATGGTTTTGATAGAATTGTACATGGGATCATTCTATTTGAGCCCAATTGTAACCTTTCCAAACTTTAGATTTCTAAACTGAATCTTAAGTATCTAAATCTAAATCTGTTGGAAAAATTAAAACTCATCTGGAGTGGTTTTAACCCTTGGACGCAAGCCTAGTTCAAGATTTCAACCACTCCCTACACTAGACAAGACTAAGGCAACACAAAAGATTACTATTCGTGACAGTTTAACCAGAAATGCACTTAATCTTATCTAATCATTATTTTCCTAATTAGACTATTTATATTCTTTAGACAAAGTTACCAAGTTGGAAATAGAATACAGGAAATGGCAATAGAAGATACAGAAACAAACTATGTAAATGAAAACATGAAGCCATAGAGGGTGTTGAGATGGAATCTGGAAGAAGACTAGTTGAGATGCTAATGCACCTACATTTTCCTCCTAAAGCTGTGCTATCATCCCAAATTCATGTTATCTTCAAGAGTAATAGAAAATTGAAGTGCCTATATGGAATCTGTAATATGGAAATACGAAATCAGAATGCTAGAAATAAAAAACAGTAACAGATTTTTCTAATTAATCTTATTTAATTAAAATGATGAAATGACAAAAGGGGTAAAAATATTTAACCTCTGTTGCAAGTTGAACCTATAAATGTACCTGGTAGTGGGGATGAAGTGAAGCGGGGTGGCCACTTGGGAGCATGCCAAAACGTTCAAGTCCCTAGTATGGTCTTTGGAATTCCATGGGCAGTCAAATGGAAGGTGGAGATTTGATTTTTGTGCAGTCTTAATCTCACTGCGTCTAGAATATATGAACAACAACAGAAAATGTCTATTAATGTGACAATCTCAGGTCCATATAGATTCAAGTAAATAATTATATGGAGAGCAATATGGGAAATGGAATTACAAAGTGCCAACAAGACAGACGAGATTGAACCCACAGTAAAACTGATATTGGAGAGAGTGAGAGTGATAGCAAGAATAATAAAAATGCTGTTTAAAAAATCAAGAAAGCTATAAACTATTAAAACCCATACAGTGGAACTCAAGAGTTGGAAGACATGGGTGCAATAAAGAAAACTGGGTTCGAGGTGAAAGCCAGGTTGAAAATGTTCTAAAAATATGTTAAGGGAGATGGGCACTAAAATTAGGACACTTTGGGGTGCCAAAATTGCAGAGTGTGCAGTTCTTTTTTTAATATTGAAAAAGTATAATCAACAGAGAGCTATTTCAGTATGAAACAACCACAGAATATAAGACCAGCCCTCACTAAGATACAAAATGGAGGAAGGTGCCTTAAACATCTAGGGGCTTAGCCCATAAGGAACTGCACATTTTCTACATGAGTTTTTCATTCAGCATTACATGAGTGTCTTAATAAAAAAGGAGCAGAGCCTAAGATCTGTGAAAAGTATTATCAACAGGTGCTGTTGCTGAGGCAAAAAATGTGTTTGCCCCTCTATCACTCATGCTCTCTGCGTAATGATGTCTATATTCAGTATTTTTTCCATCAGACTCCAGATAACAGTTCTCCAAAAGACTGCAAAACTCATCAATTTCTGCTTGCATAAGAAAACTTTGAAATTTCTCAATATACTGTGCTGCCTTAACTTCATCTTTGTATATTTGCAGAACTCCATCATGCATCAGCTTCATGAATCTGGACTTTGGAATCTCCAAGCAAAAGGATACCTGCGACATTATGTAGAAATGTATGAGTTTAAGATGAAACTCAGTAGGGTACCTTCTGACATTTTGAAATATCTCCTTGTTCCTTTCCTTCCAAAGAAACCACATTACATCACCAGAGAGAGCAAAACAAAATCTATTAAAAAACAAGTCAAAAGATCTAACATATCTAGCCAAGATTTCACACCAAGAAAAGCCAATACAATCAATTGGAGACCCAAAGAAAATGGCCCAAAACTTTTTGGCATATATACACTCAAAGAAGACATGCTCAAAACTCTCAGTCTTATTACACAACCTGAAAATCACAGACTCAACATTAATGGAAGACAGAACTGACCCGACATCAAGCTTCTTAATCAATAACAACCATCTAAAATGAATGACCTTAGCCTCACAAGGACCCTTCCAAAAATAATCAAAGAAAAAATGCCAGTTTGAGAAAGGACACTCGAGACCCCATCATTTAACTATACGCAAGAATACAGAATGATCACTTTTAAACATTCCATAAATCTGTTTACTAGAGGTATTATCAATAACAATAGCATCCTTCCATTTTGTTTTTTTGATAAAAGTATTGCCATTAATGATTTTCCCGATTTTCTCCTTGCTGATCACTTTGGACAGAAGAGTATATGTCTTCTTTTGAGATATAGGGATACCATACTTGTTGGAGATCTCATCCCATAACCCAAGCTTATTATTTACCAGTAAATCACTAATCAAAGAAATGCCTTTATCATTCCATTTTTTTGCAGAACAACTTTGAGTAAGAGCAAGAGGTTTATTATTCAAATACAATCCCCACCAAATTGATCTGTCAGCAACAATATATTTAGGAGGACCCCCAGTGGCATTCCTGTAGGAGATGAACTCCCAAACTTGTGACCACGAAGACCACAGAGAATTAAAAACTTTAGACCCGAAAATTTTCATCTTAAAATCCGCTATAATAATATCCCAAAACGGAATGTTAGCCCACTGTTTACCTTTTTTAATTACTGACATATTGTTTCTCATAAGAATCTTCCAAGGCTCATTCCCCCAAAAAGCTTTATAAATCCATTTAGCCGCAAGAGCAATCCCCTGGACTAATATCTTTTAGCCCTAGGCCCCCAAACTGTTTGGGAAGGCAACACCACTCCCATTTAACACAATGTCTTTTTTTGGATCCCATACCATCTGACCTCAAGAAGTCTTTTGAGAATTTTTTCAAGCATACCAAACTTAGTAAACATCCAGGTTGAAGAAAAGTATTTATGATGAGAAGAGAACTTGAACTCTCCTAGCTAAATAAAGGGAGTGAGTTTGCCATCTAATACGTTTTCTATTAATCTTGCTGAAAATCCACTCCCACATATCAGGAAAAAAAAAAAGGCTCCAGAGAGAATGGAATACCCAAATATCTAGTAATGGTTTTAGGCCCAGTCCATTTCCAACCCATCTTGATTAACCAATTAGGAGGCGACTCCATCCATCCAAGAACAGAGGACTTGTGGGGGGCCACTTTGGCTTTGGACACTAAGCAGAAGAAATTAAGTCTATTAAGAGCCAAAGAGAAGTTGTCCTCAGACAATTCCAAATAGAGAGCAATATCATTCACAAATTGAGCATTAATCATTTCCTGAGTTGGGGAGAGTAATGCCCTTAATAGGAGGTCCCAATGAGGAGTCCCTTAGGATGTAAAAGAGAGCATCAACAACAATCACGAAAAGGGAGGGTGCAATAGGGCAACCTTGCCTGATAGACCTGTGAAGAACTATAGGGTCTGATAATTCACCATTCACATCAATAACAGTAGAAGACTCTTGAAAGAGTATTTCAATTCATTTGAAAAAGTAAGGAGGAAGCCCAAAAGCTTTTAACATTCCAATGACAAAGGGCCACTCGACTCTGCCATATGCTTTCTCAAAATCTTGAAGAATCATAGCCACATTTTGTCCTTCAGCCTTTGCCCAATTCATAGCTTCCCAACTAGTGATGAGGTTCTCTAAAATATATCTCCCCTTTATGAATCCAGTTTGAGTAACTGAGACAATATTCTTTGTAGTCTCTGCAATTCTTCTGGCTAATACTTTAGCCATAATTTTATAAGATAAGCAGGGTGATAGGCCTCCAATTCTTAACTAGGGATCTATCCCCAGCTTTAGGAAGCAATTTAAT
Organism: Cupressus sempervirens; assembly: GCA_028749045.1. NCBI lineage: Eukaryota > Viridiplantae > Streptophyta > Pinopsida > Cupressales > Cupressaceae > Cupressus > Cupressus sempervirens. The sequence goes on along the minus strand of CM053791.1, from coordinate 376,759,789 downwards.
GACCCCTCTATTCACAGTGTTGCCAAGAGATCCATAATCAAAGGCATCATTATAAATCAACTAAAGTTCTTCTACAATCCACTCCAGGTTATCTTTATAAAATTCAACAAGCAGCCCATCCAGTCCTGGGGACTTGTCATTAGCCATAGCTTTGATGGCATCTTGAATCTCCTCTAAAGAGATGTTTCTATTAAGCTTTTCACTTTCCAATTCAGAAATCTTCTTAGGAATCATCTTCAAGCAATCTTTCAACTGTTTTTGCTGCTCCTGACCAAACTCTGAAGAAAACAGTTCAGAATAAAAGCTGAAAGAGCATCCCTAATTACATTTGGGTCATTCGTTCTACCACCCTCCACCTGAATATCTTCAATCATTTCAGCCTTTTGTTTAGCCCTAATGATGTTAAAAAAAAATCTAGATCCTATATCTCCCTCTCTTAACCAGTTCATTTTTTCCCTTATTCTTTGCCCTTGAATCTTGTATCTTTGTAGAAATCTTAATTGATGCTTAATAGAAACAAAATCATGTAGAAGCAAGGGGTCATCCTGCTTATTCTGAAGTACATATTTTGCTTCATTTAATTTGATTTGAAGATCAGTCTCCTTTTCATTTCTATCCTTAGCCACTTTTTTTCCTATAATTTGATAGATTTTCCTCTAGGTTTCCACTAGCTGGCCCCATTGTTTAACTGGCCTTTGAGACTGATTACACATTTTTGACAAAAAAGTTACCATTCTAATAGCCTCCTTATTGTTAGGATCCTTGAGCAATGAAGTATTTAACTTAAATACTTTGTTTCTATTGCTAGCACTGCTTACATTTCCATCCTTATTTATTAGGATCCTCGCAAAAATAGGAGAGTGATCCGGTATTGCAGCAGGTGAAACAATTATTGGAGAGTGGCCCTCCTCAGTTTGAAAGGAGAAAAAGGAAGATTAACTATATACCCTGTCCAATCTGCAGAAAACTCTGTTGTGACCTCCTTGATTATTGCACCATGTGAACCAAATGTCTTTGAAGTTCTCCCTATTGTTTTCCAGAGGATCCATCAAGTTGAAACACCTTTTGAATTTTAACCAATGGTATTGTTCATTACCTTTCTATGAGTGTTTCAATCCACCTTGTTTATCACAGCTGAATTCCACCATATTAAAGTCTCTTGTAAAAATCCAGTATGCTTTAGGTAACTCTGAGGAGCACCAATCCCATAACTTAGCTTTTTCTTTGTAATCATTTGGTGCATATATATTACAAACCCCAATTAACTCTTCATCATGCTTGAATGTCACCCAAAGTGCTCTTTGACATGGTGAGCAACCATGCTGAGAGATGGAATCCGCCCACTTGGGGCCAATCAAAATGGCAATACCACCTTTTCCTTTTTCATGCTCGGAGTGAAAACCTATGGCTTTGTCCCATAGAAATTTGGTCATACAAGATGCTTGAAAACCGACTACTTTAATTTCTTGCAAACATATGATGTCCTTGTCCTGAAACTTATTGTACCATTTTCTGAGAATATATTTTCTGTCTGCCATTCAGGGTGTGCAGTTTTCAACTTTGCACATGCATGAAATAATGATCTTGCCATGGCTTATGTATACATATTCAAAGCACAATTTGGAGGGAAATAACAACGCTTTACAATACAAGAAAATTTAAAAGTATAAAACTAAAAAGTGTTAACACACACTAAAAATAGATTTCGCTTTGAATGCCACTTGGGATTGTGCTTTGGGACACATTGATTCTTTTGTTTGCTTTGAGATTCACATACATGGTTTTGGTTTTCGATTTTTGCTTCTTGGGCCTTTGTGACCTTTTGGATTTTGCTTGCTTTTGGATTGGATTTCACTTTTCGTTAACATGTCTTTTTTATGGGACATGTCTTTTTGGTGGACTTTTAGCCTTATGCATGTGAGATTTGGCATTGAGGTTGCTTCCAATAGCAGTAGTAAGGGTGTATGAGGATAGATGTTTTGGAGATCTTATAAGTGGGATGATAGAGGGAGGATGTTGGGAGGAATTGAAAGATGTTTGCATTGAGGGGAAGTGGTGGACCTAGGAATATTTCAGATAAACTTGATGGAATGTAATATCCCCTGAGTTTAATCAAATATTATAATTAAACTTTCATGCATGCCCTAGTTACGTTGTCCTACAAGACATCAGAAATAGACCTCCCTAAAATATTTTCCATTTATCTATCTAGAAATTTCATTACTAAGATAGGTAGGTATATATCCTCTACTTGGTCCCACATGCTATTTAGAACTAGGTATGGTACAAAACTTGTTATAGTAGAAAATTTCAAATCCCATGACCAGTAATAATATAGAACCTTACTTGCTTAGTACTAAAAAATATGAACTATATTTTTTATAATGAAGAGGAAGAGGGTATGATCCAGGATTCCCATACCTTTGTTAAATGCATTCTATATCTAATTTCCCCTTATGATATTTTCTTCAGATTTTAAAACCGAATAATTTACAGAAATTTTGACATTTATTTGCATGCAACAGATTTCAATTACTCGAATAGGTTATACTGAATATCATATATATTAGACTGATAGAGATTTTGAAATGAATGATGAATATTGCGTTTAAATCTTTAGTAAATTAACAACAAAATATCCAATCTTAGCTACAATTTTTACAGTAAGATTGGATAGCCAAAAGTATGAATATGAAGCACAAAGTGAGACATTAGAAGTATTAATTATCACCCAAAGTGAGACACTTGAGTGATATCTCTAACAAACAATGGGTTTCCATCCATTGCCTCCAAGCTTAAGGGTTTTCATCCTCAAACTTGTTGAAAGCCAAAGCTTCTCAAAATTCTCCAAGAGAGATCAAACACAAAATCAAGCATACACCAAGGATGCTGAAATGAATCTAACATTCTTCTTTAAAACTCAATGTGGTGACTCTTCATTTTCCCTCTGTTTGTATCTTCGTCTTCTTTGTTTTGTCCCTTTTTATATCCCCTTTTTAAAATTAAAATGACTTATTAATTTTCATTAAGCTCCAAGTAAGTCATTTTAATACTTTATAAATATTTCACATAGTTTATAAACTCCCCTCAAAAAGGGACATCACAATTCTCCCTCCTTAGAGATTGCTTGTCCTCAAGCAATCATGAATCTAATAGTTGGAAAACTCTCACTTTCGCAACAACTCGCCAAGCCTCAAAAAGTGTATTTGGGAAAAAATCGGCCAATTTAAAAAAAAAAACTTGAGAAAAACTATAGAACCTAAAATACTACTAAAATTCAATTAAAAATACACGTTTTTTGCAAATTTCAATGAGAAGATGCATTTAATAAGTTAATTAAAGAGAAAACAAATGAAACAAGCAGAGTTTAGATATATATATATATAAATGCATAGTGGGTACAAAATCGCATTCTCATTTGGACTGCTGATGGCGGAAAGCAAAATAGTAAATAGTTTCTATTAAACTAGAAGTCTAGAAGTAAATACTAAATAGTAAATACTAGTATACAATCACATCTTCCTCTTTCCAGCTCTACTACTAGAAAAGAGAGGGGGTCTAATCCTCGAAGAGGTGCCCCGCATTGGGATTGGGCATGAGCTGCGTGACTGTGAAGTTGGTGGTTGTGCCTCCCCGCTCAGCATCCCTACTAACTGGTTCTGCGTCCTGGAATTGGATGTATCTCCTCCTATATGTGGCACCGGTAATGCCCACTCCTTTGAATCCTCATCATCCTTGTCCTCACTGTCATCCATTGTGAAATGAAAATCTATTCCAGCACCCCCCTCTAGGGCTTGCCTCTCCATATCAGCAACCTCCTCTGCTGAAAACAATGGACTTGGCTCTTGTGCCGCCCAATTAGAATAAGGATCCATCTCATCTAGATCAAGTGGACCAGGTACTGCTGAACTTCGTGCCCTTTTTATGCCTTACTTAAGATTATAGTGCACATAAATAAGGTCATTGAGCCTTTTTTGAGTCAATTTGTTTCTTTTCTTTGTGTGGATGGACTCAAATAAGCTCCAATTACATCACAATGGGATGCGCTACAAGGTTGGCACAAGGTTCTAAGAGCAAAATTCTTTAAATTGGGGGTATTTCCACCCCAAGTTGACCACCAACCATCTGCAACATAAAATATAATAAGTTATAAAGCAATGAATAAAGATAATAGGAAAACACAGCTTATCAATTTGCAAAAGTTTTTAAGTTTAAACTTTGACGGTGTAACTGGGGCTTGAGTGCCTCTTGCTCTATTTGATAGCATAGAAGAGAACAAATTACCCCTTGATTCCACATAGATTTGTTGTTCGGTTACAACAAGGTCTCTCTCGGTTTCATCAAATATCATCCTCTCAATGCATCTGGATAAACCCTCCATGACCTCTCCAGTAGGATCTGAATAGGAATCATTAGTGCTAAAACAAACAGAAAATGAAATCAAGACTTAGTCCACAACCTTAAAAAAAAAGCAAAATGAAGTCTTAGTAAAATCTCAAGGAGGATCATAGTAGCTGAATTTGGGGTTTTGGAAGTAGCCTACTGCATGAATGGGTTGGTGGAGCATATTGTTCCACCTATCAATTATTTCCCAAATGGGGTCAAATTTGAGTTTGTCCGCATGGTAGTAATTTCTAAAAGCCTCTTTGGCCTTATTCACGGCCTCATAAAGACATCCCATTGGGGATTGTTGCCCATCACATATGCACATGACTCTAACCAGGGGCATAGACATCTACATTTGAAATTTGAGAAATACAAATTTAGTTACTAACATAGTAAGTTACATTTTAATAATAAAACTTGAATCAACTAAAAAAATAATGTTTTGATTCTTGAAGTTACCTCCACAATCTCAGTAGCCTTTTCAAAAAAACTATCATCAAAGAAGATCCGTGCCACAACCTCTCCTTCAGGCATCTTTGAATAAGGTGAAGTAACCCAATCAGCTGTAATGATCCCTTCTACTAGGTTGGTCTTAAGATGATCTTAGAATGTAAACGGAAACCTTTTATTGTAAATATCATAACCAATACTATTAGTGATTTGGAGTATCATCCATAACCCCCCATGTATCAAATCATGTAATGGATGGTAGATTTACAATTGCTCGAGTTTGGACACGATCTATGTGGGGTTCCCATTTTCTTGCCCCAATGTGAGCGATTTACTCCTCCCCCTGTGCACACTCCCTATTCACTATACAATAATGCAAGAGGTCTTATAAACATTTTTCACAAATTATTTATGTTACCAATTATTAGACTTAAAATCATATACCATTGGATTTATACAAGTTTGTCACATTATACATTCTCGATCACAATTCGATGGTAAATAAAATAATAATATCAAAAGATCAAATTTATCATTTATAATTTAAAATACCTCTATTAGAATTAGTTATATTTTACTTATCTAAAATATTAATAAAAAATCCTTAGTAACTATAGAAAGTGAATACCATATAAATAAATATTCATGCATTAGAAAAGATCCTTAATTTGTTCTTCTTTTAACAACATACTATTTATGTCATAACATATATAATAATGGATGACTTACCTCATTTAACATGTGTTTTATGGCTGATGTTAGCAATGCATAAAGGTAATATGCTATGTGTTTTGTACTTGTACGAAATGCAACTTAAGAAACCACAATAGAAATATCTCATTTATACCTTTTACTTAAACCCTCACAAAGTACCCACGTGGAGCTGAATCATGCTTGGTTTGTGCATAAGGAGGGTCAAATTCATGAGAAATGATCCATATTATTATTTTTGGCCTTGTTTTCCTTGCTGGTTCTCCTTTTAGATACATTGTTTTCCTTTGCCTATCTTGGCCAATTAGAGTCACTTGTTTTAAATGGGGATTCTCATTTATGTTTTTGGTGCTATGATGTTTGATAGCCTTCTCTTTGGTTGTCCCTTGTTGGTCGATACGTCCATTTTTTCGGTATGATATTTATGTTTGATAGTAATTTCCGTACTTACAGTCATTTGATTAGAGGGTCACGTCGCTCGGTGTGTAGTTTAGGAGTAATGTTAGGTATTAGTTTATAACATGTTGTTGGTTCGCCTTATTTATGATATTATTATTCATAGTGTAGCTTTACTATAGCTTAGGTGTAAGTTTAGTTTGTATATCTTTGGGTATAGTTAGAATGTAGATTAGTCAGAAATAATCACTATAATTTGATAAATATAATTATATTTAGGATATATGTTTACATAATATAATAATGGATTTGTATTTAATTTTTTTTGATTATTAATTATTATTCAAATATAGATATCGATAATTGTATTTCTAGTCCTAAGGGGGGATATTACATCAGCACACAAACATTTGTATAAGAGGCAATATTGTGTCGATAATACTTTACAATGTCAAGAACACTGTTGCAAACCTTGTGATAGCGGGTCTCACCAAATCTTTGTTTTTAGTGATCCTTCTTATTAAACTGAGAACCCATTGGTGATTATAGATATATTTGGTGACTCACCTTGGATCTTCCACAATTGGACTCACCCAATCAAGTTTTCCTATGTCCTCCAAAAGAAGGTCAAGGATATGTGCTGCACAAGGTGACAAAAAAAGTGTGGGATGCCTCTCTTGGAGGATTCTACCTAAAAGATTAGTAAAAAATCAATAATTAGTTACAAAGTTTCCACAATTACATCAAATCTAAATTGAATAATACCATAGCATTACATTCATGATTCATATTGAACATAAAAAATTAAATTTACGTGCTGCCACATATGCTGCTGCATTATCTGTGATGATTTGCACCATGTTCTCTACTCCTACCTCCATGGCAACATTCTCCAACATTAAAGCCAATGTGTGTGCGTTTTTCACTTTATTGGAGGCATCAACAAATTTTCAAAACACTACATCATCTTTGCAAGCAACCAAGAAATTAATAATGGTTCTACTTTTTCCTTCTGTCCATCCATGAGAGAAAATGGTGCAGCTATTCTTCCACTCTTTCTTTTGGTCTTCTATCAATACTCTTGCCTTATCAATCGCATTGTCAAGCAACCTACAAAATTTAGATGTAATAAAGTGTTAGCAAAAAATAGGAAATAACAATTAAGATTTAAAAGATAATAATGAGCTCAAGTGGATTTCAATTATTTACAGTTACTAAATAGTAAAATACTAAACTTCCACTCAAATCCTTGCGAGAAGGGGGCTTGTACCCTTTGCTCGATATTGAAATTGCATTCACCAAATTCAACCAATAGGGGCTATCAGCCACATGCATTGAGAGATTGTTGAAAAACCAAAAATCAGCTTTTGCAATATTAGTTTGCTCATGCACCTCCTTTTTCCATCCAGTGCCGTCTAATGATGGTTGTGATCCAGTTGTGTTCTTGGACACAAAATAACTCCCTATCCCTGATGCGGATGGTGATGAAGGACTAGGTAATGTAGAAGGAGTGGGATCGGCAAAAGAGACACTTTTTTTGCGGATCCATTGGCAACGAAGAGATCCTGTTATGTTCTCACGTTCTTCTTCTTCTTCTTGAATATCAATAGGAGCTCCTTGAGATTCAGCTATGATTGCCCTCATGGCTAGTTTTGCCCTCTCCCTATTCAATTTTTTCTTTTCATCAGTTGCATGTAGGGCATTGAAGAATCTTTTTTTTTTTTAGTTACCTTGCGACAAATAGTTGAATTATGTTTCTTTATGCGTGCAAGGTGGTACTTGAAGTGGTTTATGCCTCCAGAAATAAGTTTTTTACATGGAATGCATGTAACCTTCCCAACATCATTTGGAGCTTCATAGGCATACCGCCATGCCTAATCTCTTGCATTTCTAGGCCGAGTGCGTATGTATCCAGATGGGCATGGAGTTTGTGGCCACTCTTCGTGTGAACTTGTCATGCTTTTTATATGCTTAACTGCTGCCCTACACATAAATTTATGGAAAAATGAATAACAAAGTTAGAACTTAGATCTATGAACTAAACAAACCACTAGGGTTTGTTTTTAAAAAATCTTGCATATTCTTCAATTTTTTTTATCAAACATAGAGCTGAATGGCTTTCAAGTGATTCAAGCATAGAGGTGAAATGCTTTCAAATGATTTAATTCATTTACAAGCAACAAGAAAACAATAGAACATCTTTTAAAAGTATAAAAACAATCTCATCAGACCTACTTGGGAAAGAGATTTGTGTTCTAAAACTGGTTGGAATCCTCTTCAAATGCACTCAAATCCACCTTGAATCGCAATCACTGAAGAATACCTTGGAACCCTTCTTCTCTCCCCTCCTCAAGCCTTTGATTGCAGAAAAGAAAACTGGTGTTGCAAAAATGATTTTTTTGGCCTATATTGTTCCTGCTAATGGGCAATCAAGTTTTCCTTTGAAACTCGCGATTTTTAGCAAAAACTTGCTGTAAAATCAACGATTACCCTGCGATTTTTTTGACCTGGCCGAGTTTTTTGAAATGGCAAGTTCTTTTGCCAAGTACTCACTGGCTGAGAAAACTTGGCGATTACCAGCTAATCGCAGAGTTATTTGCGAGTGTGCCAACTATGTACATAACAATACCAAGATCCCAGATTAATCTGCATTATGCTCTGTGACACATTCTAGAATAACTAAAATCTAATCTTGCCACTTTGTAAAGGAAAATGTTGGGATGTAACTCATTCAGCAATAAGATCCCTAGATCCCAAGACAATATAAAAATACTACTCCACCAATCTACTGCGCCACTTTGAAAATAACAACACTTTGCCTTAAGCTGTGAAGCAACTCAACATGATCCTTAAGGAAACGAGTTCAAATATTGTCAACACATGGATCCCAAACCAATCTATCCACCCGACTATGGGCATAGAAATAGATGTCTATCATTATACCATCATCTTGTAATATCCATCTAAATAAGTAGTTCGTCTAAAAGATGCCAAAAGCAACTTCGATATGCACATAAATTGACTCTTTAGACCACTAAATGCTATTGTATTAACCCAAGTTAGCAATAAGAATGATACCAATGTTGTCACTATACCTCTGTACTAGAAAGATAATTATCTCTTATGGGATATCTCTCAAGTAAAAATGTCTCCACAAATCTCTATGCAACTTAATATTTTTTTGTAGACCATGCCAAATTTGAAAGTGCAATGGAAGACCAAGCAGGACAACCACTGTCAACTAAAGTATCTATGAAGATAAAATCACTAACCAATAAATTAACAATTTCCATGTCATAGGAATTTGTGACAAATCTGAGAATGACTGTAGATGCTTTCATAATTCATGAAAAACAACTCTTGAGTGCTTTTTTTGATAAGCAAGAGGCCAAAGCCATTGATTAAAATAGTAAAAAATTACAACCCAACCTGAGAGGCGCTGAGCGGATGGAGTTGGGTAGAAGTCCTTCAATTTTTCCTGTCATTTGAAAGATACAATATGTGAATCAAAATTTTGTTCCCTCATTTCATTGCCCATTCAAATTCCCTTCATCCAGTTCAATCCTGAAATAATACAGCCAAACAACCAAACAACTCTTGGTCTACTTTGTTAATCTGTTAGTTCGTAATATAATAAAACCACAAATCTGGAATTTGTAATCATATAGCTTAAAAGGAGAAAAGAGGACTAAGAACTATCATTAACAAAACTAAGAAGAGGTACAAAAAATACAAATGAACATAAGAAGCATTTGTTTTTTAATAACTGAATTCAAAGTACATAGCCTAGATGAAAAGTCAATTGAAGGCATAAAACTACTGCTGAGGTATCCAAATATCATTACCAAAATGATTTGCCTTTTAGCAAGATCACACTTGCATTAATACCATATTCGTGAGCATATTTATCCCTTCAATGATGTCCTATCTTCATTAATATATAAAGATTATCTACCGTAGCTTATTGAAAGATCGATTCCTTGATTAGCTAACTCATCCGCCCTCTTGTTCCCTTCATGATATATATAGTTGATTAAAAGTTTGTCAAAATAATTACAAAGCACTAATGCTTTGGATAATTGGGCATCCAATATCCACTTAATAAGGGAGCCTTTCTGGAGGGCATTGATTATTATGGATGAATCACCTTCTATTTCTAGTTTCTTAAGTTCCAATTCCTTACAAAGATCCAAAGCCTCAACTAAAGTTTAAATTTCTGCCCAATTGTTCGTAGCTTACCCAATTGCTTTGGCTATACATGCAATCTTTATCCCTTCGTCATTATGAATGCTGCATCCTATACCAGCCTTACCAGGATTCCCCATAGATGCTCTGTCGGAATTGGGCTTATGCCATCCTCTATTATGCTGCTGTCCACCTGCCATCTTTTTGCCTCGCCGTCCCCAAGTTTATGTCCTTGGTCCACTTGTACTTGAAACCTATCTCCATGTCTTGGTGTCCCCTCGTCTGGAATCTCCATGGAAATAAGTAAAAATAACAACAGAAGATATGGTAATGGAAGATGATAGAAATGAGAGCAACGGCTAAATTATAATTTTCCTATATGGAAAATCAAGGGCCTAGATGCATTGGTTTAGAAATGGCTATAATTGGATGAGGAGTTAGCTTTGTGACAAATGTTACAAGATGAAGGCATGAGAATGTCATGTGTCATAGGTATGAGAGATAGGTGTGCTCACAAACATGGGGAGGCTTAGGAAAGAGACGAGTAAGAGGTAGGGTTGCTATCTTATGATGTGTAAGAGATAGGGTGGGTGTGAGGTTGACCTTTGCATGCTCATGCATGTGTGAGCATGAGGGGTAAGGATACGTATCATGTGATGATAAGTTTAGATCTGATCCACATGGATAAATCAAATGGCTAGGATCGAATGGACAAGAATTCAGGGTGAAGTGGAATTAAATATTAGAGAAAATGGGAAGAGATTTAATTAGCCTAAACCAATTAATTAAGTAGGAATTAATTAATTTAGCTGGAAAATTAGAGCGATAAGGTTGGCTATTTCATTAAGGGAGAGGGATAAAAGACAAAATAATCAAATACATTTAAAAAAAAATTAATGGCTAGAATGGAGTAAAGTTGAGTGGGTCAGGTATCCGTATGAACAGATTTAGGTTTCTACAGAAACTCCCTGTAAGATTGTAATCTGATTACAATAAGAGACGAATGACTTTGTTGATGTTGAATAGGGGAGTTATCTCTGTTTTCTTTCTGACCATAGCTGATGCTTAATTATTGAGTTTTAGATTTTAGAGTAAGATTGTTTCATTGATGCCTTGTATAATTATGTACATTAAACATATGATGGCCTAACCTCCACAAGGGAATTGTTTACCCCTAATACATATTTTTGATTAAATAGTGAGGAAATTTTTTAAGGAGGTCTACACCCCAATAATTGTTGTTCATATTGGTTTGGACATAAAAATTGGATTCCATTTGATCTTTTTGATTTTAGATTGCAGAGGTCATCTTTGCTAATAGCGGGGCATAGGGCTCCTGATTTATTTTGAATTTATTTTTCAGTTATATCAATCCAAATCATCCTTGGAGCTCTATTACCACACTTATAAACAAACTTCAACAAATGAATTTTAACTCATCTTAGTTGGTCTAAGTGGATAACATCTTTTTTTGTAATGATAATTTTTCTTCCTTGTTGGATGCTCGATAGTGGGTTTTTAAGATATACTTAATCCTATCTTGTATTCTAGTAATGTTATTAGATAAAGTGGGACAACCATCTTGTTTTGAAGAAATTTAAGTGACTGTTAGTTTCAAGTAAATAATTCACTATGTTGCATGAGCATTGGGCAATTTGTGATTTGTTTAGTACAATGCATTGATTGTGACAATTTTGTAGGCGCGAGATGAATATGAAGTAGTCAAGAACTTGCCAAACTCAACACAAAGAGAAGGTGGCAGTTTAGGAGCAGTGAATAATGCAGCAGAAACTCAACCATTATCTGCAACTATTGCAGGTATAAGTGTTTTACAAGTCTTAAAGTGTTGATGTTCTCAAAGTAACTATTTTGTACCAACCTCGAACCATGGAATTAATAAAAAGCGTCACATGTTTATTACACCTTTCATCATAGTTTTGGTTTTAGATTAAGGACTTGGTGAATTTTACACCCCCCCCCCTGTTATTTCATTTTTATTTTATACAAGAAATGATGTCTTTCGTAGGAGTTCTGTATTCTAATTTTTCTTGAATACTGTAAGCTGCCATTGAATTTTTTCTGTCTCTTGTAATGGTTTCCACCTATTGTTATGGTTGCAAATTTGATTTTAATGTCTATGATTCGTGGTGAACATGAAGTTCTATGTTATATTCTATCTTCAGTGTTACAAATTGTCACTGGGATTCTTCTAGATTATTTTTTCATTTATTGATTTTGTTATATGCATATTTCTAGATGAACAAGTTGATTTGATTTGTCATTATAACTGATTATAGGATAACTTTCTAAAGGGTCCTGAAGGCCTGTTTACAAAACACTGTCACAAGGAAAGCATAGACAATCCACAACCAACTATCAGCAAAAAAGACAACAAAAACCGAGAGACCAAAGGCCAGTGCATTTTCTTCAACATATCAACAAATTCAAGTTCCTACTGTAAGAAAATATCTTAGAGATTGGCAAATTCCAAAAGTTCCTTTCCCTCCTACTGTAGCATAAGAAATAGGATCATTTGTTACTGTTCAATTTCTTATGTTGCTTTGGAAAGATGACTCACTAGGCTCAAGAGGACTTGAGTGTTGAGTGGGTGCAAAGATCCTTCACTTTAATTGAGGGTTGACTGGGTAAATATGATTGAGCAATGCAAGATCTTGGGCTAAGAAGGAAGAAAGACAATTTTCTGCACGCATAAGATGACTGAGAACTAATAAACCAATTCAAGAATCAGATCTAACAACCAAAAATTGTAAGTCACATCCGGACCAAATTTTAAGCAGAATCGAAGGGGCTATAGTGACTTTGTCGACCTAGCACGGAGACTAGGGTGACATTTTTGACCTCCTTGCCTTTTTTGATGATTCAAGCTGTAGACTGTAGCCAAGTCTTGATCTTTCCCGATCCTATCTTAAGAGAGGAAATGTTGTGTTGAGAGGGGTTTGCCTTAGTTAAACCCACTTGAGGAATCAACATTGGAAATGAAATGGAATATGCTTGAAAGGAAAGTACGCTTCTATAAATTGGATCTAGATCTAAATCTTATATTACCTTATACCTTGATGGTGCAATGCTTCTTTGAATGTCATCACAAGTGTTAATGCAATAGCCTTTGACTCCACAAAACCCTAAAAGGAAATCATGAAAGACACGCCTCATGCAATGATGGTTGTATTTTGCCACAATGCTTGATGAAGAAGAAGAATGCTTTGAATGCTTGAAAACTTTGAGATGCAAAATTGTAATGTGGAGCTTGAATTTATATCATATTCTTTTGATTGTGTGATAATAATCAAAAGGGAGGCCTTTATACAAGGAACCCAAAGAGAAATTACCTTTTGGCCAATTTAGAGATGTGATATTTCATTTTTCGGTGTGTTCTTGGGAAGTGTAAAACTACCAAATCGTGCTCCCAAAATTTCGGGTAAATAGCTTGGGAATAGGTCAACTTTGAGGGACTAGGCTGACTTTGAGGGACTATGCTGATTTCGTGCCACATGTTCTTGCCTAGAATTGATGAAATTTTAATGGGAGCAAGATGATAAGTCTAGTTTTTGAAAAGATGCACCAAATGGAGATGTGGGATCAATAGATGTGGAAAATTTGTCTCAAACTTAAAATGAGGTAGGACTCATTTTTAGGTGAGGATATGAAAGCATTTAAAGGGCACACTTATAATGAAGGGCCCAAAAAGGATTTTGGTGAAAATTAATTAAGAGAGGACTTATAATATTAATTTAAATTAATAAAGGTCTAATAAGTGCTAGGAGAGTGAAATTGAGTTGAGATGCCAAAAATTAATGGGAGAGGCTATACAAGCTAAAACAAGGCCCAACTAAATGAGGAATTGCCTAGTGATGCAATTATAGGATGTACATTTAGCCTCCAATTTAATGGGTGTATAAGTCCTACATACATACTCATGGTAAAGTAGAAGAAAGGAGAGAGAAAGATGATATGATAATGGACAAAACTGCGAAGAGATTAGACATTACTAAGTTTATGGACACAAACCCCCAAATCAAGGATCTTAATTTGTAGAACCATCGGCAAGGACACATAAAACAAATAAAAAATCCTAAAGCTTACTAAGGTTCCAAGCCAACTAGTTGAACAGATCTCGACAAAGAAAATGTCTCAATTGCTAGTATTATGCTTTGAAAGCTATTTCAAAAGTACAAGTGGGCACATGGAAATAGTGAGAGCACACATTAAAGACTAGACAAGACTCCACATTTAATCAACTAGCAAGGTGTGTTATGCTATGGAATCACAGAGAAGAGAAAAATATAACTGTGGATGACATAGGCTAGCCATGCTAGATGGTCTATGTGTTAATGTTATAATTCAGTTGGATAAATTAAATTATATATATGAGATATATAATAGACAAGATTTCACATCCAATCAACTAGCAAGGTGTATTATGCTATGGAATCACGGAGAAAAGTATTACTATGCATGACACAAGCTAGCCATGCTAGATGGTTTATGTTGTTAATGTTATAATGCAGTCAGATAAATTAAATTATATATGAGATATATAAATAATTTATGGCAAATATTATATATGCAATAATTATCTAATATTAAGTATATATATATATATATATATATATATATATATATATATATATATTATATGTATGCTATATATATGAGATCTATTTGACATACACATAGAAAAGATAATTTTATAATCATGATAATATATTGAGAAAATATTATTTGTGATATATATTAAAACAATAACTAATGTGAGTTAATATATTAACAAGAGACATGCTTTTTTATATCACATATATATTAATTGGAATAGTAACTTGAAACACAAAGAAATATAATAGAGCTATTACAGGTTATAACAAATGAGAAAACGATCCTACTTTTACACCAAATATAAAGAATTTGAGAAAACCGTTCTTCAGACTCAGTCTCAACAGTTTGTCCATATGCAGATGGGAAATCAGGAAAGTGCAAGACCTTGCTGGGGCATAGTTCTAATATTTCTTGCATAAGGGAAATCCATGAAAGGTTACCCTGGCACCTTTCACCTTGGGTACTTCCTAGGTTTTCTCGACCCTATCCACAAATGCATGAGCTTTGAAGGTGCAAATTTAACTGAAGCTTAAATCACTTATGCAAGGAGAATTTTTTCGGAGTGAAGAAATTGATTTCTACAAGAAAGACGAGGATCTAAATTGACTCCAAACCAAGGGGAATCAATTTTAGTGGATAAAATGCACTAGTTCGGTTGGGAAGTCCTAAAAAAAAAACTTCACACTATAGGTGAAAGTGGTTCCAGTGCAGAAGCACCAAATGATTTGAAAGAAAGTATTATGATATGAAGTGTAGAGTATGTATATGCCATGTTCAACCGAGTACCTTGTCTCATGTAATGCAACCACAGTGTGAATCTAACTTGTCGCCAATATTCGTTTTCATCCTCTCTGCCTATGCGCGGGAGTCGAAGGCAGGAATTCCCATATTTGTGAGTCTCAATCCGATGGGATAATCATCAAATCTTAGTCTAGTTTTGACCTCGGTTCGTAGTCACAAAAAGGTTCATTAGATGAATTCTAAGCAAATGCCATCTTGGACCTATTATATAAGAAGGTGATGGCACCACATAATTGGAGGCAAGTGAATCGTGTGACATTGTCTTGCATAAGCAACGTAGTTGCAACATGAGTACAAAATGTGAAGTCATTGAATATGCAACAAACATTCCAAGTTGCTTACACAACGTATAGGTGGAAAGAGGCGGAAAACTGTTCAAAAAAAAGACAATTTATTCGCTACATGCGTCCAATGGATGTTTGTCTCTTTGAATGCACACAAGGCATGCGAGTCATGACAGAGTAGCAAATTGTTTGACAAAGTGCTTCAAGGGTGTATCATTTTATAAAGCACGATGGTTGTTGACAGTTAATTGCAATTGTTTGACCAAATGCTCTCACAACAACACTATCACTTGTGATGATCCACAAAGGTCTCAATGGCTCATTGGAAGGATCATGATAAAAGAAAGAGTTTTCTATTTCATCATAAATTCAAAGAGGATCATGAAAAATGCATTAAGATAAAAAATGAGTTATGTCAACTCAGGAAATCCTAAAACAAGGAGCTCTTTTAAGCCAGCAAAGTCAACTTCAACAAATTTCATTTTTGGTGCAAATGATAAAATGTTTACTTTTGTCAATGATGCCTTTATTATTGGAAGCAATGGAAAGTTCAGTGAATGTGTAGAGGTTTTGAAAACTAAATATTGGCTAGCTCTTCATGCACCAACATGCAATAAATATGATCACCATCATGTTGAAAAGATAAGAGCGTGTGTTTCATGAAGACCTACGAACTATTTGACAGAATGCCTAAAATAAAAACAAAGATGTAAATTTAACAATAAAATAGTCTGAAGATAGAAGTGTCTCAAAGGAAATCTACATTTATCAATTTGGGAATAGTAGTAAAGAAAACATAGAAATATTCATCGTGGAACAAAGAGGACGCAGTGACCATAAGAGTTTTACGACTAATCAAAATAGGAGATATTCGAGGAATGGAGACTCAGCAGGAATGATTAGAAAAGTGCAACAAAATATTCAAGCCTCCAACTATGTGAAGTAAACATTGATTACAATAAATCCTTATTCAAGCATATACCATAGTGGGCCCAAATTTGGTTTTGAGAACCTCCATATCTCTAACATCAAAATTCATGGCTTTTGACGTCATGTATGCCCTTCATAACTGGATAACAAGAGCTCCAAATTGAAGCAACAAATTTATTATGCTTTGATGATTAAAATAGAATATGTTATGAAGATCCAAGGTGATGTATATGAAGAGGTTTTAACATACATTTTGAAGGAGATTGTGGTTCAACCACTCTTGGATTGCAATAGGAAATGACTCTAATTATGATAATGATTGTTTGCCAGAGTTGAAAGCTTGTCTGGATTGCTCATGAATAATGAGATAAATTCATTATCTCTTGAGTATTACTTTTATTTGCATATCGTAATCAATCTCTTAACTATATCCATGCATGTAATATAAGAGTTATTTCTTTTATTATGTTCTAGTTCTTTTCCTTGATCCCTAGGGATAATTCTTTCCAAAGAAGAAGAAGCAAAAGAAGTTTGCTATATTTAATATGATGCAAAATTGTTCAACGATATAAGAGTGGGAATTTTACATTGGGGGGGGGTAATAGACATTGTTCCATTCCCATTTGACCATCCTTAGAGGGGAGATGTCAGAGAAGAGACACCATCAAGGATGTGCAAGGATTTTCTGAAATGAAGATTAATACATTAGGCATGCTACCAAATATTGTGCAGGACTTAGTCTTATGACAATAACTCCAAAGAAGTTTTGATCTAGAATTCATTAGTCATCTGATGACCATGCTATATAAAGTGAGGCTCTTGAAACGAATATCCTTGATGATAGAGATTATGAGTCCCTATATCAAGAGGAAACTTGACAGTCCATTAGAGGCAACCTTGGACAAAGAGAGGGAGCAGATAGAGAATCTGGTTTAGTTGACTTCCAAGAACCTTGGTCATATTGATTTAGAAGGAGTACACTATGCTGAGATGGTTTCCTTATTGGTCAGAAAACTATAGAAGTTAAAGGGCTATGATTCATGGGATGAAGTTCCATGTATGTAGGCTGGAAGGCCTTATGTGAATATCTAGACGCTAACATTCTTAGATAAAAGGATACTTGTTGAACCAAGGAGCATGATATGACTTGCTGCCAGGAGGTCAGAAGGATGATATCAGATTTAGAGAGTCTCATAATAAGAGTTCAGAAAATTTAATATTAGATTCATAGGGAGTTTGACTTCATGTAAACTTTTGATGTCATGTGTGTGACATGACTGGCTGCCAGTAGGTCAGAAGGATGATATCAGATTTAGAGAGTCTCATACTAAGATGTCAGAAAAGTTAATATTAGATTCGTAAGGAGTTTGACTTCATGTAAACTTTTGATATCATGTGTATGATTGCTTGGTTTTAATAGGCCTGCCCTCCTGTGTACATCATGAGGAAGTGACGACTTTCAAATGATCATCACTTGTAATTGTAGAAGTAATTGGAAGGTGATGAGCTTACAACAACTTAAATCATGATATACATTTTATGTAAATGTTGAAATAGATCATGAGAGATTATATCTTGTAAACCAACAACTAAGTGTAAGATGTCATTCAATTGATGGTCTATGTGTTGTTTGTATAGATATATGATAGGTATTTGGTGAATATCATGTGTTGATAGTCTGATAAGCCATTACCTTATTGAGTACTTGGTCAATGTCATATGTTGATGTTCTCATAGGCCATTACTTAGAGTAATTGGTGAATATCATGTGTTGATATTTTGATAGTTCAATACTCATACTATCTAATATGATATCAAAATAGTAGATATATTCTAATCAAACATATCCTTAAATTTTGCCATACCGAATATTACCAATTGGGTAATATATATGTGCTTTATCCTTCTTCATTAAGAGCGGGTGTTAATGTTATAATTTTGTCGGATAAATTAAATATATATATATATATATATATATATATATATATATATATATATATATATATATATATATATATATATATATATGTATGTATGTATGTATGTATGTATGTATGTATGTATGTATGTATATGAGATCTATCTATCTATCTATATATAAAGATAATTATATAATCATGATAATATATTGAGAAAATATTAGTTGTGATATAATAAAACAATAACTAATGTGAGTTAATATATTAACAAGAGACATGCCTCTTTATATCACATATATATATATTCATTGGAATAGTAACTTGAAACACACAGAAATATAATAGTGCTATTACAAGTTACAACAAATGACAAAACGATCCTACTTTAACACTGTGAAAGAGAGAAGGAAGAGTCGAGAGAGATTTTGGTACAAAGAGATCGATGGTATAGCAAGCGACAACTCATAGAAGTCTACAAATGAGAGGTTGATGGCCTAGCTATTTGTTTAAAGCTACTCAACCCATTAAGTTTGTGAAAGGGAGGGATCAAAGGGTCTAGCAATTTGTGTTTTTCTAGTCAACATATAAAGTTTGTGAAAAGAGGTCAAAGGGTCTAGCAAATGCTACTTAACCAATCCTAAACATTTGTGTAAAGGAGAGTCACCCGAGCCTAGCATATTTTGTTATGCTAGTAGACTCTAAGTTTTGAATTATGATAAGTAAGAATATTTGAAACATGGACTCCATATATGGCAACCCTTTAAGATGGCAAGGCAGGACTATTTTTAAATATTATGGAAAAGAAAAAGAACTATGAATGTGCCATCTAAGCCAAATCCGATATACCTCTTGTGAGGCGAGGAGAGATAGTTGTAAGGTCTCATGAACAAGTGTAAAGGGATTCTTGATGAAGGATGATATACTTTTAGCCCCCAAGTAAGGGATTTGTTTACTATGGACATCGTGGATGTTATTACATGTTGCTCCTTTGCAAATAGGTACCCCCAATTTTTTTTCTTTTAGGGTTTTGTTTCAATATTTCTCCTTCAATATCCAGTCTTTTGCAAATGAAAAATTAGGTGTGCAATCAAAGAATTTTTGTTAAGTTTAGAAGTGTCAACAAAAAGTAAAAGGAAGAAAACATGACCAATTGCGTATTTTGATGCCACAAAAGTGTTTAGAAGGGCCAAGGGATGAAGATCAACATTACTTGAGGTCAATTTTGACAACTACTTTATAGGAAAAGTTGCCTTATTCTTTTTCAAAAGTTTCTATTTTTGGCATTTTGGGGCCAATCAATGAAACTACTTTTTTGTTTGCTTTTTCTAAATTTAGGAAGTTGATTTTTTTCACTTGTTTCAAATTTCTATTTTGGGAAGGCCAAAGGGTTTTGAAATTGCCCAAGTGTATTTTTCTTGTTTTCAACTTCAAAATTGTTTGGGATATTGTGAAAAAAACATGAACAGTGGTGAAATGTTCTAGATTTCAGAATGAGGAAAAGCATTCAAAGTTGTGGAAATTCTTGAAAAATCCTTGTTCCAATATCAGAACATTGGCAGAAGCGTGCTGAATATTGGGGTTTGACTGCCTAATTTTTTTTCAAAATCTTCCAAAATCTTTCAAAATCTAGATTCTCCATTATAATTCCTAGACATATGAAACCACTCTCAACCATCCTAATAGAATTTATATAAAATATAACTTAAAGTACAATGAAGGAAAATATTAAGGTTTGTGGGGAGTGTTGGTGGAATCTAAAACACAAGGACAAACCCCTTGCTTTGTTGCAAGGATGATCAACAAAAATCTGGGCAACGAAGGGATTAAGGAGGTTGGAAGACATTTTGAAAGAGGAACAATTTATGGAGTGGGAGGAGATTAGCCAAAAGTTTGATTTACCACAAGTACAGTGGAGGACATACTATGTTTGAAGGAGGCATCCTAAGATCTTTCTCTCTCTAAGCTTTGGGATTCTGATGACTAGATTTCTCTCCTTCCAGTGGCCCGATTGTACATCACTCCGCTTTGTCAAAGAAAAAAGGATTTATTCTTTTCTTATTAACCACAAGGACATTTTCTCCTATCTTAACACTTGGGTTGTGAATCATGACCTTTCTTGTTGGGATAAGCACTATGAGAACCTTTGGAGTAGTCAGGTGGAACTTAAAATGAAATGCTTTCTATGGAGGTTGATACTCCACAAAATCTTGCTTAAGCATCCCGATGATGAATTTAATATGTGCGCGATTTGCAGAACACTTGAGATAGTAAAGCATTCGTTTTTTGACTACATGTTGCTAGAGAGATATGGAGGTTATTTGGATTTTCAATGAATGAGAATATTTTTTATACTTTTAGATTGTATTTGGTAATATCTTGAGCCTTAAAATTGCAATATTTTTGGTCCAGTCTTTAGGTGAAATTCTTCGGATTATTTGGAAGATTAGAAATTATGTCTTCAGTGGTAGGGCTAGAGCTCTCACCAAGTCCCTGAGGAGACTCATATTTCATGACATTGACATATAGTTTATAGTCACGATGAGATTTGTTGGGAGAAAATTTGAGAATCTATTGCAATGTGGAACAATAAAGGCCTTAAAATGGGAGATATCCATGAACATGCATGGATACAAAGATCCGAGGTAAGAACATCATTCGAGACAGCCTTGCAAAACTTCATGGCACAACTCAAGCAACAAAATTGTGGGGGTGGGGGGTGTTGGGCATGTTGAGACACCGATAGTAGTGATACTATTGGCAACTTTTCCACTAGTAGTGGTTATTCCAGTGGTTGTGAGGGTTATACACCCTTAAACTCAACAAATTCAAGATGTTAAAATGTTGAGATGGATGGGTGGGAAGACAAGATGGATAAGATGGATAGTATGGATTGGAAGGAGAGAAAATGATAGAGACCTAAGTGGAAACTATTAGCACAATTACAACAAGATGTATAGGCCATTGTGTGATGTTTTGTAGCATTGATCCATGTGGTTTTGTTGACAACATTTTGTATATTTGACTGACAGGATATATCTGGTCCTTTTTTGTTTGTATTAGATACGAGATAATATGTTTCCCAGATGTAATAGCATGTGGGTTCTGACTCACAAAGTAAACAATGGTTTTGTGTATTTTGAACAAATTATATCTAATATAAAAAAAAATATTGTGACTCAAGTGAGAAATTCCTTGAAGTCCATTGACACATGATATGTTCTAGAGGAAAGCTCAAGTGGATCGACCTAAGGAAGCTTCTAGAAGAAAATCTAAAGTACCAAGTTCTTGGATGTTATAATAATTATAATTCTGTATTCTTTTTGGCATTCAACTGTTGATCGGAGATATTGTTCTGATGACTTTAAGGGCCCATTTGGTTGCTGGAATAGGAATAGGAAATTAGGAATATGTTTTCTATTTTCCGTTTGGTGCGTCAATTGGAATAGGGAATAGGAATACATATTCCCATTTTGATCCTAAAATGAGCTTATATCCATTCTAAAAAATAGCTGTTATTGGAATAGCCAATCCTGTTCCCAATATGCATTCCTATTCTCAATTCCTATGCCTACAACCATACGGGCCCTAAAGGTGTTGTGCAGAGCATTTTATATGGAATTAGTTTTCATAAGCATTGTACTCAAACTATTACTCAATAAAGAGACTTTTCTTGGCATGGCTGAGTTTTTCCCCTTAGGTGAAGGGTTTTCCCAGGGTAAATCGTGCCCTATTGTTCATCATTTTGTCATGTTTTGCTGCTTATTTCAATTCGTGGTAGAAACATTAACACATAATAGAAACATCATCTTTGTAAATCTATATAAGGTGCTTTTGCTGTTTAATACAACAACATCAATATACCATAAAATTGTAACCCCAAATTAAGTTACAAAGGTTCTAGAAATTATGTGGCATTTGTTATTGACAAACAAAGCTGAAAACTTGCAAGTGCTTGAAATAAAGGATCAGGCATTCAAAAAGCAACTGATTGTACAATCTGGTATAATACAATGAATGAAAAAACAACTATTAATTTCATCTAAATGAAAACAATTTTAATTATAAAATTGAAAGTGAGATAATCTTGACTTGCCAAACTGGTGAAGATAAAGCAGCCTTGAAGCAAAAGGCCAAAAATGGCAATGACCTCAAATATGTTCATGAGCATATGTTATGTATTACTTGTGGGATGAGGCAATAAGCCAATTGATCTACATTTAAGGCAAACCAACGTTTACTCAAAATTGTAACTAAAGATCTGATGGCACAAAAGTAAAAAAACACATGGTTACATAATACAAAAAAGATTGAGATTGGACTTGTGCAATTTTTCAATCCCTTATGACAAAAAATGGAATATATGTAGGACTAGGAATAACACTAAAAGGGATAAAAATAGATCAAGAGGAGAATTTTTTAAAAACAAACATTAGAGGACAAGCGGTTGGACAGGGTTGCACATCCCCAGGCAACAAACCTATGTTTCATATAAAGGAGATGTTTGAGTCATCAATGTATACAAGTGTGGTACTGCAAAGTAGGAATTTCTTTGGGTGCATATAGGTGCACAAGGAACTTCCCCCAGCTCAGGCTACAAGGTTTTAGTATGAGTATTATGCTCAGGCAAAAGATTCAGCCTTTGATCTGACAAAGAGGACACTTTAAAAAGAAGAACTTGTAATCTAATGAGAGGAAGAAAGCTTCTTTCTATAAACTTTACTCAAAGAACACTACTAAATACTCATCCTACCGAACTCCACTAATTGGCCTTGATACATTAACTCTGAGAACCCCTAGGTACGGAATAAGCAAAGTACTTAATAATTATAAATTATAATGGTATATAATCAAATAAGTTGATGAGAGTTAACATGTTACTGTGGATTGCATTGTTCTGTCTATATTATTCTTCCAATCTTCTATATTCCATTATGGTGGCAGCATATTAGTGTTAATTGTCTGTAACATTTTACTTCAACATTGATAGTGTCTTGATAACTTAATTGAATATTGTGCTTTACTGTTGTCCTCTACTACTCATCACTTTTTTATCATAGAGTGCCACACAAACATTTTGCATCATTAAATTCTCATTTATTGAATTCCACTCTTTCCTTTTCTTCTTTATTAATAAAATGACTGAATTGTTTGGTCGTACAGGTCTCCAGAGTGATGTACCAGGAGACCTGCCAAAAGACGAAGGGAGGGAAACTGCTGTTGTTGCTGTTCCTTCTCAGCTACAAACAAGATTGTGTGTGGTCACTCTTCTAAACTACACACAGTTTTTTCCTTTACAATTTTGAAGCCTACTTAAAATGAATGTCTAGAGGATCTTGTTTTCAATTCCTTGCATTGATGTCATGGTGTAACTGATTTTATTAATGCTGTAACAGTGGTGATGGAAAATCCATAGCAATAACTGGAGCAGGTGCTGCTATCTCTGCTGTTGAAACTTCAGAGCGGCAAGTTTCAATCTTTTGAATTGGTTTACATGTACACATTACTTTTGTTTAGCTAGTACAATAATGATGATGTGGTGTCATGAGATATTTAAAAAATGTCACCTATAAAATTGTTATATGGATGAACTTATTTTTAAGATGTATGGGTTGCAAAGTCAATTTCCTAATGTAAATGACAAATGTTGCTTTTTTTGAGCTGTATTATATGAAACCGACTATAGGTCCTGTAGACTGACCCAGAAATGGTCAGACATATTTGCTACATGAAATTATGGGACACTCTCCAATATGTTACCTCATTTTTTCCTCTAAACAATCATATGTGTGACTAAATCCTCTTCTCATTTTGTGTAAGTGTGCCCTTTTATATTTCAAATCTGGCATTCACTAGGTTATAATAAAGTAACATTTTTCTTTCATATCTTTTCATTCTTTCTTTTATTTCATTTCCTCAATATTTCAACCACCAATGCTTTTGAATTTTAAAATTTACAAGTCCCCAGCTTATCATGTTGTCTAGAAATATAAATAAATAAATAAATATTAGATTCTGTTTTACTTCTTAATTGTTCAATTATACTTGTGTAATCCCTATTAAAAATGTACATCAGTCCAGGTTTAAAAAGATATATTCATTATGTTTATCACTTTCACTTCCTACTTGTTATAACTTTTGGTTGCTAAGTTTCCACTAATCAAGTGGATCCCATTCAAGACCTTAAATTCTCATTTTCATGTAAATACATCACTTTTCCTTGTTTCATTGTGTTATCGTGATCAGCATCTTAAATTTTTTCAGCTTATGCTAACAGTTGTGTCCATCGTATTCTGTTTTTAATTATCTGTTCCTTTATTAATTTTTAGCTGTAAATCTCAAGGTATTAGATGATGGCAGATATCCCTACGTACTCTTATCTTTGATATGAATTTGTTAGATGCTCTAAGTATTTCATAAAAACCACGTATTCTTTTAAATCTTTATTTTCTGTTAGTAATCTGAGCTTTAAGAATGGGGTTTTGTGTTTTTTCAGGTACCAGCCAAGTGCAGCCATTATGAAAAGGCTTCCTAGTAAATGGCCACGTCCTGTATGGCATCCTCCATGGAAGAACTTTAGGGTATGCAATATTTCTCATTGTATGGTTCTTAGTTCAGAAACTAGGCTTCAGCAACCAACCCAAAGTTTTTAAGAACATGCAACTTTTTAAAAACTTGGTAAATTTATTTAACACTTCAGATATGTAAGTTTTGAAAATAATCTTCAAAAGCATACCTGTTACTGATTTCCTTCACATTTATGTAAAAAATAGTGTCAAATAGTAAAATGCATATCGGAGACCAAAAATAAAGTTCACATTTTCAATAGATATCAACTTGAAGTCTCAATAAAAATTACATACGATAGATTTTTCTACAATGAAAGCATAAAAAAGTCTTACCAATTTGTGGGTGTCATGGAACTGGATGGTACGCTGTAGTATCCTCAACAAGACCTTCAACAAGAGTCTCGTGGATAGAAAAGGATCCAGTAATATATGTAGTAAGCTCTTTTCTAATGGCTTGCCAACCTTGCCATTTACCACCTCATACAGTGCCATGTTCAATTCCAATTGCCTTACATCTGCGTCCAAATCAGCCACATCATCGGTAGTAATTAGTACATCCACATCTTTAAAAACCTAATCCAAATATCATTCAATGTCAGCAAGGCCAAGTGCATGATATCTGTTTTGCTGCTTGACCTTCTTTTCATGCAATTTAAGGTTGCAAACTTGTACCAGATAAAGACAAAGGTTTCAAGTGTCTTTGAGTCAACTTTTTGCATTTTTTGGTTTGAATGGCCTCAAAAGCATTCTAGCCACACTTACAACCACAAGAGCTATAGGAATGGGATAAAATGTAAGTGACAAGCTTTTTAAGATTAGGCATTGAAGCACCAAAATATGCCCATCACAAATCTATAAACACAATATTCAGAGCTTTGTAAAGGTTTTAGTAAACTTAAAATAACTAGTAAACTAAAAGTAAAATGCCTTTTTACTTGGTTGTGGTGTGGTTCTCCTACAAATACATGAAGGCCAAGAAAATAATCTCTTCCATGACTTTACAACTTTGTAACTCATTGTGTATGATTTCTCACGGCTCTCATTAGGGATCAAATTTGTAAACTTGGTTAGTCCTTGAACACTCGAGCTTTTCCCTACTACGAGTTGTCTTAAGGTTAACTTGGTAAAAATTTCTCTCATTTTTTATATGAAAACTTGTCGATATTTTTTGCAAGTCAACCAATCACTGCAAAAGACTTGGTGCAGGAAAAAGGTCATGAGTTAGATGTGATTTTGAGGGTTCAGACTACATACCTACCTGTATGGATGCGATCATCATCTAGCTCAAGAAACAACCTCTGGCTATGGTAGGGGACTAAAACCACAATTGCTTGATCAGTGCTCAAAGAATAAAATTGACTTCACATACCAACAAATTTGTGGATTGATGAAAAATTAATTGATTTATTCTAATTTACAACCGAGTGCAATAATCATACCCTCTATCACCCAATTTTCACTAGAATGGGTAGGAGGAAATTGTAAAATTTGTAATTATATTGACTATTTTCTAGGATGATCATCATAAATTCATAGTAGGTATTAGTTATTTGCTAGCTGTTGTACATAGCTTTGCATGATGATGAAATTTTGTTGTCCATATGTAGTCAAGAACCAAATCTAATACAAAAGAGTTTCTCATGGTTTTTTTTAGACCTGATGCATTTTATAATTGAAATTTGCAAAAAAAATCGTTTTCTAAGATAGTTAAGTATATTTATAAGTTGTTGAGTTTTGTCGAGTTAAAAACTTTGGGCTTGCCAAGTTTTTGCAGAGTACAGATCTAGATACTATGTTGTGGAGTACAAATCTACAAACTATGTTGCGGACTAATCTCTTAGTACACACATTGAGGCTAACCACTAAGCACAATCTCTTTCACTTTGGATGAAGGGGAGAAAATTAATTTCAAATAATAGGCAGTGATATGAGTATGTTGGTTCCATCTTCGTCGTTCATGTTTATTACTATTTGACCTATAGAAATGCTGAATTGTATGTTTGGTCCTATCTTTGGCCTCATATAAATGACCTTGGGTTTTTATCCCAATCCATCATATATAAGAAGTTAAAATATTAACCAATGGTTCTGACATCTGAAAGAAGAGAGTTAATAAATAGAAATCTAGAAAACTAAGCTACAAAAGAAATTTAAAATTAAGCTACAAAAGAAATTTAATAATTTTAACATTACCTAATTAAATTATTAGAATTTTACAAAAATAATTTCTAATGTTTATATTTAAAAATGAAAAATAAAATTTGACTATAAATTCCTTGGTTTTGGCAAATGTAATGTTAAAAATTGTTTTTGTGACCATCTTTGTTTTAACCTTCTTATAGTAAGGACTGTATAATGGCCTTTTGCTCGTAAATGGGTGTCTAAGGTTGGGCAATGTAGTAGCTATACATACAAAGTGAGAAAATTAGTGACAAAGCATTAACTCATATATGCTGAAGCTTCTTGCCATTAATGTGCTCTAGCATGCCATTTAGTGCCCATGAGTCTATGCAGATATATTTGGTGACATTTCTTGCAAATTCCACCACGTTCTTCACTCAAATTTTATTCCCTATGTATTGAATGAGAAGGTGAAGGTAGTGAGTTATACAAGGGTTCCAAAATAGTGTAGGTTTAGCCTACCTCTAGTAGGGTATTGGCTGTTACATAATAATAAAATGAATTGTTCGTGACTATCTGGATAACATTTTCTACTTCCACCTCCATAACAAACACTAAATGTATTTTAGAAGAGGCGCGTCTCTCCTTATTCCCCTGTAAGGATATATAGTGGGGAATCAAACTTCAATTTGGGAGAAGCATACACATAGGCTCAGAAGTTAGAACATTCGAAATGGATGAGAAAAGAATTAAACAGCAGTTAGTAATCCAAAATCAGCAAATGACATATATTCAATCTGCAATCTATACACAATCAGTAACTCCAGCAGAAAAAAACATCATACGGGGGAAATCAACTGTTTAATTGCCTCGTCAAGTTTATAAGTTGAAAAATAAACAGCATATTATAGATTCGTTTAATAGTAACAATATGTTTGAACCAAACGAACAAATGGAAATAGTCATACTCGACAATGGGTCTATGAACAAGATCCAGGTCTATAAACATTGTGTGGGATACATATTATTTTACGTGGGAGATCTTATTTTCAGTGCTTGCTGATTCATTCAATTTGGCTTCCTGAAGTGGTATAACTGAAGAAATTCCCCAGCCAAATACTAACTTGGACCACCAGAGATTGAACAATCTGCCTTTCAAACAGGTGCAATGGACAGGGATGCTCATAATACAGGTGGAATCGAAAAAATCCTAGGGGAGTTGGCAAGGACTCAAAGGGAAATGATGAATATGTTAACACAGTCTCAACAACAGATGACTCAAATGCTAACTCAATTGGTGCAACAGAACAGTAACAGCTGAAAAATGGAAACAATGAGAATCAAGGACAAGGGAATAATGGATTTAATGGCAATACTGGGAACCAAGGAAACAATGAAAATCAGGGACAAAGTTCAACTATAAATGAGCAATACTGGGAACCAAGGAAACAATGGAAATCAGGGACAAAGTTCAACTATAAATGAACACAAACAGCAAGGAGCTTCTAGGTTTGCGGTCCATTTAAGACCGTTAATGCCTACATTTTGCAATACAAACAACCTACCAGTTGAGAATGAGCAAACTGATCAAGAATTTCATAGACAAGTTTGGGCTGATTGGCAAGCATTGGGAGCAGATTTTTCAGGATGAAATGCCCTTTCCAGATATAGCTTTGAAGGAAAGGAATAGACCATGAAGGGGAAATGGTGGAAGATTTCAGAATCAGGTTTTCTAGCGAAGAGTTAGTAAGTTGACCATTCCTTTCTTTAATGGTTCAGGAAAAATCACAAGAGATCATGGGTACAAAAATTAGATGCTTTCTTCCAGCTCAAACCAATGACAAAAGTCGAGGCTGTAAAATATACGATCTTGCATTTGAAAGTTAGTGCAGATGAATGGTATTATCATGGATTGATCACCTTAGGCCATAATTAGATTGTATCTTGTTCTGAATTCACGGAGAAGCTCATAGACCATTTTGACAAGAAAGGTCCAAAATTAGATTGCTGAAACAGTGGGGACCTGTCGAAAGTTTCATTTCAGATTTCCAAAGGCTTTCAGTTTCAGTAACGGATATCTTGGAAAGGAGAGTGGTGCTTTCATAGATGGATTGATGGAACCTTTGAGAGGTTGGGTTAAAGCTTTAAACCCAACATGTCTGCAGGATGCCATTAAAAGTGCAAGGGAGATGGAAGCATCGACTTCAAGGAGTAAGTTTTTCCCAAGAAATCTCCACTAGAAGAAGGAAAAAGATTAAAAATACTCACTTAAAGATTCTGACCAGTCCAAGAAAACTCAGATCAGATTAGATGATGAGCAATGAAATGACCTCAAACAGAAGAAATTATGTTTCCAATGTAGAGAACCTTGCGACCCAACTCATAAGTGTGTTGTGAAGGCCAAAGCAAAACAATTAGAGTATTTTACAACCCTTAAATCAAGTTCTGAAAATTCAGAATGACAAACTAAATCTGACTGTAGTGAAGGAGATTCCTCATTAGAAGGGTCAGAAAAAGAAAATGGAAAGAAGAGTTGCGTAAAACAATTAATCAACTTGCTATAATTGACTCTTTCAGAGTTAGAGGTGTATTGTGTGGACATCGAATAACCACACTTATAGATGTTTAGCGTCGGAAGAAGCAAAACATGAATCTCTTATGTTACCACTGTTTGCTATGCACCACAGAGATATAAGCATACGTACATATATACATATTGATATATGCATACATATACGTATACTTACACCTCTGTTATGCATCAGAATTATTGACAGTGAAGAGATCATATTATTGACCAGCTTTATAATGGTCGTGCTTCATATTATCAGCGAGTTCAGTATCTTGCTTGTATCGGATTTCATAACATCATGCCTTGCTTCTATCAAGTGTTGATCATTATTGGGCCCTTGATTTATTATCGGGCGGTGGCTTATGATTATTTAGTTTGGCAGTTATCTTAACTAACATGCCTCCGAAGAGGCATATCCCTACGTGGCTCTTGGGCGACATAGAGACATGACTCTTCGGAGTCATGTCTTTACACTGCTTATATATACTTACAAACTGCCGCAGGGAAAGCATCAATATAAGGCATCCGAGTACCTGCAGAAAAACATCAGTATTGTGAAATATTACTGTTATCATCACCATCTCTTTTGTTATACAGCGATCCAGTGCTCTGACTATTGCTGGAGGAGGAAGACAATCAAATATTTTGCTGCAAGTCACAGTTAGAGATAAGTACTTATATTCTGCATAATTCAAATTAGAACAAATCTGCAAGCATTCTTTTGTAATTGTTTATCTATCAGAGATCCACTATATTTAACAATAGACACGGGTGCGACACAATTTCATAGATGAAGGTGTTGTAGCAAGAAGGGGATAAAGAAGTGAAGAATGCAAAGGTTTTAAAGCCATGGTTGCTGATGGTTTTGCACTCACATGCACATGTAAGATACCAAACTTATGTATTCAACTAGGCAACTATGAATTGAAGAATGGTTTCTTGTGGTTAGTATTGGAGTTACTTTTGCTGTGCTTGGCATCCAATGGCTCCATTGACTTGGTGAGTTTAGGATGAACTCCCAAAAATGGAAATATAATTTGAAGTTGTAGGAAAGAAGGTTCTTAGAGGTATGACAAATGGTAGTCCGAATATAGTGTCCTTCAATAGAATGGAATGAAATTTGAATAATAAGGCTTGATCAAGTGGAGAGGGCAATGGAGTGTGTTATCACACTAACTGATTTGGAACAGCAAAAATGGTGTTTTTGTTAAAGTAACTAAGACCATTTCTGCAACTGTAGAATCATGGCCATTGCTATTGATGATTTTCAAATGCAGATTTGGATCTCATATAAATATGAGAGTAGGAGACATGTCTCTTCAAGAGACATGAGAGACATGTCCCTATAGTTAATAATCATTTAGTTAATAAATAACTATATGTATAACTCACCTTTAAGCATATATATCATATTAATGTATTAACCATATATGTAATATATTATTATATTATTATATAATAATGTATAATGCATAATATATATAATATATATTATATTACATATATAATATATATATTATATATATAAGATATATAATGCATAATATATATAATATATATTATATTACATATACAGGATATTTATCTTAAAGATAATTTACCATCTACGAGGTATCTCATGATAAAATCAGTTTGACAGAAGCTACAACAAAGTCATGTCCCGTAGAGACATGACTCTACTTGGCCAAAGACCATGTAGGGTCATGTCCCTACTTGATCACCATTGTTGTATAAGAAAATACAATTAGTTTGCTTCTCAATCAACAATCATGAGGTGGTAAAACAATTACATTCAGAAACTTTATAACATAATAGTCTCTTTTGATTATGACAGCCCGATTAGTTAAGTCATATATATATATATATATATGAGACATAAAACAATGTTCATGTAAATCATGAATACAAATACTCAATGTAATGAGTATATCACTTTGACTGATGCTATACTTCAACACTCCCTCTTAGCAAGGGAGAAGTGACAAAAACATTTTATGAGATATCAGTATCAAGGATATCTATACACAACATATTATTTGACTTTAACACTCTGAAATAGTGACTTGTCAAATAACTACAATCACAATGTTATGAACACTATCATAACATATTATGATCTCTAATTGTTCGAAACAATATCTAGAGTAATCATAATGCTTTCGTTATCAATGACTTCCGGCGTATCCAGAACAAAACTGTCATAATAGTAGGCTTATCATTTGCAAGATCATCACCTTACAAAGATTACCTTCAGGCTGTTCATTATCATGGTGTCTGGAAAAATCTGGGCCAAAGAACCATGATAGAAGGTCTACCTATAGGATCGTCATCTTATAATGGTTACCTTCTATTTATATATGTCAATGAAAAATCATCACCTTTCATTACATATCATATGTGAAATAGTAACCACCATGAACCAAGTCAGAGGGTGGTGCAAAGGCTTTCTCCTCAATTCTCTCTCATAGAGAAAAAATGCATTACAAGGAATTTCACTTAGAACTTCTTCTCATAGAGAAGATATCATTCACAAAGGATTGCATCTCAAAATTTCTCCCTTTGAACATCAATCCTAGGAAGTTAGGTCCTCTAGTTACTTCCTCATAATTTCTCTTCACCCAAGGATGCCTATCGAACTCACTCTGAATCAATTGTCTGATTTTCTAGTGATAGTTCATCACTTCCTCATGATATACATAGGAGTAGGTCCATCACATTAGGTAGTCACCCGCATGTATTTCTAGACTCCCTCTGAGTATCTATATTCCAAGCTCCTGTGTTGCCTTACAAGAAGTGTCATACTCCCTCTTAATGTAGAAGAATCTCATAATCTCAATCACCAAAGATGTTTGCTTCAAGAGCCTTACTTTATCCATCTTGCTCATCAGGTTCTTTGGCGCTACTATCATTAGCTTGAGTTTGCACAATATTTGGTAGTCAAGTACCAACCTTCTTTTCCTGTAAGAATATCCTCAAACATAAAGGAAAAGATCAAGGCAAATAACCCTATAATATGTATAGAATCACAAATAAGAGAGAGACTACAAAGAGTAGATAAATGTAAAGATAAGAATACTACTTATTTGTACATGAAGATTCAGAAATTGTCTTTTTAGGTTTTTTATTTTTTTTGAGAATGGAACATCTTCCCTTTAAATAAGGTTCAAGTGGGAATGAGACATTGACTATTATTCCCCCCACAATGTAAATTTTCCACTCATTCTTATATTGTTGAACAATTTTGTATCAAATATGATAGTAGAAGTGAACATGTCCTTTTTTGTCCATTGAAGGTCCAAACGCTATAACCACTTTTCGTCCATTTAAGGTCCAAACATTCATTTAGTTTAATAGTAGAAGCAAAGATGTCCTTCTATTTTCTTAAACTCATCCACGATTCTTAATCTCCCTCTTTTTCCGTTGCTTTAAAATTGAAGTGGCTTTGATACCATGTTATAACTAAGATCGTTTCTGCAAATGTAGAATGATGACCATTGTTAATTATTCCCTCTTACACATGGCTTGAGCAGAATAAGGCATGTTAGGGTCACCAGCTCCATTGTGGCAGAATTATATAGTTTGCCGGTGATACAATTTTATCCTAATATTCTTCTATTATTCTTGTGAAGACTGAATGTCACATCTTCAGCACAACTCAAGTAAACTAGACATCAATGCCTATTTTCTTGTCCTCTTTTTCCAGTGCTATGTGGCTCAATTTTCAAACTTTACGATGCCCTATTTTTGCCACATACGATTGTAGTTGTTTCAAATACATCTTGATGAGAAATCATTGTCCAAGTTACCAACTTGAGGATTTGTGATATGGATCACCCTACATGATACGACCCGATCAATGATAATTTTGTTAACTTAATTCTAATACAGATCCGACTTGGGTGATTTTCTTGTGTTCATCGCTACCTTGAATTAATGCGGATTTGGTGAGATGAAAGCTTCAACATGAGATGCAATATGATATCTTCTTCCTTATCATATATCAGGCTTACGAAAGTAGATCCTGAGCTGTGAGCGGGAGATTCAAGAGTGCATATTCAAAGGCATAATGAAAACAACTCTCAATAACATTGTCTTCAGCAGTCCATTTGTATACTCTCCTTATTTTCAAATTTGCATCTTAGATCGTAACTCTAATCATTTCTCCAAGTAGAGGATCCCCTATATAGTTTGGACTGAATTGGCCATTATTTTCCTCATATAGGGTTTTGATTTGATCGGCTTTAAACATATAGTCCTCAAGTGCAGTCTTTATGCCCTTGTTCGGTGATCTCACAAGTAACGTTACTTTCATGGGATTCCATGATATTAAATTAAAAAATCCTTCAGCAACCTTGTGGGTTGTGAATGTTCTCAATATACAAGAAAATAGGCTCATTTTAATAGTTTTTGTTAGTATGTCCATCCCATTTTCTCTGTGCTTATAATTTTCTATCAATTTTTGTAAAACTTGATGCTGTAGCATTTCTATATTTGGACTAAATTCATCACTTTCTTTGATATTAACTTTGGCAAAATTAAAACCATTTTTGAAAAGCTCTGTTTATAGATCATGATAAATAGCATCGCCAATGTTTGTTTTTGTTTGCACGCATAGGATAACAGCTACCAAAGGCCTTTTGTCTTTTAAAAAGAGACTCCATTATTTCAGCAATTCTACTTTTATTTTCCTCTTCTTTGAAGCCTCCTGTTCTTCCGCTGGCACTGCTTTAGTTTCTTGTCTTGGTTGACGCCTTCATTTGCTTTGTGATATTTGGGATCTTGACTT
Organism: Cupressus sempervirens; assembly: GCA_028749045.1. Lineage (NCBI taxonomy): Eukaryota > Viridiplantae > Streptophyta > Pinopsida > Cupressales > Cupressaceae > Cupressus > Cupressus sempervirens. Next base: position 376,725,068 of record CM053791.1, on the reverse strand, counting down.
CAACAAAGTTTCTGAATACAATCGTCCTCTGCATTCATGGTGTGTTCAACATAACTCTTTAATTAAACTTTTATTACATATGAAGTCTTGCTTTGATACCATATTAAAGTAACTAAGATCGTTTTTGCAAATGTATAATCATGGCCATTGTTATTGATGATTTTCAAATGTAGATTTGGATCTCATATAAATATGAGAGTAGGAGACATGTCTCTTCATGTCCCTATAATTAATAATCTTTTAGTTAATAAATAACTATATGTATAACTCACTTTTAAGCATATATATAATATTAATGTATTAACCATATATGTAATATATTATTGTATTATTATATTATTATATAATAATATATAATGCATAATATATATTATATTGTATATTAAAAAAAAATATAAGATATATAATGCATAATATATATAATATATTATATTATAAATATAATATATATATATATATATATATATATATATATATATATATATATATATATATATATATATATATATATATATATATATATATAAGATATTTATCTTAAAGATAATTTACCATCTACGAGGTATCTCATGATAAAATCAATCCAACAAAGGCTACAAAAAAGTCATGTCCCATAGAGACATGACTTTACTTGGCCAAAGGCCACGTAGGGTCATGTCCCTACTTGATCACCGTCGGTGTATAAGCAAATACAATTAGTTTGCTTCTCAATCGACAATCATGAGGTGGTAAAACAATTACATTCAGAAACTTCATAACATAATAGTCTCTTCTGATTATAAGAGCCCGATTAGTTAAGTCATTTAAAAATAAATAGACACACACACACATATTCTTATCAATAATATGAGACATAAAACAATGTTCATATAAATCATGAATACAAAATTACAAATACTCAATGTAATGAGTATGTCACTTCAACTGATGCTATACTTCAACAATTTTTAGCTTGAGAATAAAATGCTATTGGATTAGTACAACAAGGTCTTTAGTGACATTCCACATGGTACCTACTAGATAGAGGTGTTGAACACATAATAGAACTAGAAGAAGGTGCTAAGCCGATAATAACTACTCCTTACAGTCATAAAGATGAGAAAGAGAAGGCTATCAAGGAGCTGTTAGAAATGGGTCACATAAGGCCAAGTGAGAGCCCTTTCACCTCTTTAGTGGTATTGGTGAAGAAAAACGATGGAACTGTGCGCATGTGCATTGGTTATAGAGCCTTGAACAAGAGGACAATTAAGAATAAGAACCCCATACCTCGCATTGATGAAATACTAGATGAATTGCATGAAGCTTACTTTAAAAAAAAAAAAGAAGACTTGAGAGTCGGATATCATAAAATCAAGGTTCTAGAGAAGGATGTGGAGAAGACACCCTTTGGATGTCATTTTGGGCAGTACAAGTTTTTAGTCATGCCTTTTGGGCTGACTAATGCACCCGCCACCTTCCAATCTTGTATGAACTGGATCTTCAACAAGCAGTTCTGTAAGTTTGTTTTAATAGTTTTTGGTGACATTTTGATATATAGTAAATCTTGGGGGGAAGCACTTGAAGCGTTTAGAATAAGTGCTTAGTATTCTTGAGAGTGGATCATTGCATGCAAAGGAGTCTAAATGTGAATTTGCTTTAATGAAGCTACCGTATCTTGGTCATATCATTAGCTCTAGTGGAGTTAGTGTTGATCCTGAAAAAATTAAGGCAATCATGGATTGGCCTATGGCAACAAATTTGTCACAGCTGAAAGGGTTCTTTGGGCTATGCAGATTCTATAGAAGATTTGTTAAAGAATTCTCATAGGTAGCTGCCCCATTAATTGATTTAACTAAAACGGAGCTTTTCTATGGTCTCGTGAGGCACACTGTTTTGATCAATTCAAGGGCTTAGTGAGTTCATGTCCATGTTGGCAATACTGGATTTTACCAAATCTTTTGAGCTGGAATGTGATGCATTAGGTGCTGTCCTAACACAAAATAAACATCCTATTGCATTTGGAAGTAGGAAATTAAGAGGAGCTGAAAAAAAGTTATTCAATTTATGACAAAGAAATGTGAGCAATAATGCATTCTCTTCTCAAGTTCAGACAATATATTGTTGGGAGTAAGTTTATTGGTAAAATTGATCACAATAGCCTCAAATATTTTTCTAATTTATGAACCGGTTACAAGAACAGGTACGGTACGTGGGTACGGAACACTAGTAAATTTTTTTAGGGGGTTGGGTTATGGCAGGTTATTATAAACATATGTACTACTAAAAGTAAAAAACAAATTAAGTTTAGAATTCACATACCGATACATATGCTAGCAGCTAAACAAAACCATTACAAATTTCAGATTTTGAAACATAACTAATTTAAATTGAAATTCAGTTTTTGATATTGAAAAGATTCAAACTAGTGTCATGATATTTAGTTATTGTTTAAAATAGAAATAACAGTAGAAATCACTGATCAACTCACTAATCAGAACCATGTGGGTCATCATCAATATCAAGATTGTCATCAATGTTGACATTAGATGATTGAACCCTGGTGTTACTTGCACTAAAAGTATGCAAGCTACTTGACTCCTTCAATGTTAAAGAGCTTGCAGCAATAGAAAGATCCAAGTCAATACCACCAAGAGTGAGCATCCTTCCTAGACTTGTCACAAACAACATCAGGACTATGACCAATGGATGATGTATAATCAACAAATTCACTTGCAACTGCATCTTCCATTTCACAATCAGAGAAGAGTTTACTAACTACTTTCCTAACCTTCACCTACTTCTTCATCACGATATGGTGGCACTCTTGTTGTTGGAGTAGCAAGAATCTCATCAGTATAATACTTGGGACTCGATGAGAAGGCAAGAAGATGGAGGGGAGTGGTCATTTTGTTCTATCACTCAACACAAATTGATTGCACCTCCTTGAAGAAGCTTTCTTTAGGATCTTGCTCTTTTGCATTTATGATGGATCTCATATTCTCAATCATTGAGTCTATTCCATCATAAACCTCCCCCAAGCATGGCTTATCCATGCCAATAAAGCGTATCATACCTAGGATGGGCTCTGTGAAACTAACGTATTCTGCAGAATCCCTCCAAGTATCATCCAAAATCCTTTTTTTGACATTGTTGCCCTCTCTATATTGGAATTCCTCTATATGTTCCATTGTTGGCTGATCACCATACCATAAAGTGTCATTTGAACATTCACAAGCCATCTGAAGACAATTGTATTCAATGCGAATGTAGTCTTAAAAACCTATTTGAAAATTAAAAAATAAGTAATTAAAAATAAAGAATATGTATGATATAATTTTGCAAGAATTAATCACTGAAGTAAAACATAAAAAACATAAAAATGGAATGCTTAAAATTCAGATTACCTTCAATAGCTCTAGCCAAGAGAATGATCTAAAAATAGCTTGTGAGAATGTCATGTCCCCATTTTTGGTGACAGTTTGATTTAATTAATTTAATTAATCTGGTTGTCCAAAATAATGAATATTTTATAAGGACGACTAATTAATTATTTTAATTAAATAAATAAGTGATATTAAGTTAATTATTTATAAAGTTATCAAATAAATAAATATCAAAAGGTAACTTTATATTTAATTAATTTAATAAAGTGACTTGGATTATAAAAATATTTAATAAAGTCACTTAAGAGATAAAATCAAAAATGTTCTAGAAGTCTCTGGAGAGGGTGGAGAGGAAAGAATAAATAGGCACCTCGGGGCTCCATTCGAATCAAGCAGTTGTTTATTTCTCTCTTGTTATCAGATTGTGATTCAATCACATGTGCATTGTGGAACCTAGGGTTTTCGCAATTGACACAGTTGGCCATTGAGAACGATAACTCTCAATGGGTACGCAATTTTGAGGGTGTGAAATATCATCTGAATTATTGCAGATTGGAGGTGACATTCAGTCATTTCATCGGGGCTGTAATCTGTGGTTTATAGCCAAAATTTTGGAGGAATATTCTGAGAATTGAGTTTTGAAGATATAAGTTATTCACAAGGTTTTTATAGGATCAGTTATAAAGCGACTTCTTGAGCAATTTGCAGTATGAACAGATCAGTTTCCTAGACAACCTTTCTGCAGCATTTCCATCCATCATCAGGGTCGAAGTCTGGTCCGATCAGCAAAGATTATGTCATAGGAGACAATTTGTATAGAAGCCGTTCTGGAGTTATTTGCACAAAACAGACTAGAAGATTGAATGTGTCATTGAATTAATCGTTAGCTACGAAACTCTTCATTGCGACCTAGCCAAGTGCGGGTTTCAATATCACGGGTCATGAAACGGAGTCTGCCGCACTCAAGGTATATATAACGGTCGATCCATTGTAATCATTAAAGACGCGTTAGTTTGGGAACAAGACTGAAGGAGTAGCGGAGGAGTGATTGGACACGGGTTAAATATTTGCTAGGTCTGTTCTTGACTCCATGTCACCGCGAGCAGAGGTGACAGGTCGCGATTCACTAAATCGCAGGTGGCAGGCATTTCCCATGACCAAGCTACAGGCGGAAACAATTTAATCGATTCAGGTGCCGTGATAGAAGCCGTTATCAATTATATCATCGCACAGTGATTTGATTAAACTTGGGGCAAGACAGCGGTATCCATCACCAACTGGTGAACGTTATAGAATCTCCAAACTAAGGGCAGAGTGCAAATAAGAAATCTGGCGGAGTACAAACTGCAATTCGTTTTGCCTGAGATTTGCTGGAACAATTAACGGCCAGGACTGTAACCAACGCTGGAGGAATTGTACTGGACAGAGGGTGACAGTAAGATAGTGGCATCAGTTTCTCTACCATTCGGGATTAGGTAGATTTTGTATCAATAGCCTTCATGATGATTAACGGAACCCGCAATTTCAAAAGAGTGGTAGCAAATTGGCGACATCAGTCTACAAGATCAGATAGGGCATATTTGATATGTTCAGACAACATTAGGCTACTGGTTGGACAGTGATGGTTGGGTATCCCGTGAGCAAATCCTAGCAGCTGAAGCAAAAAGTAGGGTCTGAACAGTATTTCATTATTGAAGACTGAGGAAATGCAAGCTTATGTACGGAGACCATTCTTAGCAATTAAAGACTCAATATTGATTCTCCTCTTTACCAGGTTCACCTAATTAATAAGATTCTAGCATAGTACATTTGCAATTGTTAATCTTGCAAGTTTTAATTAGCAAATATAGTTGGCATTAAAGTGTTTTGACAAATTGTCGTAGATCAGTTTTGGAGTAATTTCTGTAGACAGGACCAGACATTGGTAACAGAGATTGGTTGCTAACTGATTGACGAAATTACTGAACCCTTGAAGTAGAGTTTTGGTGCTAAAGAGCCAATAATCCGTTGGGGTTATTTCAGTGGTATTAGAGCGGTTTTCTTGCCATCCTGTGGGGTGAGAACCGAATTACATGAGTGATCAGCACTCTACTTCAACCAAGATGGACAGGTACAGCACAAAATCTTCAAGGACACAATCCTGGACATTTGATAGACACAGTATCCAAAGTCGGAATTGTGGAAAGGAGGGCTATTCAGACATTCAGGATGAACTCAGGAAAATAAGGCATAACATGTCTGAACTACTGGTTAAGCACCACCGTATAAATGATAGGCTGTCCGACCCAGCTAAGGTGAATAAGTCAACTGGATTTTGATTCGGAAAATCTTCTCGCAAAGCACTAACTGATACAGTGGGCGATGTTACTAAGAACCTTAATGAGGAATTCGAGAAACAAGTATGCAACCAATCAGAGATTTCAGTTCAGCTACAAGTGGTAAAAGATATAGCACCAATGAATAGTAACTGTCAACTTGATACTCAAGTTGAGACAGTTGTATACGGGTTACCCAAGGGAAATATCTCAGGAAACCAGGGTGGTTTGACAGGCAATGATTACAGTGAAGTGAGTTCAGATGATGATGAAGATGTCATTGTGCATGATGATGAGATACCTGGTGGAAATGAGCAGACATTGAGCATTTATGATTTTGCTGACAGAGAGTACCAAGCACAGATAGATGCTTCGTCACATGAGGTAGAAGCTGGTAGTACTTCACATGATTTGTCCAGCCAGCTGAAGGTAAGCGAAGATAGTATTGTGGCTTCTTTATCTCATCATGACAAGATGCGGGACATGTTAGAGGATCACATTCGGATGATTCAGTTACAGGATAGACATAAGGAAGTTCAGGCAAAATCTTCTTGCTTTGACCTACAGGCAATTAGTGAAGGAATGGGAACAATGAAGTCGAGCTATTTACATCTTCTATCAGACCGTGACCATCTTCTTAGCCTTGCCAAAGATTATTTAGATGCCTTGAGGAGGAAGGAGGAGAAAGTTGTCAAGCTTTCTCGCGAGCTTGAGGACACTCAAGCAACTTTGGCTTTACAGGACTGGGAGAGACATGAGAATGAGCATGGCATGGAGCTAAGCTTAGTTTCATCTGGCACGTCTGACACTCAGCTTTCTACATTTGACGGATCATATGTGGTGGCTGATAATGTTATGAGTTCAACTTGCATTCACATCCAGGATACAAGGACAATGGCAGACAGGTATGTGAAGTTAGTTGGTATTGGTCACATTACTCAGGTAAGGAGTTTGCTTGAGTTACCAGCTGTTTCTTGTTTACGGATATGGACTCGAGAACGTTTCAGCAGCATTTGGGATTCAGTTAACTGGAGGTCTTTAACACTTAATGGTAGCAATGATTGTTTGAGTACTATCATGGATTTGATTAGCAGAATACACGGTGTTGTTTTTCCTTGTGCCAACAGCTTGTCCAATGTTGGTATTAGTTTTTATACATCGGTGTTGGGCTTGGTTCATATATCCAGACGACCATTCTTGCTGAAAGGTGTTGAAGATTTTTCATATTTGGCAGTATGTGCAAATGAGTCACAGGATCATTTTGGCCTTGTTGACATCTAGGAGGATGAAGTGAACAGTTTTGAAGATTCAGCTTCCTTGACAAATTCTTTGGGTACAGGGGAGGTTAACAACAGTACTACAGCTTTTGACAATTTGGATGTTGATATGGACCTTGGAGATGATTCGCGAGTTATGGATGTTAATATTGAGGATACTCCTTTAGACAGAGCACCAGAAGAGGCTTGTAGGAGACAGTTCAGCCAGAGCCATCATGTGACTAGCCAGTTGAAAGTTAGTGAGCAAGACATTACTATCGCTTGTGAGCATTTTGATGCTGCTCGTCAATTGTTGGCCGTTACTGGGTGTGGTACTTCTATGATGGATGAGTCCAGCGGAGGTTACTTTTCTTTGGCAGAGATTCATGCCTTACGTGAAGCTGTACGAATTTTAAAGCAGGATTACTTACAATTGGTAGCTGACCATGATCACTTGGTTGAGTGGGGAAGTACAGCTTATGAGGCACTCTTGGATCGTGAAGAAGAGGTGAGTGAGCTTTCCCAGGAGCTCATAACGACTACTGAGGTTTTAGAGGACACACAGCGAGATCTACAGAAGTCGCAGTTTCAGTTAAAAAAGGTGACTGTGGAGTTGGAGCAATTGCAGTCGAAACCAGCCCCAGACCCAGTTCACCTGACCATTGAGGTGGATGGTGGTGAGTACACTCCTGCGGTTGCTACTGAGGAGCATATTGTTAAGGCTGACACACATATTCAGGATTTGGTAGTAGCTGGTCCTAATGAGTTCGGGATACCAGCAGAGTCGAGACTCCAGATTTATTCTTCTCAGACAGATGACAATGTGGAACATTTAAGTATGCTACCCTTACAGGAGGATCAGTTGTGGTGTGCAGGGGAGTATGTTGATGCTTCCTCGTATAATTTTTTCTGCATTGAGCCGTTCATGGAATATTTGTTGGATAGTGCACGTGTTCATTTGGACTCGCATAAAGTGACAAAAGGTGTTCTCATCCAAGATACTAGTGTTATTTGCAAATTGGTTGAGAAGATTATAGGGGTCCTTTCTACTATGCTACCTCACAGGGATCTCGAGGAGGGGTTTGTTGAGCAGAGTGCACAGGGACCTATCCGACCTACAGTCACTCGGAGTCAGAGATTGGAGCCATATGTTGATTACCAGTTCAGTGATGATGAGCTAGCAGCAGAATTTGGAGGTTCTTACCGGCATTATACAGAAGGGTACGCTCATCATTTTTCTTTTGACACAGAGATAGAAGATTTTATTTCACGCAGATGTAGATTGGCTCCAGTTTCCTACCATCCATTAGGGGATAGATTGGCACCATCTTTTGAAAATAGAATTGGTAGTCGCAAGTTACTCAGCCTGCAGCATTGACACACCCGAAGTAGTTTTTCAGAGATTGGATTTGATGGCAGTGATTCAGGTACCTATGGCTGTTGTCATATCTACAGTGTAGTTGGGTGCAGGGGTCAATTAGACAGGGACTTGAGTTTTGATAGAGTTGATGTTTCAGTTGGCTTAAGTTCTGCAGAATGGTTTCTTCTATCGACATCTACAGTTGGTTTTCAGATGATTCCATCAGAGTTGTCAGTTGTTTGGATATTGAGTATAGTTTCTCAGCTATTGGTATTGAGGATTTCTCCACGGGAGTATGATGAGGATTGGGATGATATACAGATTTACATTTGGGATCCAGGCATACTGATTGGTTTATGGTTCAGCCATTGCTTGGGGACAAGCAATTTCGGGAAGGGCGGACTGTCATGTCCCCATTTTTGGTGACAGTTCGATTTAATTAATTTAATTAATCTGGTTGTCCAAAATAATGAATATTTTATAAGGACGACTAATTAATTATTTTAATTAAATAAATAAGTGATATTAAGTTAATTATTTATAAAGTTATCAAATAAATAAATATCAAAAGGTAACTTTATATTCAATTAATTTAATAAAGTGACTTGGATTATAAAAATATTTAATAAAGTCACTTAAGAGATAAAATCAAAAATGTTCTAGAAGTCTCTGGAGAGGGTGGAGAGGAAAGAATAAATAGGCACCCCGGGGCTCCATTCGAATCAAGCAGTTGTTTATTTCTCTCTTGTTATCAGATTGTGATTCAATCACATGTGCATTGTGGAACCTAGGGTTTTCGCAATTGACACAGTTGGCCATTGAGAACGATAACTCTCAATGGGTACGCAATTTTGAGGGTGTGAAATATCATCTGAATTATTGCAGATTGGAGGTGACATTCAGTCATTTCATCGGGGCGGTAATATGTGGTTTATAACCAAAATTTTGGAGGAATATTCTGAGAATTGAGTTTTGAAGATATAAGTTATTCACAAGGTTTTTATAGGATCAGTTATAAAGCGACTTCTTGAGCAATTTGCAGTATGAACAGATCAGTTTCCTAGACAACCTTTCCGCAGCATTTCCATCCATCATCAGGGCCAAAGTCTGGTCCGATCAGCAAAGATTATGTCATAGGAGACAATTTGTATAGAAGCCGTTTTGGAGTTATTTGCACAAAACAGACTAGAAGATTGAATGCGTCATTGAATTAATCGTCAGCTACGAAACTCTTCATTGCGACCTAGCCAAGTGCGGGTTTCAATATCATGGGTCATGAAACGGAGTCTGCCGCACTCAAGGTATATATAACGGTCGATCCATTGTAATCATTAAAGACGCGTTAGTTTGGGAACAAGACTGAAGGAGTAGCGGAGGAGTGATTGGACACGGGTTAAATATTTGCTAGGTCTGTTCTTGACTCCATGTTACCGCGAGCAGAGGTGACAGGTCGCGATTCACTAAATCGCAGGTGGCAGACATTTCCCATGACCAAGCTACAGGCGGAAACAATTTAATCGATTCAGGTGTCGTGATAGAAGCCGTTATCAATTATATCATCGCACAGTGATTTGATTAAACTTGGGGCAAGACAGCGCTATCCTCTACCAACTGGTGAACGTTATAGAATCTCCAAACTAAGGGCAGAGTGCAAATAAGAAACCTGGCGGAGTACAAACTGCAATTCGTTTTGCCTGAGATTTGCTGGAACGATTAACGACCAGGACTGTAACCAACGCTGGAGGAATTGTACTGGATAGAGGGTGACAGTAAGATAGTGGCATCAGTTTCTCTACCATTCGGGATTAGGTAGATTTTGTAACAACAGCCTTCATGATGATTAACGGAACCCGCAATTTCAGAAGAGTGGTAGCAAATTGGCGACATCAGTCTACAAGATCAGATAGGGCATATTTGATATGTTAAGACAACATTAGGCTACTGGTTGGACAGTGATGGTTGGGTATCCCGTGAGCAAATCCTAGCAGCTGAAGCAAAAAGTAGGGTCTGAACAGTATTTCATTATTGAAGACTGAGGAAATGCAAGCTTATGTACGGAGACCATTCTTAGCAATTAAAGACTCAATATTGATTCTCCTCTTTACCAGGTTCACCTAATTAATAAGATTCTAGCATAGTACATTTGCAATTGTTAATCTTGCAAGTTTTAATTAGCAAATATAGTTGGCATTAAAGTGTTTTGACAAATTGTCGTAGATCAGTTTTGGAGTAATTTTTGTAGACAGGACCAGACATTGGTAACAGAGATTGGTTGCTAACTGATTGACAAAATTACTGAACCCTTGAAGTATTGAGTTTTGGTGCTAAAGAGCCAATAATCCGTTGGGGTTATTTCAGAGAAGTTGTGGTTTGTTATGAACATTTGAATCTCTTGAGCTTCATCATACACTTCTTGAATCTGAGCAATTTTAGTACCCAACTTCTGTAGCATGAGGTTGAGCAAATGTATGACACAAGGTGTCGAAAATATATGTGGGAATTGTGTCTCAACTAACATGCCTACTCCTCTTGTATTCTTTGCGTTGTTTGTTACAACTTGGACAACATTTTGAGGACCTACTTCATTAATGCATGGTATCAGAATGTTAGCAATAAATTGTGTATCATTCACTTGGTCCTCACAATCAACAACTTTAAGAAACATTGCTCCTTTAGGGGACATTGCAATCACATTAATTAAGGGTCTATTTTTTGCATCTTGTTACCCATAAGAAATAATGGATACAACCGTTTCTTTCCATGGGGCCTTAATAGGAGCTAATAAAGTTTCTATATGTTTGATCTCCTTTGTCAATAAAGTGGTATGAACCTTTTCATAACTTGGCTCTGTGTACCCCTTTGAAGCTTCATTTATTTTTCTTACCAATAGGGTGATTGAACAACATTGAATGATAAATTGTTTGCATAGTGGCACCTAGTAGTCGCTTGGTCAACAATATCTCTAGCATCATTATTAAATGCTATCTCCAGTTGTCCTCTTGCTTTCTTTAGATTAATAGCCTCGTCTTCGTTTCTCTTCATGCATGGATGACTTTCTATCACAATATAAGGAGCAACACTAGGTGTATGACTATGAGATGATGAAGCATGTGACCTCTGTGAGCTTCTTCCTTTAAGCAACGAATGCCACAACCTACTTTCAATCCTTGCATCCGCTTCCTCTTGTTCCTTAATATATTCCGCTACTTTAGAAATTGGTATAAGTACATTAGCTTTTCCTGGACAAGATTTGATTCCCTTTCTAGGAATTGCATGCAAATGCCCTTTCATTTGACCTTAGGAACTTGTATATCGCATGTCACACTTGAGACATATCCAAATACATGTCCCTCCAATAGGAACATGCTCTAATATATTTACATGCCTCCACATTGGTGAAGTTGGGTTGACTGTGAATGAAGTGGTGCCCACCATGATAAATTTGAATAGCTGCTAGCACCTTGCAATTCTTACAAAAGAACTTTTAAAACAAATAATTTCAATAGTAAAATTTGAAATAAATAAAATATAATAAATGTATTTACTGACAGTAAAATAGCTAAATAATTGAAGTTTAAAGTTTAAACTTTACATTGAAAAAAAAAAATCTAAATTATTTGAATATATAATAATAAATATGATTATCCAAATATAGGGTTACATAACTATATTAATATTCTATAATATAATAAGATTCTGAGTCAATATTCTTGAGTTTTTCCCCTTGAAGTAGTCATTTAATATTTATTATTGTGTATTTACTATTCTCAATTCAATAAAAATTTGAAAAAAAATTACGATATTGATTATTGTTCAAACTAATAAAGATAATTCCTCTTCAAAGGAAAAAATAATAAAATCTAAGTCTATAACTATAATCTGTAACTTACAAGTAAAATAAAAATAAGAAAATATTCAAAGTTCGCAGGAAATAATGAAAACCTGAAACTGGAAAGCCGCCGCAACTGGTTGCCGTCGCCAGAAACGCAGGAGAATACTGAATGAACTCTGCCTTGTGGCTGAATAAACTCTGTTGCGGATGCAATGCAGGAGAAAACAACACAAATTCGGGAGAAATTGTGAACAAAAAACAAGAAATGCAAACGCACGCTGTGTGAAGGAAAAGATGAATTTTTAAGGTTTTTTTTCTGCAGTCAAAGTCAAAGGCCGATGAGAGTCGACATTGAATCACCACATTAGCCCTAGAATCTGACGGAAACGAAACGGAAATTTTGGAATTTTGTTTCAGATTTAAAAAACAGTACCTTGTGCGTGTGCCCATAGTCGACCTAGCTTCTGATTTTAAATTGAGTTGTACCTGGAAATGATGCCTTGGAGGGAGCGATTCAGCTACTTAGATATATTTTGAACCAACAAGATTTGAATGAAAGACAATAAAAGTGGTTGAGTAAATTGCAGGCCTACGATTTCGCTATAGTCTATGTCAAAGGGAAGAGTAATGTAGTGGCTGATGCATTATCACAGAGACCACACCTATGTACTATTGTGGAGATAACAACTGATTGGAAAAAGGCCATTACAGCTGAATATGCAAAAGATGTTTGCGCTTCAAACCTCCTTGAAGGCAAGACACATGATGACTGGTACAAGGTGCAAAATGAATTGATACTTCACAAGGATAGAATTTTCTTAGTGCCTAATTCCAAGTTCAAATTGGAAGTTCTGAAATCATTTCATAATGCTCCCATGGCTGGTCATCCTAGTTTTTCCAAAACTTATAAGCAGATTAGAGAGGTTTAGTTGGAAAGGACTAAAGCTTGAAGTTCAGAAGTTTGTACAAGAATGTTCAATATGCCAACAAAACAAACATGAAAACACATACCCTGCTGGTTTGTTACAGCGCTTGCCTATACCCAACAAAAAATGGGAGAGTATTTCTATGGATTTCATAACAGGTTTACTTGTTGTCCAAGGAAGGCATTGCTTTGATGATGTGATTTATAGACTAACTAAATTTGCACATTTCTTTGCCATTTCAGCTACATATGCAGTAGTACAAGTAGCTGATTTGTTTTTCAAGGAAATTTTCAAACTTCATGGGCTGCCCCAGAACATAGTAAATGACAGGGATAGGAAGTTAATGTGTTTGTTTTGGCAAGAATTCTTCAAGTTATGTGGAACCGAGCTCACTCGCAACACTTGCTACCACCCACAAATGGCTGGAGGGTTATTTAAGGAACGTTGTTTCAGAACAGCAAAAAGTGTGGGTGAAATGGTTGCATTTGAGCGAGTATTGCCGCAATTCAACATATGTCCATAAACATGTTTCCGTACACGACTCTCTATGGATATGAACCACCAAGTTTTTTGGATCTGGTCTTGACAGAGAGTAGAGTACCCGAGGTTACAGATTTATTGCAGCAGAGCAAAGACATTGTGAAATCATTGAAGGAGAATCTTCAACAAGCCTAAAACCAGCAGAAACAATACGCAGACCAACACAGAGTGGAAAGACAATTCAAAATTAATGATTTGGTAAAGGTTGCAGGCTTATAGACAGTCTTCCCCTAAAAGGAGTGAACTGAGAAGTCGCTTATGAACTTGAACTTTCTACAAGCAGCAAGATACACAATGTGTTCCGTGTGTCTCGGCTCAAGAAAATGTTAGAACACAGTGTAATCCCATCTCGGTGTTGCCACCATAGAGGATGAAGGAAAGTTGATTCTAATTTCGGACGCAACCTAGTGAAATGGAAAGACTTACCTGTTGGAGACGTAACTTGGGAAAATGAAAAAATTTGGTCGCATAGAGCACTAAAGCTGCTTGGGGTCAAGCAATTATAGGGAGTGGGAATTGTAATGTCCCCTCCTGACTTCTAATGTCCAAGATTAAATTTACTAAATGATTCTCCCTTGGCATTTAGCATATATATATATATAATTGTACAGTTTGGAGGACCTCAAAACACTATAAATTTATATATTTTTATTTAAAAGGGGAAGTAATAAGACAAGGACAATCATGTTGGAGAAAGGAAGACAAGAAGTTGGGAGTTGTGGTGAAGGCTAAATAAGTAGCAAGGATCCTTTTCAGTGGGGGACAAAATGGTGGATAGAGAATTTGAAGATTATTAGTAAATTGCATGACGAAATATTGGCCCGACTCCTGCAACTACATTGTTTTGTCAGAGTTAAAATCTATCTTTAGTGTTGAAAGCATACATTCAGAATAGATAAGTTGGATGTTGGAAAGAAAATATCATTACTGGATTTCAGTGGGGTTGTGTTGTGGAATCGACAGAGGGAAGTTATTGCTACAAGAAAGAAAGTTCATTGACATCTGTACATATAGAGCATTGAGCACTCTATATTTGGATGGGAATAGATACTTGGGTAGATTGAATTGAAAGAATTGGAAGAGTCGCCACACTACTAGTCTTCGGGGGAATTTACAACCGTTTTGGGGTTATTCATAGTCTGGAAAAAATAATCGTGAAAGGAAACAATGTGGGTAATGGAGTAGACACTTTTTATGGTTGATACATTGCCCATCAAACAACATACATCACTGTAATAGGATTGAGTAGTGGAGCTTGGAAGATCAATGAATATACTTGGGCTTCAAGACTTGGGTGATTCATGAATTTCTTCTGTACATGGAAATTGTGTATAGTTTTCTCAGGTGGAAGACACTCACCGTCAATGATATAACCAAGTACAAGTATGTGACTATGTAACTGGATAAATTGAATGACACGAACAATCATGGAAAAGTTGTGTTTGCATGTATTTTGGCAAAGACAATTTGTTGAGGAAGCCTATGTCATTCTGAGAGTTTGTGGGTTACCGTTCAAGATGGAGATTAAGCAGTCGGGCAATGACTAAGATTGGTAACTAAGGCTTCAACAATAGATGTAATGGGCATCCTAAAAATGCCCAAAAACTAAACCAACTGCTGATAGGAATTTAGTCAAATAATTTGCATCCAACCCTTTATTTCTTCGTTAAATGTTTAAACCCCTTTATGGCTCCAGAAGTAAAATGTTTCTTTGTTTTTATGTTTTTGCATAGATTTAAAATCACATAACATGAACAAAAAGGAATTTATAATAATATGCATACTGAAGATTGAACTACTGTTGAAATAATATTATTTTTCAAACTAATAAAATCAAATACATAGCTGACTTTTCAGCTCACCAATTGCTCCAGCATTATAACATAATGTTCCAGGAATGACTTCCCATCTTGCTGCTACAGTAACATGAATAGTGACGTGCTATAGTGTCATGAATAGTGTCACGCTACAGTAATGTGAATAGTGGTGCGCTATAGTAACCTGAATAGTGCCACGCTATAGTGGTGCTACAGTATAATCTGTCTTCAATCAGTCCAAGATCCTCATAAGACCATCCCTTTAGAATGGCATAAGCATCGGACAAGAAGCGGGAATGATATGAGCAAACACCCAATCTGTTTGTAGCTGGAAATGCGCCCAATTTGCCTGTTAATAAAGCTGATAGCAATGAATTCCAAAGGCCAAACCCCAAGGGAATGACGTCTAGAATGTCACAAGAGAGGATAGATGTCCTCTAATGCCAAGAACGAATCTGCAACTCACACATCAATTTTCTTCTCATATTCAACCTGCTGAATGAAGCCACTAACGCTCTCTTTTATTCTTTCTCCAAGGGTCGATTCAACTCTAATGAGCAATGTGGGATAAAAGATGTGCAATGTAAAACATATTAAAATATTTACTTATGTCTCCCTTTAGGCACCCCTTTTGATTTGCACACATTCCCATAAAATTTAATATTAAAGTAACACTTTAATATTTTACAACTAAATTAAATGTTACTTTAATAATTCTTTAGGCATAAAAATATATTAGCTTTCAGACTTCGAACAACACATGTGATAGCTTGTTGGAAAGCTCTCGTCGAGGAGCACCAAATATAATCACCAAAATTAGCCTCCCTTGTGTCTTATTGACTTATTAAAAATAGTAAGTATGCCTGAGACTGAGTAAATCAACCCCGTTTTGGCCCAAATTGGAGATGACTAGGCCAAAACACTAGGATCCCTTTAAACCCTTCGTTAGCCCTTGGGACCATGTAGAACTAGGCTAACACACACGCACTTGGTCAACTGCTAAAGTGGGGACATTATAGTCCTTCTCGCTTGAAATTGCTTGTCCTCAAGCAATCTCCATCCAGCCTGCTGAATAACCTTCTCACTCTCCCATGTAGCATCCTTCTTCGACAGGTTTTTCCATTTGACCAAATACTCCTTCACTATCTTGGTTCTTGGTTTCCTATCTTGGGTGTCCAAAATAGCCGTAGGTACTAACACGAGCTTCCCCTCATCCAAAGGGGGTAAATCTGTAGAAGGAACTACACTCTGAACAATGGCTTGCTTAAGCCTCGACACATGAAATACATTGTGCACCCGACTGCTCTATGGAAGTTGAAGCTCATAGGCGACTTCACCCGCTCTGAAAATCACCCTGTAGGGCCCATAAAATTTAGGCTTCAGCTTCTCTGCTCCTCTCCGCTTGAGCAACGACTGCGTATATGGCTGTAGCCTCAAATACACCATATCCCCTACCTCGAAACTGCGCTCTATCCTATGCTGATCAGCATACAACTTCTGCTGATTTTGAGCCTGATGTATGTTCTCCTTGAGTGCTCTTAGGATATCCTGACTATCTTGCAACAGGTCTTGGCATTAGGCACTCGGCTGTTCCCCAAAGCTAAATCCATGAAGCTTGGTGCTTCATACCCATACAATGCCATAAATGAAGTTGTCGTGATGGTTATGTGATATGTGGTATTGTAACAATACTCCCCCATGTGTAACCACTTGACCCATGCTCTCTATTGCGCAGTCGCATAGATCTGCAAATAGCCTTCCACCCATTTATTTACTATCTCCGTCTGCCCATTTGTTTGAGGGTGGTAACTCGTACTAGGTGTAAGATCTGTACCGCATAGCCTGAACAGCTCCTGCCAAAAGGTGCTCATGAATTTGCTATCCCTGTCACTAACAATAAATCTTGGTATCCCATGCAACTTGAAAAGCTCTTTGAATAATAAATCTGCCACTTGAGTTGCTGTATAGGTAGAAGGAATAACAAAGAAGTGAGCAAACTTTGTCAATCTGTCTACCACCACATAAATACAATCTCTTCCTTGCACTCATGGTAAACCGATGAAGTCCATAGAGATACTTTCCCATTTCCTGTCCAGAATGGGCAAGGGCTGTAGTAAACCTGCAGGAAATGTGTGCTCTCCCTTATTTTGCTGACAAACTGCACATTCCCTGACATACCTCTAAACATCATCCTTGAGCCCTCTCCATGAGAACCGCTCTCGGAGCTGCCTGTTGGTTTTGAAGACCCTTGGATGCCCAACTGTAGGTGCATCATTAAATGTCGTCAGAATCTCCTCTAAACTGTGATGTAGGGATCAAATAAACCCTGTCTTGAAATCTGATCAACCCATCCAACACCGCATACCTGTCATCCTGAATGGTGCTCGCAACTATCCCAGAAACCCAATCATCTCTTGCATACTCCGCTGCAATTCAATCTCTCCAATCTCCCGAAACCTCTGAGCACATAAGTGAGGTCTTCAAGATAAAGCATTAACCACCACATTTTTCTTACCTATGACAATCTCTATATCAAAGTCATAAGCCTACAATTTAGTAACCCATTTCTACTGCTGGTCATTAAGATCACGTTGGCCCATGAAGTATTTAATACTATTGTGATCAATTTTGATCACAAAACATCCACCTACCAAATACGATCAAAATTTGGCCAATGCATGCATTGTGGCCAACATTTCCCTGTCGGAGATAGAATAACTCCTCTCAGCTATTCGGACTTCCTACTCTCGAATGCAATGGGGTGTCTCTCCTGCATCAATGCTCCTCCTATCTCGTCTCTTGAAGCATCACATCGAAGCTCAAATGGTTTTGTAAAATCAGGGAGAGCTAGAACCAGACAAGATGACATCACCTGTTTGAAGTGGTCAAAACATCTTTGCGTTGCCTTTGTCCATGTGAAGGTTTCTTTCTTGGTGAGATTTGTAAAAGGTGCAACAATTTGTTTGAATCTCCTAACAAACCTCGTGTCAAAACCACATAAACCAAAGAACCCCTTAAGTTGTGTGAGGTTTGTGGGAGTAGGCCAATCCACAACAACTTTAATCTTTTTGGGATCAACTCGAACACCATCTACACTAATGTAATGCCCAAGGTAAATGAACTCGGTCATGCCAAACTCACATTTTGATTCCTTGGCATACAATGACTCTCTATTCAAAATAGATAACACCTCCTCCAGATGTTGCAAGTGCTCCCAGGTCTCACTGAAGACCAAGATGTCATCAAAGAAGATCAAGACGAATCTCCTCAACTGTCCCTTGAACACCTGGTTCATACAACTTTGAAATGTGGGGGGTGCATTGGTTAGCCCAAATGGCATTACCATAAACTCGAAGTGGCTATAGTGACATCAGAAGGTTGTTTTCTCGATGTCCTCTGCTCTCATCTTGATCTGGTGGTATTCGAATTGTAAATCAATTTTGGTGAAGAAGTGTGCACCATGCAACTCATCAATCAGCTCATCAATCCTAGGAATGGGAGACCTGTTTTTGATTGTTTTCTTATTCAGTGTTCTGTAATTGGTGCACATGCGCATTGTCCCATCCTTCTTCTTCACTAGAACTACTGCTGAAGCAAAAGGGCTTTTGCTAGACCTAATGTGTCCCATCTGCAATAGCTCCTTAATCGCTTTCTCTATCTCATCTTTGTGTTTCTTAGGATGATGATAGGGAGTAATCATGACTGGTTTGGCTTCCTCCTCGAGCTCAATAACATGTTCTATACACCTGTCAAGAGGAACCCTATGCGGAATATCCCCAAATACTTTGGCGTGCCTGTCAAGTATCTCCTGGATATCTGGTGGATGACTCTTTACCTGTGGTTCTTGTGGAGTTGGCATAATGAAACATTCTGCTGCCCACTCTATGCCATTATGCCGAAAAAGTCTTTGCATTCTCCTCAGGGAGACTACTCTACAACTCCCATTCGAAAGTCCTTTGAGTACAACAATTCTACCCTAATGGTGGAATTTCATCTCCAATTTTGCTAGGTTGAGTGTGAACTCAACTATGAGGCCATCTATGTCACGCCAAGGATGACATCATAGTCTCCCATGTCTACTACATAGAACTCATCCTCCAACTCATAGCTATCTCCAAACTTGGTGTGAAGATTAGATATCTTCCGAGTGCATAATAATTTGTCACCATTAACTACCATGACTCTAAACCCAACATGCTCCTCGTTTTGTAGACCCCTCGTGGCTACCAACCGTGCATCTATGAAGTTATGTGTAGTCTCAGTGTCAATGAGAGAGATCACTTTCTATCCCTGGATGGTACCCTTGACCCTAAATGTGATCACCTTTTGAGCCCTTGTTAATTGTGACAACAACCTATTATCCTTAGGAATGATGTTCTCCTTTGCAGTGCTACTCTCATCCGAATCGAAGTGCGGATCCTCCCCCTTTGATTGTGACTCCTCCATTGAAAAATACTCCATTTGATTTGTCTTAGCCTTGGGAGGGCACTTATGAGATAAGTCCCAAGGCTTTCTACAATGAAAGCACAACTTCTTCCTCCTCAACTCATTCAAGGTGTCATTATCCAACTTCCTGTTATCCCCTTTTGGCTATGCATCTTGGTAAAAAGGTTTTTTTTCCTTATCCTTATCCTTCTTCGTATGTGAATCCTTAGGCTGAAATCTGCTCTTAAAAGAAGGCACTAAGTCATGAGCCTTCTTAGTGGCCTCCTGTAATGTAGTGGGGTCATGCCCCTTGACTGAAGCCCTCAAGGGATCTGAGAGTCCATTCATAAACAACACTACTAATCTCCTCTCTGAAATATCTGTGACCCATGTAATTAAACTCTGAAATTCACTGATATAGGTCTCAACTGACCCCAACTGCTTGAGCTGCACCAACTCCTTAAACTGTAACTCGAGATCTTTTGTATCAAATATCTCTATGAGCCTCTTAGTGAACTCTTCATAAGATGTGATTTGATTATGCCCCAAGGTTACCATGCCATGGTGCCGCCACTCATGCGCTGGGCCATCCAAATAAATAGATACATACTTGATAACCTCCTCCTCAGGCATAGGATTCAGCTGCAAGTATGTATCTACCTTCTGTACCCAAGATTTCGCAGTCATCTTCCCCGAAGCATCATAATAAGGTAAAGAAAGTTTTCCAACTTTCTTTTTGAGGTCAAAGTTTTGATTCCTCTGTCCTGCTCTAGGCATATGTCTCATCCTCAAGTCCATATAATCTCTAAGGGAAATATCCGCCTGAAACTCCGGTCCGCTAGCCTCCTAGTCCCTCCTGAATTGAACCTATAACTCAGTAATTTGCGGTTCATTTGTTGGTTGAATCGGGTCTCTGGGTGGGAATGTGGGTAGAGGTGGCCTTGAGCTTGCTGTCCGAGCTGGGTGTGCAATGTGTCTAAAGTTATCAGCCTCATTCCCATTCTTGCCTTGTCCATCATTATTACCATTGATATTATTCTCAGGACCATTGTTGCTGCCTCGACCTCCATTATTATCATTGTTTCCGTTGTTTGCATCGCTTGGATTAAGATTGACGCCCATCTGTCTAGCCATAAGCTACAACATCATATCCATTCACCTATTCTGCTCCTGTTGCATATGCTGCCTCTGCTCTAACGTACGTAGTAACCGTTTGAACATTACCTCCTCCTAATTTGGATCGACATTCTTGCCTCCGCCTAGTCCTGTATTCTTGTCATCTCAGTCACCTATACTGTTGTCTTGTTCAAAATATATCTCCTTTGTGTTTGTATGACTAGATTCCGTTATGATCCTGGTGGGCAGTTTTCACTAGCACCTTTGGGTTTTGGTGCAATGGATCATACCATGTGGTATTAGAGCCTCCACCCAAGTTCGAGTCTTAGAGTGGGTGGCAATGCCGACATTGCAATGTTCGTCTGGGGCTCATACGGCCAAGGGAGGGCCCATTGTATGGGCACACATCTAGCCCAGACTCTGGACTGTGGAGCATGGTGGGATGTTATGATCCTGGTGGGCGGTCTTCACTAGCACCTCAGGGTTTTGGTGCAATGGTTTGTACCAGATTCTATGTCCACTTGCACAGATGAACTAGACTGCTTGCTCTTTGAGTCCAAATCTTTGTTGTTTTGCTTTGGTATGGCGGAAGTTAATGGCCTCTGTTGCATGCTGAAACATACATTCTTAACCTCTTTTATCTCTGATTTTAGTGTTTTGACATTTCGTCAAACACTTTTCCCTCTATCTGTTCCAAAATCCCTGTAAGGCCTCCACAGGATAAGTAGGACTTAAAGGCTTTGATGCCATTGTAATGAGCACCCTAGAAATGCCCAAAAAATAAACCAGTTGCTGATAGGAATTTAGTTAAATAATTTGCATCCAACCTTTGTTTAAACCCCTTTATGGCTCCGAAAGTATAATGTTTGTTTGTTTTTATGTCTTTGCATAGATTTGAA
This sequence comes from Cupressus sempervirens, assembly GCA_028749045.1. Taxonomy (NCBI): domain Eukaryota; kingdom Viridiplantae; phylum Streptophyta; class Pinopsida; order Cupressales; family Cupressaceae; genus Cupressus; species Cupressus sempervirens. Next base: position 376,703,220 of record CM053791.1, on the reverse strand, counting down.
ATCACATAACATGAACAAGACGAGATTTATAATAATATGCAAACTGAAGATTGAACTACTGCTGAAATAATATTATTTTCCAAACTAATAAAATCAAATACATAGCAGACTTTTTAACTCACTAATTACTCCAGCATTGACTTCTCATCTTGCTGCTACAGTAACATGAATAGTTCCGTGCTACTGTGAGATGAATGGTGTCACGCTACAGTAATGTGAATAGTGGTGCACTACAGGAACATCAATAGTGGTGCACTACAGTAACGTGAATAGTGCCATGCTACAGTTCTGCTACTGTATAATCTGTCTTCAATCAGTCCAAGATCCTCATAAAATCATCCCTTTAGGATGGCATAAGCATCGGACAAGAAGCGGGAATGATATGAGCAAACACCCAATCTGCCTGTAGCTCGAAATGCGCCCAATCTACCTGTTAATGAAGCTGATAGCAATGAATTTCAAAGGCCAAACCCTAAGGGAATGATGTCTAGAATGTTACAAGAGAGGATAGACGTCGTCTAATGCCAAGAACAGATCTGCAACTCACACATCAATTTTTTTCTCATATTCAACCTGCCGAGAATGAAGCCACTAACACTCTCTTTTATTCTTTCTCCAAGGGTCCATTCAACTCTCATGAGCAATATGGGATAAAAGATGTGCAATATAAAACATATTAAAATATTCACTTATGTCTCCCTTTAAGCGCCCCTTTTGATTTGCACACATTCCCATAAAATTTAATATTAAAGTAACACTTTAATAGTTTACAACTAAATTAAATGTTACTCTAATAATACTTCAGGCATAAAAATATAGTAGCTATTGAGCTCCAAACAACACGAGTGATAGCTCGTCTGAAAGCTCTTGTCAAGGAGTATCAAATCCAATCATCAAAATTAGCCTCCCCTGTGTCCTACTGACTTACTAAAAATAGTGAGTATGCTTGAGACTGAGTAAATCAACTCCGTTTTGGCCCAAACTGGAGATGACTAGGCCAAAACACTCTAGGATCCCTTTAAATCCTCTCTGTTAGCCCTCGGGACCATGTAGAACTAGGCTAATGCACACACACTTGGTCAATTGCTAAAGTGGGGACATTACAATAGAGACTTCCTGCTGAGAATATCTTGTTTGATGCCTGAACTAGAGATCGTGCGGAGTTTGGTATTTAGTAAATATATGGTTGCTAACCCAGTTTAATCAGATGGCGTAGTCAATTATGTCTGTTTTTTCTTCAATCATTTGAGTTTCTTGATGCCTGTAACATTCTTAGTAGTGATGATCAAACAAAACTTATTTATCGCAATGTCAGAAGGGATGAACATTTTATCTGATGAATTGTAGATTAAAATATGTTGTGGGTGATCAATATGCGAAAAACTATTTTAATTGATAGGTGACTACCCTGTTTTTGAAAAAGGGAACAACAAAACTCAGTCAATTTTCTCAAGACAAATAAATGTTATGTAAACAACCTACAACAATAAATTGGGGGTATCCTGTTTTGGTTGTCTTTGTTGAGTTTTCAAACCAGAATAGCATAAATAAATAATGGATAAAGCAAGAAACACAAGAACTCCCAAGATATATCCTTTATTGATAATCATGATTCGTAATATACAATACAATGCTTTTAAGCTAAGTCAGATGAATGACTTCTTCACGGAGGCTGTTATCACATAACAGACATTGTCAGAATACAAACTTCACCTATTTAAACCATACAACATATGCAAGACTTATTATATGATGATCACACACAAAAAACTGTATGGCTGAATAATCTTAACAAAACTATCACTGTCCTGTGAACAGAATCACGGCACGATGATCACCTCTAACTTGTTTGAATTACCCAGCATTTCCCCATCAAGAAGATGCACAGGCATAACTCAGCATTTAATCCCTGATCAAGATAACTGAAATATTGAATTACACAATGAGTTGCAGGCCACCTCAAAGCATAAAAATCCAGCTTCCATCCTAAAGGAATGAATACTCAATAATAAAACACGGGAATACCATTCGTATATTAACTGCATGATGCTTAGCTCCAAATGTCATTCCAAATGTCGGTGATGGTTACCACAAAGTGCTGTATTACCTTCAAAATATTTGATGCCTCAATTGAGATGACCACCACAGGGAAGAGTCAATCATAGTGGTATATGAGCTGGCAGAAATAATACAGCTGCAGCTGTGGCATAATCACAAAGCCATAAACAATTATAATATAGGCAACTTACAAAGAATTTTGCCACAAACTCAGCATTTACAAAAGAATGAGACCATTTGGTTGCTGACGGTAAAGGCTCTTTACAATCTGCAATCTCAATACTCTGCAATAGCCTTGATGATAACAGAACCATGCTACAAAAAACTGTCACACACAATAACTTGTCGCTGAGAACTCAAAACAGCTTGATCCAAGAGGAAGACCCATCAGTTACAAGAAATGTAGAAAACTTCCATCACAAGTATGAATGACATCTCATGCGGCTACCAAAAGTTTAACAGCCTTATTCATTTTTATATGCTTAATGTACACTTACATTTTTGAAACTGTAATGTGGATTTTTTTACAGATTATCTTTTGAATTTCATTTTCAGATGTTCAAGTGGAATTTGTTACAAACGTACAAGCAATTAAAATATGTCGTTATGACTGATTATCGTTTGAAACTCATTTTCAGATGTTGAAGCAATTATTACATTCAATCGAAACTTATGCAAAATTTGTTAGGAGCAAATAGACAGGTTGAAAGAAGATATGAAAGATAATTGTTTATTGTTCTTCTAAGATATCTTGAGATTCTGTAAATATTTTACCTTCAAAAGATACACTTTATGAGTTGAAAGAGTTTTCCTTTACTGAACATCTCAGTAATGCCTGAGGTAGAAGATTTTGAGAGGGGAGACTTGCATTACTCATATAATATGCTGACACTTACACTCTTCAAACCCCCTCACCACCCCTAACAAATAGATTTGCAAGACTTCCAATTATCAAAGAAGCTATGTATGGATTATACCTTACAGACGATCTTATTGGTGGACCCAAGATGAGTTATTCTTTCCTTGCGAACAGTTTAGTTGAGTAGTTTAGACAACTTGTACAAACCTTAAATATGTGTATGCATAAAGTTCATCAATAATTCTGAATGTATGCATCATACCACTTATTTAGAAATTAACTTTTTTGGAGAATTAATGCTGTGCTTTATGTAAATCTTGTAATTTTCCGTAAGATTTTAGTTTGTTACTGCAAAGTTTCACATAAACAATTACCAATATATTGTATATGATAGATTATAGTGACTCATTATACAATCACTCCATCTCAAACATATGAAAGCACAATGCCAATTTGAAAGGTTCTTGAAACAACTAAGAGAGACTGCCTTTTAATGTAGAATACTTTTTGACTGTATTAGTCTTCAGATGAAATGGTGTCAGCATACCTCTATTAGATGCTATTTACAATAATGGCATATCTCCCAATATAATATTATGACTTACAAGATAGTATAATTGAAAGCTGCACTACAGCCAAAGATGGGTTTTGTATACTCAAATGTTGCGTATTGGCTAAATTTATAAACTTAGTTAGTTTAGGTTTGTTTTTATTGAGAATCAACACATCTAGAGTGTTTTATTTATCTAGCTACTTTTTTTTGCTTTTAAGTAGGGCTATAATGTATCAATCTAGTAGTCTTGCTTGATGAACTCATTACTGCATAGGGACAAACTGAATTTAACATATTTGTATTTATCAAAATGGTCTCTGTGATAGTACATTTTAAAATTTTACCTTTTAGTATGCCTTAGAGTTTACAAAGGTTGTTCACATCTATAGCATTCGTGGTCTGTCTTTGTTGGCTCAGGTTATCAGTGGGCATTTAGGCTGGGTGAGGTCTATTGCTTTTGATCCTGCTAATGAGTGGTTCTGTACAGGTTCAGCTGATCGAACAATAAAGGTAAATGGGACTTAAACTTTTATGTACTGTCCGAGAAACACCTCCTTTGTATTCTGGCTTACCTCGTCATTATGTTTCATTTGTACTTTGATGTGGATAAATGATAAGGACAAGTAGTCCGTATTTGTCAAAAGGTTTATGTATGCTGGAAAGGGCTTTTGTTGACAGTTTCCTTAAAAGTTTAACTGAACATGATTTTATGCTATTTCTGGGTTTCGATATTGTTACCATTGGACTTGTAATTGACTGTGTAGATAATGCTAAGGTGAGAGGTTTAACCTGCACCTACAGCTGGGGTAGGTGCAAAAATCATGGCCATACCTAAAATGTCTTGTGTATATGTTATGAATTTTTATATTGAAGAGACAAAGTTAAATTCAAAACGTCAATTAATTGTCACCATCTTAGTGTTTTCATTTGTCCTTTTCTGGACAACTCAACTGGAGCAGTATATGAGAAAATCCTCTTTGAATTTGCAGGAGAAGTTACTCCTGAAATCTAATAATACAACAAGCTCACTCGTTATGCATATTGGAATATTTAATTTCTGGGCTTTTGCATGATAACAAATAACTTTTAAGCAAATTTTATATCTTTCTGATCTTGGAAGTTTGAGCACAATACTTGATTTGTTTTTATTTCAGCATGAGGATTTTCTGTTTATGTAGCTAAACAATAATATGAATCAGAAACAAATTTCATCTGCAGGATAAATTAAAGATTGGCAAATTTTTGTCAACAAAATTAAATTAAGAGAAAGAAACACTCGATGAGCATTACAAAACATAGAGCAAGATTGATTGAAAACCACTAATTTCTTAGAAGCATTCAAATCTACTTCACAGTACAAAGATGAGCACTACCTAAAGTTAAACATGGAACCTCTTATAACTTATCAAATTCTCACATACCCAATGCAATGATTAACTTTAGAATTGGAATGAAGACTTCTACAGCCTCAATCTGGCATCAACTCTCATTCAAATTATGTGCTTAAAGTACTTACCTATATGCTTTTAACTTTTTAAGAGTTATCTTTTAGGGATAAACTAATAATAAAATATTCTGATAAAATCACTGCTCTGAAGCCATCCTATCCCTAATTATAGAAAGGGAATAAAACATCTTTAAAGCAAACCACAGACAATAAAATAAAGGCCTAATACTAGGCTTATTTTATCTCAACACAGTTACTACTGATGATGGCAGTTACCAGATGTGTTCATTCTTGGGAAATAGAAGCTTTTGTCACATAAATGATTTTAGAAATATCTAAAATGACCAAGTCCTTAAAACTTGGGCAAATTTCTCTCAAAAACCAATGAAAGTTGTTGGAACTTCATGAATGTGAAATTGATGAGTGATTTGTTTTGAACCAATTGATGACCTGAAAGACGAGCTCTAACCATGGTGAATCATCCACTTCTTAGCCAGCGTTAGTCAATCAAGGTTAGTCTATCACCAGGTTCTTGTAGACTAACATGATGGGTAGAGGATATTATGATAATAGATAGTTTCTATTTATATTTAATGGTTATCTATTGTAAAAATGGTTATATTTTTTTCCAAACAGTACAAAGCACACTGAGCAGACAAAATCTGCCTTTTACGCCTTCATGGACCTGCAGATCATGTCAAATTGTCTGTCTAGTGCATTGATTCAGGTGCCTATCATCATTTTACCCGCCAAAGAGATTGGTTCACTGACTACTAGCCTTTTTCAGATTTAGTTATTTTTGTTGGAGGGGAAGAGTACATTGTAGTTGGCAAAGGCAACATTTAGATTCAGTCTCCTTGTAGGAATCTCATTTTCCTTGATGTGTACTATGTTCCAGGGATGGAACTAAATGTACTCTCAGTCAGTCAATTGCTGTGACACTCTCCACGGTTGGAAGTTGCCTTTAGTTCACATTAGTGCACCATTAGTGATAGGGAGACTCAGGATGTTGTTGTAGTTGTCTTTGAGGATCATGGTCTTTTCAGACTTGCCGATTCTAGTGATTCTTGGGACTTAGCTATGGCTTCTCAATGGTCTTCTATCAGTTCACTTTGGCATTAGCAATATGGGCACTGAAATGTGCATTATCTCTCTCAGCTTGCTTGGGAAGAGCTTTCTCTTAGATTGCGAGAGATTTAGACTCAATAGCTTGGAGTTTGTGATGCATGCTAGGATGGAAAGAAACATCGTACCCCTTTCAAAAGTGTCGATTCATGGAGGGCTTTTCAGGTACTTCATCTTGTACATGCCGATATCTTCAGCCCTATGGCCACTCCTATTCTCGGGTCTAGATATTTTCTGTTGTTTGTTGACGATTTTATTAGAAAAATGTGGGTCTATTTTCTTAAAAAGAAATCAGAAGCGTTTACTATATTTTAGAAGTTTAAACCACTAGTTGAAAAAGAGTTTGAGAAATTTGTTATTGCTCCTAGGTCACATAATGGGGTGGGGGAGGGGGAGAATTTTGTTCTAATGAATTCTCTAGTGTCTGTGATATTCATGCTAGTTGAATTTCGGAACAAAACAATCATTGAGATGGCTTGATCCATGCTTGACTACAAACATTGTTCTGAAAAAGTTTTGGGCTACAGGCACTGTATTTTACCTTTTGAATAGGTCACCCATTGTGGCGGTCAAAGGTAAGACTCCGAAAGAGGCTTGGTTAGGTCGCAAGCCCAAAATCAGTCACCTGGAGGTTTTTGGCTCTCTTGCCTATGTTTGGATCCTTGATGCTGTTGGAAATATTCAAGATATGATAGGTTACTGAGAGGGGATGGGTGAATCAGTAACCTCAAAACTTTGAATACAATTCAACACTTTAATCATATATACTATTCACCATTCGTTCATCTAATCTACTGTATGTATGAGAGATCAAACATTCATAACACATCTACACAGTGATTTGGTGACCCAGAAACCTTCCAAATAGAAAGTAAAACTGGGGTGGGGATGATACCCACAAAACTTCAATACTGCAGTATAAAGTTGGCCTGTTAAGGTTTACATTGACCACTTCTGGTGATCTGCCTTGTTAGGAGCACAAATGATTGCTAGGTTCACCTTGTTAGAGGATTTATAAACATACAATGAAGTATGCACTCGGTTAAGAGATTTACAAAAGACTGTTAAGTCTACCTTGTTAAATGATTTAAAAACTGGTTCACCTGTTAGGATGAAACAATAGATTTGACTTACAACTTTATTGCTGACTAGATCCTTGAAGTATAGATCACCTTTTGTGATTGATGAATCTTTACTGTTCCTTGTTGACCTTGCTGAGTATTCTGCATTGCTGCTGATTCGCATTTACACTTCTCAAAACATTACATGTCTATTTCTTGATACTCTCATGCATGCCTTGTAAATGATATAATACATTACATATATATCATTCCAATAATTATAATTGCAAGGTCGGCTAGAACACAAGTGAACAAAACATTATTGAGTTGGCCCAATAGTAAATAACTCGGGTTCATTGAATTGACTCGGCGACCTTCTGATACTCGATGTCCACTGCATTACTCGACATTGTAATGCACTCGTTAGAAGTGAAGGCTCGGTCCATACTAATCACTCAACGTAGTTCTGAACTCGGTGACCACTGGTGACTCGGTAGATGTAGTGTTACTCGGTAGATATAGTGTTACTCGGTAGATACTCCATGCTGAGTTTACCTTGCATTACTTGGTAAACATTATAGTTTCCATGCTCGGTTTACACTGAATTCTCATGACACACTTTGACTGCTCGGTAGAAATTGAGATGCTCAGTGTAAATTGCTGAACACTTCTAAGCTCGATGAGTGTAGGAAACTGAGTGCTGAGCTCGGTAGCTATACTGATATAGATAATTGTTGTCACTAATGGCAATAGTAACTTGATGCCAACATATGTGTCACACACCAAGTTGGATGCCAAGAGTCAGAAAATCATGCTTGCTAGATATAGTAGTCTTCACAAAGCCTACTACTTGATCAACACTGAGAGATCTTGTCTCCTGTATAGTTGTGTAGTCTTTGATGAGTAGCGAGGACCATTCATGCTTGTTTCTCTTGTTCTCGATCCAATAGATCAGCCTATGAAGACTCATGATTTGGGAGTTCAGCTTGATGGAGCTCTGTTTTTTGGCGAAACTTTGGGCCTCCATTTGACATGTAATGTTGAAAATATATAATAGATATGAGGCATTCAAGAAGAGATTTGTGTGATTCAAAGAAAACACGCAAATATGATGCATATGAATGATATATCATTATATGAAACATATGATAAAAACAACCAAAGCCAAAAGATGATATGAAGATTCATGACATAGATAAAGACCTAGGCTGGACAGAGTATCCAGGCAGTGGGGAAAGTTCATGCACAACAATTGCACATTATACACAGTCAACCAGATATGAAAAGTACAGAAACAACCTGGGACATCACTTTTCATATACTTATCCTCAAAATAAATAGATGGCACCTTAGACTTGTTCAAGTTATATTGAGAGACTACAGTAACGTGGAAACAAATTTCAAAGATAATTAGCGTTACATGTCATCATTTGATAGCATTTCCAGATGAAGCATTTATCTTGTGGTAGCACAACCATCATAACTGTAGCAATTCAACAACCATCTGCAATTCTGGAAGATATTACTGCACCTAACTTTTAAAACAAATCGCTTGGATCTTTTGAAGGCAATGGTCCCAGAGTATGGTGAGAACTTGTGATTCCTTCTTGCGTGAGAAACAAAGAGCTCATGGGGCATAATGCTTTGGAGCTCAGAGTCATGGATGTGTAAACTAAGTCATCAAACAACAACGGTGATTCGGATTAAGCAAATTAGTGAAGTTGCAAATCTAAGGACGATGCCCAGCTTGGTCTCCCGATGTGATAGCAATCATCTATAGGTGTAAATTGTTTGCCGTGGGTCAAACAAGAAATACATTAAACATTCGGTACTTGCTTGAGGCATAGTTTTTCTTGTAAAATGATTTCATACTTCATTACGTCACCAGATTTTTCTTGTGACATTATTTTTTCTTGAGAGACTATAGCGGAGAAAATGATCCGACGTTGGGACTTGCAAAGTAATAACAAAGATGCAATTATTCTTAATATTCATATTTATGCCTTGTCTTGATGCCTGAAGAAAACCGTATAGATATGAATGATAGAAGTTTGAAGAATTGATTCGTACGATGATATCTAATTAAGGAAAAGGCCGAGGAGAACAAGCACGATGCATCATACCAATTGAGTACACAAACCTTTCAAGGCCATGTTTCAGTCATGAACAACAAGACAAAGTAAGGCTCTCAATTAATTCGATCATGTAGAAAGACAGAGGTGTGTAGTTGTCGCGATGAATAGAGATGAAGATTCATTATAAAGACACGTCAAGACCCGTGTGTGTTGAAAAAATATATTAAATACTTGTGTCCGATAATCAAAGAACCAATGGGAGGTGAATCTTACTAAGAGTTTGAAGACAAAAGATGCGTGGAGGGCCAAAAACAAAGGGCCATTCAATATCGATAACCACCAAATTGGAATGAATTGAAATTATCATCGGTTCCAGTATGCGTCAACGGTGAAGTCCAAGATAGGAGCAATTTCTCGTAAAAAAATTAGTATTAATGTTTTAACCTACGGTATAAATTAATTAAAAGTTGAGCAAATGGGAAAGGTGCGATCTATTTTCAAATAATATGACACTTGACTTTGAACAGTCATGTCCCCTTATGTGAACAAATATAAATAAGGAAGAATTTATTTTTCAAGATAGAATTCAATATCCGAACAATTACATTTAGATTTACTCTGAAGAAGCATTTTTATATTTATATATTTTTGTAAGGAGGAATAAGGGCTCAATATGGCTTTATAATATAAATTCCACTATTTTACTTTTAAAATAAAATAAAATGTCTTTTGTTTATTTTAAAATGGCGCGGAGATTTAAATTGCAGGTGAATCGTCCTTATAATTATCTTCTGGAATTCTGCATACAATTTAAATATCGGATAAGTGGACATGGTCATCTAGCATTTAAATTCGAGCATCACAGATAGTGTGAAATATTTAATTGTTTCCGCATCTGTGTCCAGTTTGTCTCCTTGCGAGAGGAGTTAAAATTCAATCTGGACTAATTTAAGATTGCGTAATATTTGGTTTGTCGCATCTTGATGATTTAATTGTTAGCAATATAAATGCATATGAACTTTATGAAGTTGTACGTGAAAAGTTCACTGAAGTTGACTCAATAGCCCGGATGAGTAGAGGCATTGATCTTTTTATTGAAGTCAGAAAATCTATATATTTCTTTTGCAAGCATCAAATTCATATTAACAAAATTTAAACAAAACATTCAATTATCAAGTATTTAGCATCCAATTTCATTTTGATCAAGTTCGAGGACCTTGCCAACCGAAGAACTCAAGAAGTTTAAATTTGCTATAGAAAAGCCTTGAACCAGACAGTCAATGTTTGAGGTGAAGGTTTACCCGCGTGGGTGTAGTGGAGCCTGAAGTGTAGGGAATCGAGAAGTATTCTCGTTCGTTGGCCATAACTAATCGAGAAGTCCTATTGGAGAAGCGATAGGCTCCTGGATTTCCAACCTGTGGTTTTGGGAACCAATAGATTGGCGACTCTACTGGGAGAGTTGCATGCAATACATATTGTGAAGTTACCCAAAGTTTCAATTTTCGTAGATCAGAATTAGAAAGAAGTTGTGTCAGTTTGTTTTGAAGTGTACTCTACTGGAAGTGAGAACCCGAAAGATCAATACATTCCTCGAAAGAGGTGGCGACTCTATTCAATACAATTTTCAGTTGGTAACTTTGCTAAGGGAGAAGACTTAGAAGGAAGTGATTTGATTATCTAACATGGACAATATGTATTACGATCAGGAGGTGGATCTATGTTATACCATGGAAGAAGAATACATACACCCACTTGATGCCTTTTTCAATCTAGAAAGATATGAGGGCGAGACATCGACACATTTGTTTATAAGGATGGTGGATATTTTTTGGGAAGTATCTTCATACATCATGCCTTCACGCAAGGAATTGATAAGAAACTTTTGTGTGTTGGGAATCTCGCCAAAAGGTCCTGATTTGATGCTTCTTTTCCAAATATTGGATGAAAGTCTCAATTATATACCTCCTTTGGATGCATTTTGGAATTTAGAAAAGCAAGAAGATGAATTTGCAACACAATTCTTCATGAGGATGTTTAATGCTTATCAAGAAATACCTTTGGAATATAGACCTCCATCATCTGATCTTCTCAACAGGATGCGGGAATTTGGCCTCTTATATGATCATCAGTTTATTAACTTTCTCAAACTTATGGATAATGAATTGGTTGCAAAGGAAAATGAATGTAGAACTGAAGTAACATATGAGTCAAATGAAGTTTCAGATTCAAATAGAGATGAAAATTTTGAACATTTTGAAAGAGAATCAGCCCATGATGATACTTATATGCCTACAGCTGACAGTGAATGTGAAAATGAGGAAGAGGATTCTCTTACTGTGGAGGAGATTTCAGCCTTGTTAGATTTAGAATATCAGAAGGATGTTGAGAAAAATGGTCCAATTTTTTTTGTCAAATCACCATGGTGAGCAAGGTGATGGGTCAGTGCATTCTAAAGGGGTACTAGATGAAGGAGATGGTAATTCAGAGGAATCATATAGTGAGGATGAAGTAGAACTGCATACAATGTATGAACACGGAGAAGTTTCAGAAGATAATGTTGATGAAGACATTAGTCTTGTTGATGACACACCTGATGATCCAAATGGAAGCTCTCATGATAGTATGCCTTAATTTTCTATATTTTTGAACCCATTGTTTGAAGAAGAAGTAATAGAAGACAGATCTGAATTCACTATATTCTCAAATCCATTGTTTGAGGAGGATTTTCTTTGCAATCAAATCCATCAGCATCATGATGAAGATAGCAGGTCTGATTTTGAAATTGATGAAATTCATGAAGTGTGTTCAGAAGGTGAAACATCATTGAATTCATCCTATGAGCAGGAGGTACATCAAACATGTGAAGGTGAGGTGGAATAAGCCAAGCGTAATGAGGAGAGTATGTTGGAGAATAGTTCTAAAAATTGTTCCAGCATCCTACCTGATCAAGTTCTTGATAAAAAGGTTCTTGAGTGCGAGTTATCTTCAAATTCTTTTTGTTCAGATTGTTCAGATTGTGTACATAAGGATCTTCCAGTGAGCAGAAACTGTAGTACATCAAATGAATTCTCGAAGGCAAGTAAGACGGATACCAAAGACTTCGTTGATGAAATTGAGCCGATGAATGTTCTTCATGAGGATGGCACACCTACTACAAGTTTGATGCTTGGGCAGCATACTGAAATGATGAAAGGAAAGCATATCATGATTAGAAGAAAGAAGGTGTTACATGATCAGAATCAAGTGTTTGATAGAGGGAAGAATCAATGTTCATTTTTTGGGGGGCCTGGGGCCACCCAATTTCACCTTGCATGATGTTATGCATGGATGCTCGGTCTGCTCCTCCAGAGATAGTTGGAATCTCATTATGCCCACAAGGAGCATATGTCCCCAACAAGAGCCACTGATGGAGCTCTGATTTTTGGCGAAACTTTGGGCCTCCATTTGACATGTAATGTTGAAAATATATAATAGATATGAGGCATTCAAGAAGAGATTTGTGTGATTCAAAGAAAACACGCAAATATGATGCATATGAATGATATATCATTATATGAAATGTATGATATAAACAGCCAAAGCCAAATGATGATATGAAGATTCATGACATAGATAAAGACCTATGCTGGATAGAGTATCCAGGTAGTGGGAAAAGTTCATGCACAACAACTGCACATTATACATAGTCAATCAGATATGAAAGTACGGAAACAACCCGAGACATCACTTTTCATATACTTATCCTCAAAATAAATACATGGCACCTTAGACTTGCTCAAGTTATATTGAGAGACTACAGTAACAATGGAAACAAATTTCAAAGATAATTAGCGTTACATGTCATCATTTGGTAGCATTTCTAGATGAAGCATTTATCTTGTGGTAGCACAACCATCATAACTGTAGCAATTCAACAATCATTTGCAATTCTGGAAGATATTATTGCACCCAACTTTTAAAACAAATCGCTTGGATCTTTCGAAGGCAGTGGTCCTAGAGTATGGTGAGAAATTGTGATTCCTTCTTGCATGAGAAACGAAGAGCTCATGGGGCATAGTGCTTTGGAGCTCAGAGTTGTGTATGTGTAAACTAAGTCATCAAACAACAACGGTGATTCAGATTAAGCAGATTGGTGAAGCCACAAATCTAAGGATGATGCCCAGCTTGGTCTGCTGATGTGATAGCAATCATCTACAGCTGTAAACTATTTGCCATGGGTCAAAGAAGAAATACATTAAACATTTGGTACCTGCTTGAGGCAAATTTTTTTTTTGTGAAATGATTTCATACTTCATTACGTCACCAGAAAATCTATATATTTCTTCTGCAAGCATCAAATTCATTATTAACAAAATTTATACAAAACATTCAATTATCAAGTATTCAACATCCAATTTCATTTTGATCGAGTTCGAGGACCTTGCCAGCCAAAGAACTCAAGACGTTTAAATTCGCTATAGAAAAGCCTAGAACCTGATAGTCAGTGCTTGAGGTGAAGGTTTACCCGCTTGGGTGTAGCGGAGCTTGAATTGTAGGGGAATCGAGAAGTATTCTCGCTCGTTGGCCATAACTGATTAAGAAGTCCTATCGAAGAAGCGATAGGCTCTTGGATTTCCAATCTGCGGTTTTGGGAACCAACACAACTTACATAGGTCCACTTGATGGGAGGGTTCTAGCAGCTTTGACGACATTGGTATTAGTATGAAGAGGTTTCCACAATCCATCATAGTATTAAGATGCAAATTTCTTGATTTGATTGTGTGCTGAAATATTTTGCATCAACGATTCGAATCACACTCAGTGATTCATTATTAGTATACAATTTGTCTCCTCTAGCTCTTCTCATCCTGTTGGTGAATCATTTAGTGTGATTCGAAACATTGATGCAAAAATTTCAGCACAAAATCAAATCCAGATACTGCATCTTTATCTTAGCTACAGTATTAACAGTGATTCTTCTACAAACACTTTTGGCTTCTCTTGCAGGATCACCCATATATGCAGATGCTTCACCTGATTTTGATTGAGATTCTTTACTTGATTTTGATTGAGATTCTTTTGATGAGGAACCTGATCATAGAGCATCTCCTGATACGAATGTTGGTCCTTCTTTCTGGTCAAAGTGGTGGGCTAAGACGTTGATCTTCGAGATGATGAGATCATTGATGGGAGAATTGCTCGGAAAAAGAGCAAACATATAGAGACAGTTAATTTTTCTCTCATGACCAACTTCACAGTGTGTTTGAACCTTAGACATACTCTGAGGCTAAAGGAATTCCAAAGTGGGAATAGGCCATGAAATCTGTACACTAGAGCCTGCTGAAGAATCACATCTGGGTCCTTTTTGATCTTCCACCTGGGAAGAAACCCATTAGATGCAAATGGGCCTACAAAATAAAATACAAATCTGATGGTACTTTTTCTTAGCGTTAAGGTATTGATTATGAGGAGCTTCTACAACAAAGATGAGTACTATTAGATTAGTCCTAGCCATGGCAACATAGTTTGGTTGGAAGGTCCATTAGATGGACGTCAAGAGTACTTCTTGAATGGTGACCTACAAGAAGAGTTCTACATGACACACCCTCCTAGTTTCAAGGTTGTTGGTAAAGAATAACAAGTTCTTAGATTGGTGAAAGCTCTCTATGGTTTGAAGCAGGTCCCTAGGGCATGGTACATGAAACTTGATAAGTACCTCAGTGATAAAGGCTTCTAGAGAGTTCTTCAGACTCAAATTTGTATATCAAGACTACTAGTAGTGACATCATCATTCTGGTAATTAATGTGGATGATTTGATCATCATTGGCAGTTCGACATCTTTGATTCAAGGAATCAAACATATTTTATGCCAGTCTTGATATGACTGTTCTTGCGCTCATGCATTATTGCCTAGGTGTTGAGATTTGGCAACAATATTTTGGTATGTTCATTTCTCAGTCCAAATATGCCATGGCTTTGTTAGACAAGTTTCGTATGCAGAATTACAAGCCTATACCTACACCATGGATAAAGGTCTGAAGTTATCAGCTAAGTCTGATTCTCCTCCAGTTGATTATAGTACATACAGGCAACTAGTAGGCAGTCTCATTTACCTCTCTGCTACTAGACCTGATATCAGCTTTGCAGTCAGCTATATCTCATGCTTTATGACAACTCCCAAGGCTGATCATTGGATGACAACAAAGTGTGTGCTTTGTTATGTGAAGGGCACTACTGATATGAATTTCTTTATTATTGGAGACCAAATCCTAGACTTAGTAGATTCACAAATTCAGATTGGGTAGGTTCTGCTGATGATAAAATGTCAAATTTTGGATGTGTTTAGCTTGGGATTTGGTGCCATCACATGGACCGGTAAGAAACAACATGTAGTTTCTCTCTCCTCTATAGAGGCTGAATACATAGGGACTGTTAATGCAAGTTGTAAAGCTTGTATGGCTTCGTCGGATGCTTGGGGATATGCAGATGTCACCAACAGGACCGACCACTTTGTTTGTTGATAATGAAGGCATTATAAAGTTACCACGGAATTCAGTCTTCCATAAACGAACCAAGCAAGTGGTTGTTCACTATCATAAGGCAGCTGGTTGAAGACGAGACAATAGACTTGCAGTATGTTCTTACATCGAATCACAGTGTAGATATTCTCACCAAGCCTCTTGGTCCAGATAAGTTTGTCAAGTTCAGAGGTCAGCTTGGTGTAGTGGATTGATTAATTGTTAAGGGAGGGTATTACGATAATAGATAGTTTCATTTAATATTTAATGGTAATATTTTACCAATTACTTCCCGTAATAGAGGACTTGTGATTGGGTGAAATTTTCTCATGGTATACAAATTCTCAAAGTTGCCAAGTTAATCTCCAAAGTTAACTTAAATCTAGAGAGATAGAGTGAACACCCCTTGAGGAGGAAAAGGGTTTAGTGAGAAATTTAAGCCAACTTAAGATTATGATAGGGTTGGTGCTTTGAGGGAAACCCTATGTAGCGCATAGGGTTTTAGAGGGAAAATAAAAAGACTACTCAAGGAGTCATTTGATATGTCATGTTTATTTTTCACTTTGGCCTCTTGAGACGAGCTTAGTTGTACTTGAGGGTTTGGGGGAGCTTGTGGAGATTTAAACCCTTCACCCTTGATCACACCTGCAGTTATGAAAGATTTTCTCAAGGTGTGTGGGGAAACATGTAAATGTGCTCTTGCATACATGTAGGAATAGCAATGCAAGTACTTCAAGATCTTCAGTGATCAATCTTCAGGTCTCTTTTTGTGATGACAAGTGAGAATGAAAGTTCCACAAAAAGGAATGGTTTTTGCTTTTGGCGGTTGAACTGAGGTGAAATGTGTTTGTTTTAGTGACTCAAGAGGGTTAGATGTTGTTATTAGGGTTAGTGGTTTTTTTTCTTCTGATCAATCACTGTCAAAATCAAATGGCGAATTTTTTTTAACAGTAGACACATTCAAAGTTGCCTAAAATCTGATGGGTTCACTCAAAGTTTGTCATGGTTTTGAAAGGTTATCTAGGTTTGCCCAAGTTTTTCTAGGACAATTCCACTGGCCATTTCCTGCTTCTTGTGTGAATTCTTCAGACAGGTTAACCTAGATGACAAATCCACTTTAAACTAGATCCAAATCTAGGGCTGCATACCAATGAACTGGTAACTTATGTCATAACCGCTTCACTGCCACTGAGTTTATTTTGTTGGTTCCCAAAACCGCAGATTGGAATCCTATGAGCTTTGCCTACTCGATGCTGGGATATCCAACTGGTTAAGGGCAACTTGACGGGGTTGATCGGTGCGATCCAAATCCCTTGCTCTGCAAAACCAAGGTAGGTGTACTTGATCCTGGACAAAACACTTAGATCCAAGACACTTATAGTAGATTGATTAGAATGCAAATGTATTCAAAGTCTTCCTAATGACAAGAATTATAGAAAAACTTTAAACTTGAAAATTATGAATAAATAAATAAATGTGATAATATTTTAAATAAAGAATCAACACAACAAGTTAATATATTAATTCCTCAATAGAAAGAAATGAAATAGTTGCCAGCATATGGATTATGAATCAAGAGTAATATAAAGACTAGTGCTTAATTAAATGGGCAAACAGAGTCAATATTATAAGTTGAAATGTACAACTTTATAAAATTCAATGTACTTCAACTATAAACAATGTGAACAATTCAGAGATGACGGATCAATTATATGAACACAATTTTAAACTACTCTAGGATGCACTTTAACTCTTGTAATATGGAGACAAACTAGACATAAATACAGAAACAATTAAATATTTCACAATATCTATGTTTATTAAATTTAAAATGCAATAATGACCCGGTCCACTTATCCGAATTTTAAAATGTTTATAGAAATTAATAAAAAATTATAAAGGACACAATAATATTTGAACTCCGAAATTTAAAATAAATAATAATACCAGAAATAAAATCACAATAAAGACATTCCTCACAGATGATCCATCTATTGCGAATTTATCCGGATCACACAAAATTCACCCAATAATTCAATCCACGGGCTTTGTTCAGAATTCATTTCTTTGTCAATGGGAGAATATAATACATCATAAGTGCATCAGAATATATAAAATCTTTAAAAATATCAATATGAATTCTGAGTTGTCCCCTGTTCTTGATTATGCATTTCATATTTATAATGAATGAAAGGGTGCGGAGATGAAAAGACATATCTCTCTAAAGCGCCTACCTATACTTAACAAAGTGCAACCACCCGATAATCTCATGGAGTTACAAACTTTACATCTTTATAAATTAAACCCCCTTTTTAGATTTATTTAAATAGGTATAATGGGTAATTGCATATCCTTGGATGCATTGGTTTTATTCTCCATCGGGTCGGGTATGCTATCGAACCAGTAATTGTCCCTCCCGTGCATATTTCCAAACCATAGCTTGCTTCTGTTTTGCTCCATGATAATGAATCTTATGTGAACCATGCAGGACAACACATGTAGCCTGCGTGTCCTGTGTTTCCAATTCCTTCCGTGAGGCTTCTTGATTCACAACCGCTCATGTTGGAAGTTTCACCCCCACAACTCTTCTTTCCATCGCACTCCATCATTTTACCTGAAACATATGCAATAAGATATTAGATATATTAACGGTTGGTGGTGATTGATGTAAAATTTCCTTGCTTTCTGTGGCCACTTCACTCTGCCGTATATCTCTGATGGCTCGATTGAAATTTGATGGTCACTGACGATAAACTTATTCTGCCTATCTCAGAGCATCCGCTTGCTATCGTAGGTTCTGCTTCCCTGATTACTGAATAGATGCTTCATACACATACAAATCTGGAGATGAAGGGCGTATAAAATTTCTCTAGTTGGACGAAGAATATAGTGCTCTACAACCATGGTGTCCATGTAGGGATTTCATATGTGTCTTAGATGCTCATTCTCTACTTCCCATGCTATATATGCTAATCATGATTTCCTTAGTGTAGCGTCTTTGATCATTGCCGGATATAAAGGTAAGAGTGACTGCTGTGTATATCTACTGTACAATTATTTCATGTATTGTTTTGAAATATGCCATAGAATCGCTCCTTGACCATGTAGTAAGATGATTGTTGCATAACCTTACCCTTTTCCATCTGAAATAAATTTCAAGCTACATTGAATGACTCTCGGGTTACTGTAATCAACACATTCATATTTGGAATCCTAAAGAATATACAAGAATGAATGCTGAAATAGATATATCAGGCCCAGAATATATTGATTAGACCATATATGCAAATGCTTTTGATGACTTGTCATCAATGCTATCTCCGTGTTAACAAGCCCGGTATGTGAGTATAAATTTCTGAATCCATTCTTTATCCAAACTTGCATATCATGTTAAATGATTCCAGATTGCACAACAAAAAATCTCTACACATCATTCTATCCGGAATCGAGATGATGCTCAAAGACAATGACACCCAATACAGTGTGCAGTCACCAATATAAAACATTATATAACAGCAAAAAGAATCTGGAATCTGGGAATAGGATGCATCAACACAACTCTAACTCATTATGTTCGCTCATTCTTTATGATAAAAATGGAGAGTAAAATAAGGCTCCATCATGTTCCTCTTGGCATAATTAATCGAATTTGTCATTTTGTATGTTGGGATTTCTATATGCTTCTCTCAAGGACTTCTAGTTACCAAATGGAAAAGAGATTTTTGAGTGTAAGAGAAGATTCTTTTGCTTGATTACATGTTACATGTCTTTTGTCTTCAGTTCTTGATTTTGATGCTTTAATGGTATCCTGCAGATTTGGGAAACAGCCACAGGAAAGCTCAAGATAACATTAACTGGACATATCGAACAGATAAGAGGTTAGTTCCTGTGAAAACAATGCTTCAAATTTTCGGTAAAAATTAGTAGCTTCTATTCAAACCTGGGTAATGTGTTGTCACTCTTTTGTTATATTTCTCTGCTTCAGGTTTGGCTATAAGTACTCGACATCCTTACATGTTTTCTGCTGGAGATGATAAGCAAGTCAAATGCTGGGACCTTGAGTATAACAAGGTTGGCCTCACTAAAATATCACAGAGTGCTGTTGTATCATCTTGCCTAGCCTGTTTGATATCAAGGATTATCCTAGTATCTCACTAATAATACTATACTCAATAATACAGGTTATCCGTTCTTATCACGGGCACCTGAGTGGTGTTTACTGTCTCGCACTTCATCCAACATTGGATATTCTCTGTACGGGAGGTCGTGATTCTGTCTGCAGAGTATGAAACCTTTGTCATGTCTACTCTCTGTATTTTCTTTTATGGATAGAATTTAATGTTGACATAGACGTTTGATGTCATCAGGTATGGGATATACGCACTAAGGCCCAGATATATGCACTTAGTGGTCATGAAAATACCGTGTGTTCAGTTTTTACACAAGGAACGGTAATTGAAATCATTCTCATCCATAATTTTTCAATTTTCAAATACAGAATTGATTCTATTGTTGAATAAGGCTTACATAATTAATTTATTTTGTTAGATTATATGGGCATTCATATGAAAGCTTTATCAGAACACTGAAAATTTATATTGGTCATTTTGCAAAGTTCTTTATAATAGGGCTAGCTATTGCATTTATTTTGGTCTTTGTTTTTGATAGGAATGGTTTCTTATTTATACTTAGTGCACATATTTTTTTTTATAAATTCAATGTTCCACGTGCGTAACCTGCCAGAATGGCCACATTTTTGGAATGTTCGGTGCTTGGAGTTCATGACCCCCAGCTGTTGCACCTCTGCTCCTCAAGTCTAGGGGACATTTCTGAGATGACCCCTGGTTTGTGCATTCTAGGATGTCCACAAGGATCTTTTGGAAATTTTAAAGAGTCTTTGACTGTTCCAAGGGTTTCTAGGTGTTGCAAAATGTAAGTGATAAAATTGTGAGAATGACATTCATGATTCACCATGAAGGCTGGTCAGATTTGGAAGGCCTTGATTGGTGCTTGGTGGCAAGCGCTCTGTGCCTTGACCCCACCCTGTATTGCAATAGGGAACACATAAGGAGTGCTGCCCCTTGACTTTTCTGGGGGCACTGCCCCTCAAATGCCTGCAATGAGCACTGCCTCTGCACCCCAAAACTCCACCCACTGTTGTAAATGTTCAATGCAATCATTGCCACGTTTTAATTATGTATTAGTTTGAATTTTACTTGGTATGCCAAAGTTTGATTTGCAATCATTGCCATGTTTTTAATATTAATTAGTTTTAACTTTTCGTGGTATAACAAAGTCTCATTTACAATTCTTATTCTTTGCACATCTTTTTATAACTAATTTTTCATGTACTCCATGTATCTGTACCACCTCCCTACCACATTGCTACCGCCCCCACTGTCCCTAACCTTTGGCTTTCGGTCGCCTCATACTTGAAATCTGTCTTGTGAAGAAATTCTGTGGTTCTAAGGGATCCTGCCATGATTTTGTGGTTTACAGGTTTTTCTTTGCAGTTATACCCCTACAAGGGTTTAAGATCGTAAAAAGTCCATGTATGACAACATTCTCGAGTTGCTGGTCTCTGAAAATGAATACCAAAAGTCATTTCACAAGGGTAGTCATTCATCAAGAAGACCCTTTGTGTAACTAATGTGACCAGCTGTTCGTTCATAAAGGATGAACAGTCCCTCAACGTTTTTGAAAGCATTCATGTTTTATGATATATAACATTATGAGGAGCAGCTTCAGAAGTTTCCCCTTATAAACTGTACCTACAAATTGTCATTCTGTATATGCTGGCCTTACATCAACTAACAGTTGAGAAATGGCATTGGGCTTCATATTAGCTAGAACATGCTCTCATATGGTGTTTCAGAGAAGCTTGAATTGTTGATTCTATTCTCTGAGAAATGACATTGGGCTTAATATTATTAGATAGAACTTGCTCTCATAGGGTTCTTCAGCAAAGCTGGCCTTCAATAAACTAACCTTACCTTTGAAGAGGAAATGCCTTCCAGGCTTTCCCCCATATGGTGTATAGGCACAATAATATTAATAATTTGATTTTGAAGTAACACAATGATGGAGATAATTATTTTCTTGTGGTGGACTTCTTTTTATTTCAAATTTTGTCGAGAACCAACAATCTTTAGAGTATTTAATGATGTTATACTTGTTCACATGGAACATATGATGCAACTGCATAGGCATAAAAGCCATAATTATGTCTTTAAATAGAAAAATAATTAACATGATCATATCTACAGTGGACTATTCTAAGATAATGTATTTCATCAAGAATCAGCAATTGTAAACTTGGTCAATAAAATATTTTTATATTGGTTGATTTGAGGCTTTATCAGGAGTTGCCAAACAGCTATAGAAATACACTATATTTCAATCACACACTACAGAAATCCAAAGGGATTGATGGGCCAGAAATTAAATTGTAGCGATGACAGGTCGCTTGTATGTGTTACTATAAGATGCTGCCTAGAAGATGTTCAAATGCTGATTATACAATGAAAGCAGCTGAAAAGGCTTTTAATATTTTATCAAGCCATACGGGATAAACGGACTTTTTAGGACAACTAACCAGGAAGGACAGAACATATAAGTTGTTGGGGATAAGTATTAGTGTATGGTTGACAGAAATGCTTGAGTGCATGGAATTGTCACTCTTTTCACTTATTGCTGGTTGTTTTATTTGTAAGGATTTGTATTTTTCATAGGCTGTTGGTAAGTTGATGGACCCTTTCATATTGAATATCCTTTTTGTATTATAACATTTATTTGTCCTCTAGTTATATAAGAAAGATAGTAGTCAATTGTTGCTTCTCTATTTTACAGGATCCACAAGTGGTGACTGGCTCTCATGATACTACCATTAAGTTATGGGACCTTGCTGCAGGCAATTTTCCAACTCTGTTTGGAATTTTACTTTATTTTTAATTGAAATAAAAACTTTGAATTCTTAGTCTCTCTATGTTTCATTCTGGGCAGGGAAATCTATGTCCACACTTACATATCACAAGAAATCTGTTCGAGCACTTGCTTTGCACCCCTTTGAGTATGTTTTTAAACCACTTTAAAATTTCCCTAATATTATCAATGATTATATTGGCTCCTGTACCCTTTGTTGCTAAATATACATGGCCAGATAATATTCTGTACTGTATATGCAGGCACAATTTCGCATCAGCATCTGCTGATAACGTCAAAAAATTCAAACTCCCCAAGGGAGAATTCCTGCACAATATGCTGTAAGTTGTTATATTTTTTGGACCAACTGAGCGATAATCATACTTCTACAGGGATTACAATCATTTATTTTTGATGATATTGGTACACACTGTCTATCTCCATTAATAAAGTGATATATTTCACTTATGTATGACAAGAGTCCTAAAGACAGGAAAATATATTGATGCTCATTAATGACCAAAGTAGGTGAACAAGACTTGAAAGTGTACCCAAAGTTACAATAGCAATTAAGAGCATTGAAAGAGAACTGCAGAAGACCAAAAATAATTCCGTTTGAGTATTAAAGCTAGAGCAGTTGAACCCAAATTGGGTAAGCTGGATGCCCTAAGGAAGGTGGAAAAGGTAAACAAAGGGAAATTAAATATTAGAATCTGAGATCCCTCAAACAAAGGATATTGAAACCAGCCTTAGTTTGTGGTACAAAATTATAAACTTTATATTACAGAATAACCAATGGTATGCGTCTTCCTGCTATCTGCAGTTTTTGTTTAAATTTTTTTTGGCATCCTTGTGATGTCCCTTGTTTGAGAGCAATATGTAGGGATTTCATACCCCCATATGGACATTTGTTGAAAGCAAAATGTGTAAACGAAATGTAAAAATACCAATGGGTGCAACTTTATTTTCAAAGAGTAGTGTACATGATTTTTTGATAGTAACACTCAGATGTCATGTTCAGAGTTTTATATTTGTATTTCAAAGTTTCATCAATTTTCTATGATCAAATGTTGAATGGTGGTTGTTCAGTGTCATAAATGTTGTTATTTGAATGCCAGCCCTTTATTATGTTAAATGACAACAATTGAAAAATAAGCTTCGTTAAATGGTAAATGCTTGATATATCCCATGCTTGATTGTGAATAATGCTTAGTTGGGAAATTGTTACTATCCTTAGAACTGTTCAGGATATAAGGATGGTTAATAAACCTTCGTGGGTAGAGAAAATGGGAGATGTGCACCGATTCATCTAGCTTGGAACATGAGGGCCTTTTCTGCCATATAGTGGTTAACCTTTGATATCCGATTGTAGAATACAAGTATTGGGTTGTTGGTTGTATATGAAGTTAAGGCAGCATATCACTAGCTCACTTTCATGTGCTAACGTGCAATACCTGTTGATTTGTAGGATCACTGCAAATGTACTTGCAATTGCTATTGTATTGATTGTGTTCCTAATGCAAATGAAGGCTTATAAAT
Source organism: Cupressus sempervirens (assembly GCA_028749045.1). Lineage (NCBI taxonomy): Eukaryota > Viridiplantae > Streptophyta > Pinopsida > Cupressales > Cupressaceae > Cupressus > Cupressus sempervirens. The sequence continues at coordinate 376,679,084 of CM053791.1, read as the reverse complement.
AAGAGAGGAGGAGACATGTCTCATGAAGAGACATGTCTCTAGGATTAATCATCACTAGTTAGCATATTAATATATTTGTAATATAAATAACCATATATATAATATATTACTATATAATATGTATATCAATATATATATATATATATATAGACATACACACAATAATATATATGTATTATATACAATAATATATATATTATTTAACATGGATAAGTATATATAGGAAATGATGATTTACCAATAGCAATAATGTATATTAGATCCAATCAATCTGACTGAAGCTACAACTTTAACACTCCCTCTTAGCTAGGGAGGATTTGTAGAACACATTGTGCTCTCAAATATATGAAGAGATATCATCTTAGTACGATATTCAATTCACTATGAGGCTAAATTTCTCACCTTTCATAACACACAATTGAAACAATTTCCATAACTTCAATATAAGATTAAACACCACCTTATGTGTGGTCTATAATAGTAACTATGTCATGGTGTCCAGCAAGATCCAGCCCAAAGAACCATAACAAGTTGGTTATCATGGTATCTGGCAAAATCCGGCCCAAAGAACCATGATGAATTGGTTATCATGGTGTCCGACAAAATCCGGCCCAAAGAACCATAATGTTGTTCGGAGACGACTTTTTGGCATCAAATGTTTACCATATGGGGTAAATAGATTAATGCATATAGACAATAAATAAGAACATGTAACAACAATACTTCTTTTATTATTCGCATATATGCTGAAGAGATTATATGATGCTTACAATGATGATTACAATGATGATCCAAAGTTGTATGTATACCATTCCGAAGAACCTTCCCGAAGGCGCCTGTCAGCTACATAACAATTACCGATGACATCAACTCGTCGGCTACACAATATCTATCGACGATGTCAACCAGTCGACTACACAATATCTACTAACAACGTCAACCCGTCGGCTACACAATATTTGTTGATGACACATGATGAGTTGGTTATCATGGTGTTCAACAAAATCCAGCCCAAAGAAACATGATGAGTTGGTTATCATGGTGTCCGGAAAAATCCGGCCCAAAGAACCATGATGAGTTGGGTATCATGGTTTTCGGCAAAATCTGGCCCAAAGAACCATGATAACACTTACTCCTAGACATCCAACACATTTAGGTGGTACAAGTTAATGTAGTGTACCTAGGAGATACGTCAAACTATTGATAAGGTCGTCACATTACAATAATGACCTTACACATATGAAAGATCGTCACATTTCATTACATATCATATGCAAAATAGTAACCACCATAAACCATGTCAGAGGGTGATACAAAGGCTTTCACCTCAATTCTCTCTCACAAAGAAGAATGCATTACAAGGAACTTCACTTAGAACTTCTCTATATAGAGAAGATATCATTTACAAAAGATTGCACCTCAAAATTCTCCCTCTGAACAATGATCCTGGGAAGTTAGGTCTAGTAGTTACTCCCTTAGAGGCTCTCTTCCCCCATGGATTCTTTGTCAGACTCACTCTGAATCTGATATCAATCTTCGAATTTTCTAGTAATAAGTCAATACTTCCTCATGATGCACTCAAGAGTAGGCCCATCAAAATCATGCAATCACACACATGTATTTCTAGTTTCCCTTTGAGTATTAATCTTCTAAGCTCCTGTGTTACCTTTGAAGAAGTGTCATACTCCCTCTTAATGTAGAAGGATACTCATAATCTCAATCATCAAAGATATTTGCTTCAAGAGCCTCACTTTATCCAGCCTGATCACAACTTCTTTTAAGCTACTGTCATAAGCTGCCTAATGTGTCAAATTTCTTTTCCTGCAAGATCAACTCCAGATACAAAAGAAAAGATCAAGGCAAATAACTCATAGTATGTGTAGAATTACAAATAAGAGAGAGACTACAATAAGCAAGTGAATATAATACTTATCTGCATATTAATGTTCTTGATACAAGTTGCTCCAATGAAGGTCCATATGTATCAATTAAAATGATGCCTTTGTATAAACATTTGTCAACCAATGAAAATGAAACATTGGTTATTATTCCCTTCCACAATGTAAAATTTCTATGTCTTCCATTTTATCGAGTTTTTGACCTCTATCTTTGTTAGTCATTGATCTCTGTATCTGAAGCGACTCTCAAACAATTTCAAATCTCAAATACCCAACCAGTCCAAAGTATTTGCAGATATTTGCTCCAGCAACAATAAATAATGCATCAATCAACCTATTCTAAATATAATCCATTGATAAGGTTATTATTGATATATCTTCCTCTTGTCTAATTCATAATAATTATCAGTGAGAACTTAGAAATCCAAGTAATTCATCAGGTGTTGTCTTTGGCTTTGATTAATTCTTATATTTCAAAGATGACAATGACACACATATTACATATGGTTGCCACGTTCCTTAATATAAAATAACAGAGTGAGCAGAAGCAGATCACGTCCCTAATAATGTGGCAAGAGAAAGAAGAATAAGATATGTGGAAGAGAGGAGCACTTTCTTTCCTAGAAGATAGATAGGGTCGTCTCTACGAGAGGAATAACCATATAGAAGCACGCAACATCATACCTAGTGCATTGACTTATACCCCTACACACCCACCACGGACCACGATGATGAAACTCCCTCATATGATCACAACGAAAACAATTCCAGGGATGACGAGTGGACAGATAATAAGCCCCAAAGTACGCCATCACGAGAAGAAGCAGAAGCAGAAGCAAAATCATATAGAAGGAAGACAATTCGGGGATGGAAAAATAACTTCTTTATGCAATGCGTTGAAGTTATCATTGTAATATCTGATCCGTTGACTTACACAGCCTTACCACGGTGGAGGTGGTACATTTCATGGATATAATTCGTGCAATACACACAGGTGGTTCAAAATCGCCTTTTCTCCTAACCATGCTTGGTATCTTATTTTCCTTCACAATTTGATTTGTTCATCTGTCAACATCTTATTCTTGGCAGATGTATATAACTTCCTCCGTCCACCCAAAAATAGGAGTTTGAAATAGGTTGCAGACATCCATGGATGATGCATTGTGTGAATTATCCAATAGACATACTGGGAGATACGTTGATGTTAATTCTCTCTAAATTTATTAAAGTGCAAGTAAATTTGAATGATGAATGATTAATGATGTTCATTCCAAGATTGAATTTCAATGAATGTATAACTGCGTAGGATTGAGCGTTTAAACAATTTGTAATGAGGCTGTGTCGAGTCTTTTTAATCATGAACAAAAAAAAACAAAAGAGGCATAGGTGAAACAAGCTATTGACTATGTGGATCGATAAGAATAAATAATAAGATTCGGTGGAATAAATAATAAGAATTCGGTGACCTAGGCAGAACCAGTTGTACCAGAAAACTCCTCAAGTATCAGTGTTGGACCACTACAATCTTATTATCTGTTCTCCTTTACAATTTTAGTTTGCATTAATAAATTAGTTCCAACTGGATAGAGGAGGTTCCTGTGTCAGACATTTAATAGAATACCTTCCAACCACTCTTATATGCATCAAACTATGAAATGGTGACGTTAATTGAAATACATAGCAATGCAAGGGTTGTTTGTCCCAATTTAAGTGCCAAATCCTCTATTAGATTTGATCCCTGGTCACTCGCAAATTGGAAATTCTTAATTGTTTGATTAATCGAAGTCTGATCTATGCAGAGCCTAAATCTTGCAGTGAGCTTTCCAAAATCTTACTTCACAGTCAACCTTGTTGCGACCCTCTGAATATTTATCATGTACAGCTGCAAGCTATCTGGACTAGACCCCTTTCTTATTTATAGCCCACTTGACTGTTAAGTTACACTGTCATCATTTACCTTGTCATGTCCTATAACATGCATTTCTGATATATTAAAAAACTTCAATTGTCCCGTCAATAGTTTAGGCATGATAAATAAATCTTCACCATATTACATATTTAATTTGATGCTATAACAGCAATCTTTGGCTTGAATATAATGACATGAAAACATTAACTCATATTTCTACCATTATTCCCGCACTAATTTTGTCCAATCCAAATTAATCTTCTTTATCATTCCTTATTAATTTTCGTACTTCCCTTATCACATGCATCCCGATAATTTAAACAAGGTAAGGCAATGTTCAAAACACTTGCTGACTGAGGCATCACCTTGGACAACAGTTTTGAGATTATGCGGTGTGTCTTTACACGACTGATCTTCCTTTCGTCATTCAATAAGCTTGACATGGCAGAGTGTATGGCAGAGTGTTTGCAAACATGGATTATACTCATTTGTTTTGTCCACCTGTTCAATATATTCTTTGCTAGCAATCACTTCTGACAAGTGCCAGTGATCAACCGCATGGCACAAAATATCTGTTTGTGTATGTGATATGTCATAAGATTGTAGCAGATCCTCTGTAATACTCGTGGATATATCATCTGAAGTTCTAGTTTCATGTCGTATGGTGGTCTAATGAATTCGTTGTTGCCGAATGAGAGTACTGAAGTGGCTCCATTATATTCATCGTGGAGTGGTTTCATATACAGATACATCTGAATCATCATGCATGGACAGATAATTGAAGATCTTTGGTTTTCTTGAAGACTCCTTTTGTATTTGTGAGCAGTCATTGTTGTATTTAACTAACCTAATAACAGTGATCATACAATTGCCAGGACCTGGTGTATTTAGAAGGCAAAGATCCAATTCATCGAAGACGATCCCTGTTCTATATTCGTGGGTTGTATATAATTCAGAACAGATATTGTTATTGTTCAATTTGTTTATCCACTTCAACAGGCTTTGCTATATACAAGTAGTCTCTTCCCAATATCTTCGGTAGCAAGACATAGTTCTCAGTATCTGCTGCAAGTTTAATTGAGAAAGTTTAAATCCTTCCTCAGAGATTTCTATAGTATTTATGGAGGCCTGCAATTTAATTTTTTTACTGGAGCTTTACCATTTAAATATGACATCCAAATTGAAGATACAACCAATTTAGGTATTGATGTTTTCTTGCAGACACAACGTGACTGATTGACTCATCAGAAATTGATTCAAATTCCTGCAAACTGATCAACTGTTTGATAACATAATATATTTATTCAATTTCCTGAAATGAATATTTTTTCTGTGCTTTCAATCACTTCCTGAAATTTGCAGCCTGGCTCTGATACTATGTTGATTTGTAGGATCACTGCAAATGCACTAACAATTGCCATTGTATTGATTGTGTTCCAAATGCAAATGAAGGCTTATAAATAAGAGAGGAAACATGTCTCATGAAGAGACATGTCTCTACGGTTAATCATCACTAGTTGACATATTAATATATGAGTAATATAAATAACCATATATATAATATATTATGTATAACTATTAACTACACACACACACACACACACACACACACACACACACACACATATATATTAACATGTATTATATACATTAATATATATATTATTTAACATAAATAAGTTGTTGGTAAACAGATTGTTCCTTTTTAATTAACTCTTTAAATGCCCAATATCTATGAACAATGACTGATTACAGCACTGGGGAAACTGTAGCTGAATGACTAATTTCCCTCTGTATTTATAGGTACAGCGCCCTTGAGTTTGTGATTTGCAATGAATTTGTTTGTTTCCAAAGCTAAGATGGGGTTTGTTCTTGACCAGAGAACGGGAGAGGAAAACCAAGTTAGGCCTAGACAAAAACTAACTCAGGCTGGAATCTGGGTCTTAATACTAACTAAATTTGTGAATCTACTCATCTTATAAAACCACGGAATTTGGTGATGCAATAGTGAGTTCTATTTATATCTACGTTCCCTGGGGACGCATCCCCTCTAAAAAAGCCAAGTTTCGTGTCTCGGGGACTTCATTGGGGACTTGCATCTATCCCCAATTTTTTAACACAAAAAAAATTTAAGAAAAAAAAAATGTCACTTTTGTCGTCCCCCCCTCGTCCCCAAAATGAGCAAAAAAATTTGCCATCCTAGAAACCCATCCCGCTGTCCCCTGTTGTCCCCGTCCCAGAAACTCGGGGGAACATAGATTTATATGGATAAAATGCTTATACAGAATGATTTTAACTCTAAAACGTAAGAAACTAACTTAAGAATTAATACTGGAAAAAGTCTCTTTTAACTTCCAACAATACTACGATTATCTTCAGTTTATTGTATTAAAATAGGGGAACACAACTCTGTTTATTCATTAGTTTAATTCAACTCAAAGAGACATTTCTAACTTAGACATGCAATGGAACAGTAAATAATTGATACAAAACACATTCAAGTTGTCTCTGCAATCTAAAGCATTTCACACCAAAATTTAGCCGACCTTTCATTAATCTTTCCATCGAGTACATATAGGATTTTGAGATGAACTGTTACAAAAAGTAATTGAATTGGTTTATCTTCTCAAAAATGACAAATGGCAAGAAGCCAATTATCAGTTACAATTTCATATCAGAATACAAAGGAGCGGGAGAAATATCATTTCGCTTTCTTCCCCTTTTTTAATTTCGCCTTATAGGCCTTAGCAACAACGATAATTGGAATGAGCTCCTCGTGTTTGTTGATGTGGACGTTGGTGTATCTGATAAGCCATTTGGAGTGTTCTCTAGCCAACTCCTTGATTGTGCTCAATCGCCCTTGCATTTCCTCTGTCGTTACTTGTATACATCCACCAAGCCGTTGGAGGTCTGACACTCTGTCTTGATGGCTAATAGATCTCTCTATAAATTTATCCAAGTAGTTGGAGAAAACCTTTTGCATAATGACGACTCCTACTACTCCTTTACCTTGTCCACTCGTTTGGGATTCAGTGTGTAGGCCTTTCAGCAACTCATAATCCTTATCTTGCTTCTCTTTAACTTTGCTTTCTATCTTTTGCAATCCTTCTTCTACTGAAGAGATCATGTTAGCCTTGAATTGCAAGCTCTGTTGCCATTCAAACAAAGGCTCGTCTCCTTTCTGTAGAATCTTGGCTTCAACTGCTTCTTTGGCCTTCATTTGGATGATTATATGCAGGAGAGATGCAATCTTCATATTTTCCCTTTTCTACTAACTGAGTTGCCCGGTTAGCCAGGATGTTATTCTTTTCTATCTCGAGCCTCAACACTGCATTGCCAACTTGATCTATAACTACAAGTCCTTCAGACTTGAGTTTTTCGTTCCAACTTCTGCCATTTTGCCCAAAATGTTTTTCCTCTTGCAGCTGAGAGATGATAGCTTGAATGTCTGTGGTTGTGGGGTCACTGGTAGGTGGTATCCCCGAAATGCCTTCTAATGGGGCAACCAATTGCTTGATGAAGTAGTTGAGCTCGTGGATCTCTGCCTTCAACTTGACCTTAGCAAGCTTGAGCTCTTCAAGTTCTTCTATCACTTCATTAGTTGCTCTCCATAAGCTTACTTTGGTATCATGCCTAACCTCTCCTAGATCCAGAGACTGTAATTGGAAGTCAACTGTAGTTAGGTCCTCTATCCTACCTTCTTTGGTGGGCTTGGCAATCTCCATAGTTAGGTGTCTCGTGTACAGATCTCGGTCGAGGACAGATAAAGTCTTCGACTTCTTCACTTTGCTCAATTCTGACTCAGAGCGGATGGCCAGAGACAGTCTCTTTGTTTGAAGCCCCATCTTCTATCCTCTTCCTCTTTCTATCCAAAGTATTTTCGAGCCATGAGTCGGTGCCGATTACTTTGGATGCAGTCCCTAGTGTATCCACATTGAACATCTTTCTCCTAGCAGGAGTCGAGGCCTTCGAAGATGAGGAGAAAGGATTTCCTGAAGCAGGGGAAATGAATTTCGGAGTTTTCTTCACTGCTTCATCCAACTCCAAGGACTCACTTTTGTTGCTCCCGCCATCTCCAAGGTCAACCACTTGTATTTGAGGACTACTTGGTAAGAGTAGTGTTGCACTTATAGATGGGATTGGGCTGCATTGGGATTGCAGAGCCACTAGAACTGCAGTGTCTTTTGGTTCTTCTGCCTTCTTTTCAACTTCTGTCTCTGTCCCAATCATAGGCACTGAACCATCTTGACAAGTTTTGTATAATGGAGTATTCTTATCAGAAGGTTGATCACCTCCGTCGGCTGGTTGAGCTGGGCCTTGAGTGAGTGATGGAGTTGTGCCTGAAGTGTTGCTAGGGGAAGATGATGCTGTAGCTACGTCTGGGGTGGACTGTGCGGATGCAACTTTACTTATTTTCTTCCATGCCATAGTCCAATCGACCCACTTCCCAATCCTCTTATAGATTCTTGACATCATCATATCTAGGTCCTCTACGACCTCTTCGACTAGTTCAGAGCTTATGGGGGTATTCTTTAATTTGGTCAACTAAGTTGTGCTATACATATTCCGACCATCATCCTCAACCCCATCCACATCTATATTTACTTTGTATAGCTTAACTTGATCGACTGTCAATCTTGCAAAAGCATGATCACAACTTTCAAGTTCATCTTTGCAATCGACCTAGTAGTCTTCAATTTGTGCTGACATGCTTTATTACACTCCCAATCTGCAGGACATCTTTATCATATCCATTGGGGTCGAACGTAGGTCTCAAGATCTTGTACATATCCAGCTTGTACTTCCTCTCAAAAACCTTCATCATATTCTTAGCATTAGACTGGGTGTCACAATTGAATGCTCTAACCTTCAGAGGGAATTCATACCCTTTCTTCTTCAGACTCCCGCTTAGGACATTCACCTGCAGAGCTTGTCAGATGATCTTGACCAACACTATCATATCATTCGGATATCTTGGTAGCTTCAGAGGAAAACGGTCGAAAGCTACAAGACGCAGGTAAGAAAAAGATGAAAATTGAATAAAATAACAACCAAATACTGATGGCGGCCATGGCTTCAGTGGAGAATCTCCTTTTTGGGCACCCTTGCAATTCCCTACAAATTCTCATAGTAAATGTGTCATTCAATCTTACATATTTTTGCATAACTATTATGTAGTTGGAGGCACGGATAAAATTCATAGGACTTGACATCATCAAGGAAATCGTCTAGCCATGGGAGACCGAGCCATAGTTGCAAAGAAGCTAGCATATAAATCAGGAACAAAGACATATAAAATGAATTGTAAAACTTGGCCACTTGGGAGGGCATTGGACAAAATCTCACTCACCTCTTGCGCCCAATCAATATATTGTGTATCTGAGCATATAACTTGAACCAAAAAGAAGTATTGTTCAACAAAACTTAGGGCTTTGGTTTCACCTCTCAATCTATGCAAAAGAACCAAAATGTCAATTATCTCCGATTTGAGGTTGGTTCCGAACAAAGTTTTCGGGACTTTGCTCTTGTCGCTTCATGACTTCTGGAACCATATTCGCATGATCTCCTTCTTCCAGATCATCTTCTTCGTCGAGAAATCTAAAATGACTCCACTGACAGTTAGGTAAAAAAACTCCTCTCGTTATGACACACGAAGACAATTCACCACCATTTGTTTGTCGATTGAAATCAATACGGTGTCATTAAGCAGAACTATCAGCTTGATTTTCGGATTGTAATGGTGAACACATTCATAAATGAGCTCTGGGGCTTGAACCGCAATCGAGAAACTGGCGGCTTTGACCAAACCACATTTTTGAGGCTTCTTAGTGATAGGATGGATGCGTTCGGATTTTACCCTCTTTTGGAAATTTGCCATATCATAGAAACAGAGGGACGTGTCTGTGAAGTCTTGCAGTTGAGACTTGATCCTAGTCAAACCATCAAAACCCGCGAACTTAGTGGCCATAGCTTACATACATGATTTTGAATCAAAGGCAAATAAGACAATAGACTACTACAGTTACTGGCTTTCAAAAGCTATGCACTTTGATAAAAATGAGGAATTAAGGAAATGAAGTAGCTTATTCAACTGTCTGGGTGTTTTTATATAAGGGCCTTGATTCATTCGTTAATCTTCATAACTCGTGCCACACGAGTGAAAATTTAAGGAAATACTTGTTAAAAATGAATGCAAAGGTTCAACGGACATTTAAAAGCCTTTTTACTATTTTGTTGGTTGTAACGTTAACTTTATATTAACTCATTATTTATTTTTCTGTTTTCCTCTTAGTTTCAGAAAGTTGCCCTTGGAGTACTTTGTTGATGAAAATCTGCCAAGTAAGATCCTGGCCATATCTTCTTTCTGCAACAGTTCGTTTCAATCCAATATCATCCTAACATGTACTAGATTCAGCATGGGAGTCAAATTCTACCTGTTGATCTGATTTCTTTGCATAGTCAGAAGGTTGCTTTCATGGGTTGGAAACTGGCCGAAGAAAAGGCAATTTCCATTTTTCTGCCAATGCTTCTTTATTGGTTGAATCTTTGATAACTGCATTTTTGGTTGTTAAAGATGTTTAGTTAAGGTGCATGGATCTACTTGGATGTCACTTAGCATCTTGTATTTCACTTTTATCTATTTTGCGGAAAATCGTCTTCATGGATTGGAAACTTGTTGAAGAGAAGACGAACTAAGGTTTTCTGCCAAGGCTTAGTACATGAGTGACAATGAATCTAGATTATGTTTGGGAGTTTGAACCCAGATTCAAACATCAATTTGCCTTAGAATCCGTGCCCTTTGAATATTTTTAAGCTAGATACATCTTCAATTGAGCCCTTGTGGAAAGTCACCTTCATGGGTTGAAAACCCGCCGTGGATAAGGCAACATGGGATTTTCCGCCAATGCTTATTTTGTCAACCATTGATATGATGTGAAGTGGCTTCACTTGACCACTGATTCTTACTAAAATCATAGTGATAAATTTCCACATTGCTAGTGTTGTAAAGACGTGAATTTTAGAGAACTTTCAAGAGCATGGGAATGAAAAAGTGAGTATGTTTCATCTGTAATGAGTGAAAATTGGTCTCTATCAGATTGGGTACTATACTTACCCGACAAATTACAAGACAAAAACAACAACCCGCCCAGTTTTGTAGATAGAGAGGGCGTTTTGGGAAAATCCTAAAGACCGCCTAACCTTTAGGAATCTAGACCTAGACTCAAACATTCACGAGAACGAAACTGACTTCATCTAAACATGCAGAACTCACTTTTGCCAATAATTAGAAAACAAAAGTGGGGCAACATAAGTATATATAGGAAATGATGATTTACCAATAACAATAAAGTATATCAGATCAAATCAATCCGACTGAAGCTACAACTCTAACAATACCCAAAGGTGCTTTCATACATCAAATGGTTGGACTAGGTTGAAAGGACAGCACCATTTTGGAAGTCCTAGTAGTTTCCTGTTAAGACTTGACATACAGAAATATGTCTTTCCTGAAGGTGAAGGGTCAAGGACACCTATGGCTGGAATGACAAAAGGAGGCTCTTTCAAATCTTGAGGCTTATTATGACTATACCTCTAGGTCTCATGGTAGATAATAGGTCACCTAAAAATAACGTGAATCCTAAGTTTGTATTTTTAATTTTTTTGTAGAGAACACATGGAAAATCAATGTTCCATGGCTCATTCCCCATCTTACTCCATGAGACCAAAAAAAAAGTGTCTTTCCAGGGGTGGGGATGTGGACAAAATGTCTACCCACCACGCTCACACCCCTGTTTGTAGAGGGCGAATGAGGATACCCCTGAGACATCCCTGCCAAAGCAAGAGATGCATTGAGAAGTTGAGAATGCCACCACTGTAGGTGATGTTGGAGGGACTCCACAATTGTCCTGGTACAGTCATTAGGTATTAATCAACTGACCTATGGATGACTGGGAGATCTCATGCCGGCACTTTTCCTGTTATGATGATGAATTTGATTTGTGTGAAAACCTTTGAATAGAAAAACAACATGATTACTATGTACATGTAAAAATGAGTGGACCTTGGAAGAAAGAAGCACTCTTTACATTCTTGGGATGACCCCCTGTGGGGATGTTTGGAGGACTCTAATATCCTTGGGGCAGCCAAGGATATGCACACGCACAATGTGAATTCCCTTGAATTTGATTTCTGTCTAAAATTTGAATAGACAGATAATGCAACTGTGTGTGCATGATGCACATGTGACTTTTTGTGTGTGCGTGTACATGTACATCTGTGTTTGCATGTGTGCATGCATATGTGCGTGTGTCTAATCTGCAACAAGTTCAACAGAGACATGGACAAGCCAAGTATGTTGGAAAGGATGTGTTTTGAAATCTTGGTTGTCTTGGAATGATTGTATGGCACGTGCATATTATTTAGGATGTATGTTTGGAAATCTATTCCATATATTTGAGATGTTTGCGATTTCCAAGTTAACGTGTTTGATAATGTTTTACTAGAGGAATGAATTAAATTAGATAATAACCAGTATTTTATTGTGGATGGGGATTAAATGGACGTCTTAACATTCCCTTATCAGCAGTAGGAGCGTAGGAGCTTGAAGGATTAGCTCGTAGAGTTGTCCTATGGAATCACTTGTTTCTCTAACATGCTATAGATATGATACCTTATTTTCTCTAACATGTTATAGATCTAGGTGCAAGCTGAGGTATCGCCCAAAGGTGGAATAGTCAGTGTGACCATAAATCTTTACTACTTTCCTAGGCGGGCACAAGAGCCCACTGAGCACAATGGCCAAGTCCACTTGTGTAGATGGCTGAACTTCTCAATTTGATCTGCCAGATATCTATAGCACATGGCTTTTTGTGGTTGAGACTTGCCCTGTGATGACAAGTTCCCTTGTTCAGCCATTGATATTTCTATAGATCACATTTGGGAGCTGAGGAAGGGAAAGACAAGATGAAATGTAACAGACTGTGAGCCGATATAGATGCTAGAGATAATGTTTGCAGTAGTGGTTGAGGAGATAAGCTGGATGGTCTGCCTCTGTCTCTTCCTGGAACTGGTCTTGCTGCCTGAGGCATGTAGACTTAGTTATTCTGTTGATATTATTGTGCCATTGGAATTATTGTTCCATTTATGACATTCATTTTTGAATATCAGAATGAAGAATTAAGCCTTTAGCTTTCGTGAGATGTACACAATGTGACAATTCCAGGTGCAATTCCATTAAACCAATTTTTTGTGTGCTAAACAACTGACATGTGTCATATCAATACATTGCTTGGAACATTAATAATTGAAGAAATTCCTTCCTTCTTTTATACTAAACCTGTCCAATTTGTAGCTAGTGTGAACAGATGTTTCATTGACGAAATTTCATTTTTCCTTCCATTTGATAACCAGTTCTGTAGTTGGAGATATTGACACATTCTCCATCAGCTGGATAAATTGCATTTCATGTTGTACTGCATGTTTTCTTGAGAGTCTATAGTGAAGCTACCTACCATATTTAGTGTCTGCAGTATCTCAAATATATGGAATTGTATGTTGAACTTGCCTTTTCAACAAGTTTAGTCTATTTAAATTAGGAATCATATCAGTTCACTCTGATTATGCAGGCATTTTTTATTGTCAGCTGTTTTGCACTTTCTTTGTTTGTTGACTTACAAATATAATCCAATACACAATTTTTCTAGAATGAGAAATTCTTTATCCTGGGTAATGGTCTGATCACTAACATTTTTTTTCATTTCTCTCACAGGTCACATCCTAAGACAATCATAAATGCGATGGCTGTAAATGAGGATAATGTGCTCGTCTCTGCAGGTTTGCGGAGCATAGATTTATGCAAGAATGCATGTTTCGCCAATCGGGGCCTTTTTGTTAACTTATTTCACTTTTTCTGTAGGTGACAACGGGAGCTTGTGGTTCTATGATTGGAAGAGTGGTCACAATTTTCAGCAGGCAAAAACAATTGTGCAGCCTGGTAATAAAATAAACATTTTCTATTTTATTTTTTGAAAGATGATGATGCGTGCTTGTTATGTTTTATATTGTATTAAGCTTCAGAGTTGAATGTTCTCATTTAACACCATTTCTGTGGAGAGTGTGGTTTGTTTGTTTCTAAATTTTACACTTGTTTTACAGGGTCATTGGATAGCGAAGCTGGAATATATGCACTCTCATATGACATAACTGGCTCTAGGCTTGTTACCTGTGAGGCTGACAAAACTATAAAAATGTGGAAAGAAGATGAAACAGCCACTCCTGAAACTCATCCGTTAAATTTTAAACCACCTAAAGAGATTAGGCGCTTTTAATAGGCATGAATGATTTGTAGTTTGGTTTAATTTTCTTGCAGCAGATGTGTCATAAATAGTAAGTATTCTCTACATTTATTTCATTATGAAGTCATTGAGAGGTCTTCTTACCTATAAGATGTGCCAAGAACGAAGTCTAGGTGTTTTCTGTAGTGGAGTATAGTATTTGCATTTTTTTTGCATTTCTACACAAGATGTATTATATACAGTTTGATCATCCAGTGAATAGAGATTTCCATGGCACAGGAAAGTTTTTCAGTTTCACATCTACTATTTTACACCCTGAGCTTCTAATTCTTTCTGTTGGTTGTTGAAGTGGAGTATAGTGTTTTTCATTTTTTCTACACAAGCTGTATTATATACGGTTTTATCTTCCATTGAATAGAGCTTTCCATGGCACAGTAAAGTTTTTCAGTTTCACATCTTCTGTTTTTAAACCCAAGTTTGTAATTCTTTCTGTTCCCATATATAGAAACTTACTCTGTGCCATTGAAATAGTATAAGCTTTTTTCAGACAATTGAAAGAACTCTCATAAGTTGGCAAGTTAAGTAGCTTACCGTCACCATGGCATCAATTTTTCATCTATCTATTTGGCTGAATCCATGTAAAGTGCTGCTATTCTTACACTAAAGTCACATATAGGTGTCCAGACATGCACAAATACATCTGATATGAGTGGTATTGAAGCTGTAAACATTGCACGTGAAGGGAATAAACATAATTGCGAAGTGTATCTTAACACATTTAACCCTGCACATGTGAAGGGGATAAAGGAAATACCACATTAATTTGGTGTGAGTGGTAGTGATAGCTGTAGACACTTTCACATTAAGGGAATAAACATAATTATCAATCATATCAAACATATGAAAACCCTGTAATGTGAAGGTTATAATCATATCATTTCTATCTGATATGGACCTGAAAGATATTTACGGAAGTCTGGAAAGGGAGAACTTGCATATTCTGTAATAAGCGAGTGATATAGACGGAATGATACTTCGTCATGGAATGTGTAGATGTGGTTATCTTTGACAAAATGGTCTACCATATAGTTTTAAGACTGCAAAATACAACAAATCTTTACAAAACAATATAGCAATTGATCTTCATGATCTGCATCTCCAGTGTCATGAAATCACAAAAATCAGGTGGAAAAACATTGTCTCATTTTGCTGGAAGTATAGCTAGCAGTTGTTAGTACAGCATATAAAGATATCTGCAGTGTGAACCATTTATTTGATGGAGCTAAGATTAACCAAATTGCCAGCTTCTTTGTCAATCCATGGGAGGGCCAATAAAATATAAGGCTATGATTCTTGGTCTCCTCGGAATAAACTCTACTAAGAAACATCTGTAATGATATTGGCAGGTCTGTTTCTGATGTCCTTGAAGTTATCACATTCCATAATAAGGCATTTTTAATCTTTTACTCTCTAGGCAGTGCAAAAAATTACGTACCTTTTCTTCCATTGCTTTGGCTCTTCTTTTTTATTGTCCTGTTTAATATCAGAATTGATGAGAGTTGCTTCTTAATTGAACAATAAATCACTGAACTTAACCCAAACATACACTATTCTTCCTTTATCATTTGCTAAACAAACACTCAAATATATATTCTATTTATCAGTGAAGTGAACATTTCCGAAAAATCACGGTTAATCCTGAATCGGGGTTGCTTGCAACTTTTAACCCCAAAACATCCCCAAAAATCCGTCAACACAGTCAATGATTTTTAGGTTTAATATCAGAATTGATGAGAGTTGCTTCTTAATTGAACAATAAATCACTAAACTTAACCCAAACATATACTATTCTTCCTTTATCATTTGCTAAACAAACACTCAAATATATATTCTATTTATCAGTGAAGTGAACATTTCCGAAAAATCACGGTTAATCCTGAATCGGGGTTGCTTGCAACTTTTAACCCCAAAACATCCCCAAAAATCAGTCAACACAGTCAATGATTTTTAGGCCCAAAAAATAGTGCTTAGTCAATGATAAAATCATGTTTAATCATAACATTTCAATTAATTGTTTGAAGGTGTGCAAAAATATGCTGCCAGGAAAACCTGAATGATGCCAATTGCAAGTCTTCTTTTTCTATTTAATGTCACTGCGCGAGCTCTGAATGACATATGTTCAGCTGTCTTGGGAGTCTATTGTAGACAAGGATTTAATCATTTGTTTGTCGTGGGAACCAGAGGGATAAAATCATTTGTTTTCTGTTTACGTGAGAGTTCAATTGCTTTCAGCTTCTTGTTCCCGTTTGTGGTGACAGAAAAGTCCATCGATTGTAGGCACCACTCAAATTTTTGCAGAACAATTCTTGTTCAATAGTTATTCAAGTAAGAATATCTATTATTATTCATATCTACTGTAATAGTTTTGTCTATCAGAGATCACTAAAATCTAACATGGTATCAGAGCCATTTTGATAAAAAATTCTATTATTCAGAATTAAAATCTAAAGTCTCAAATTTATATAAGTTAAATTATATTCTTAAAATCAAAATGACGAATCATGTAAGGCTAGACGATAGACTTGAGGGAGCATCAAATTTTTCATCATGGAAAATTCGAGTCATGATAATATTAAGAGAAATGAAATTAGAGGAGTATATAGAAACAAACATATTCATGCCTGAAAATGATCCAGAGAAAGTAACATGGAAAAGACACAATAACAAGGCAATGAAAATTATAATAGATTTTGTAAAAGATTATATTCTTTTATCCATATCTAGTCTCAAGATTGCATTTGAGATGTTCTCTACTATTAGAGATACATTTGAAATCAACAATACTAGTAGATTATTAACCTTGAAACAAGATTTATTATATATAAAGATGAAAAATGTAGAATCTATTACATCCTACTTTCTAAGGATTTCAAAATTAAAAGATCAACTTGCAATAATGAAAAATCGAATTTATGACAAAAAATTCAATATTAGCATTAAGAGGACTTTCTCTATCTTGGGAAACATTTATTCGAGGATTAAGCTTGTGACCTGAACTTCTTAAATTTGAATTACTAAAAAATGAACGCACATAAGAAGAATCAAGATTAGTCTCAAGAGGACTAAGTATAAATCAAGAGGCAGATATTCAAGTGCTTCATGCAAATTCAAACAAGGAAAGAAAATTCAAACATAATAGAAGGGAATCTGACAAATCATATAAAAAACATGATTGGTTCAAAGTTAGATGTTTCAAATGTGATAAAATTGGTCACTATCATAACTTCTGCCCTAAACAGAAGAGAATTCAAGCAACATTAGTAGAGATCAAAGGAGAAGAAGTAAAGAAAGAAGAAAAAGAAAACTATGCATTTTATTTAGAACACTCCTCAGAAGAAGTTACCATTGGAGATAACTCCACTTATCCTATCAAAGGTATTGGTTCCTATTCAATTTATCTAAATTCAGGAATTACTCTCCAACTGAAAAATGTTTTATTTGTATCTTGAATAAAAAGAAATATAGTCTCTATTTCTGGTCTTGTTGATCAAGGATTCAAAATCATTTTTCAAGAGAACAAAGTTCTATCTTGGCTAAATAACTCTAATATCAAGAAAGTCATTTTCTATTGAATTTAGAGATGGAAGTCTGTATAAACTGCGTAACAATCAAAACTTAGCACTAAGTTTTGAAACATCAAACTCTACTGAAATCTAGCATAGGAGGCTAGGTCCCTTTCACTATTGTGCATTATCATCTATAAGAAAAATTGTAAAAGGTTTACCTAATCTCAAAGCTAATCACTTGAACATTTTCAAAGGATGTGCCCTAGGTAAAAACACAAAACAATAATTTCCTAAAAGTGTTCACAAATCAAAATCCATTCTTGAACTGATTCATACCGACCTTTTTGGCCCTATGTCTGTACCTTCTCTTAGTGGGTGCCTCTTTTATGTAATTTTATTGATGATTACTTTAGAAGCACTTGGATCTATTTTTTAAAACATAAAGAATTAGTTGAAGTATTATCAAAATTCAAAGAATTCAAAGCCCTAGTTGAAAACTAGCAAAGATAGAAAATAAAATACTAAAGTCATACAATGGAGGTGAATACATCTTCGAGATTTTTAAAAACTTTTGCATTGTTGTTGGGTTTAAGAGGGAGTTTTCTGTACCATATAATCCTCAACAGAATGGAGTTGTAGAACGTAAAAATAGATCAATTGTTGATTTAGCTAAAACAATGATGCACAATAAAAAAATTCATACTTCCTTCTTGGTTGAAGCATCTAACACTGCAGTCTATGTTCAAAACAAATGTCCACACTCAGTATTAGAGAACACCACTCTTGAAGAAGTATTTACATTTATTAAACTAGATCTAAGTCATCTAAGAATATTTGGATGTCTTGTTTATATCCACATTCCTAAAGAGAAAAGAACAAAACTAGAGCCATCCAGAAAGAAGGTGATACTCATTGGATATAGTGAAACAACCAAAGGCTATAGAGTCTTTATTCCAGGTCAAAGAACAATTGAGATTAGTAGAGATGTGAAATTTGAAAAAGATATCACCTTTAATATTTTTAGAAATAATGATGAATCTATTCTTGAAGTAGATGAAAATTACCAAGCAAAAATTGAGAGGGAGAATGATATTAAACCATGCTCTACCACTACATTTAATTAAGAAAATTATGAAAATGTCAACAATAAAAATAGACCACTTTGGGCTAGGAGAATGATAGAAGAAAATCAGGTTGAACCTAATGAAGTGATTTAAGAAGTAAAATAATGAGAAATCAGTCATGTTATGTTGCATTAATAACTGAACTTATAAAAATAGAACCTTCAAATGTTAAAGAAGCACTTTCAAGTCAATCTAGGGAAGGAGCAATGATTGAAGAATATAATTCCATACTAAAAAATGGTGTATGAGATGTTGTATCGAGGCCTAAAAACAAATCAGTTGTTTTTTCTAAATGGTTGTTTACAATTAAGCACGCATCTGGTGGTAGCATTGAAAAGTACAAAGCCAGATTTGTAGCACGAAGTTTCTCATAGAAAGAAGACATCGATTATGAAGAAACATTTGCACCAGTTGCTAGATATACTTTAGTTAGAACCATTTTAGCTATCGCAACATTCAAAAGATGGAAGGTGCATCAAATGGATGTCAAAACAACATTCCTAAATGACAAAATTGAAGAAGTTTATATCGAGCAACAACAAGGATTCAACACTCATGACAGCAAAACTCACGTTTGTAAATTAAAGAAAGCACTATGTGGTTTCAAACAGGCTCCTAGAGCGTGGTATGAAAGGATAAACAACTATCTAATGAAGTTAGGATATTCTAAAAACGAAGCTGATCTTAATGTATACTTCAAAATAGATGGTGATGATATGATTGTTCTTGTGTTATATGTTGATAATTTGTTAATAACAGGTGAAGAATATCTCATAAAAAAATGCAAACAAGAACTCAAAGTAGAGTTTGAAATGAAAGATTTAGGTCTTTTACACTACTTTATTGGATTGGAAGTCTGGCAACAGGATAACTACACTTTTTTGAATCAAGGAAAATATACAGTCGATATTTTAACAAAATTTGGAATGATGGAATGTAAACTAGCTTCTACTCCTATGGAAGTCAATCTACACAAGTTGAAGGATGATATGATCAAATCAGAACCTACATATTCTACTTACTATAGACAAATCATTGGATCTTTAATGTATTTGGTGAATACTCATCCTGACATATGTTATGCAACTAACACCTTGAGTCAATTTATGTGTGCCCCAAAGAAGATACATCTACATGCAGCTAAATACATTTTGAGGTATCTAAAGGGTACTATTGGCATAAGAATCAAATATGATCAAGTCAACATCAAACTTCATGGATATTCTAATTCCGATTGGGCAGGCAGTCCTACTGAACGTAAGAGTAATTTTGGATGTTGCTTCAGTCTAGGATCTGGAATGGTTTCTTGGTTCAATAAAAAATTGTCTTCAATTGCATTAAGTTCTACTGAAGTAGAATACATTGCCTCATGCTTGGGTGTTAGAGAACTGGTATGACTATGAAAGTTGTTAATAGATTTTTTCAAAAGAGCTTTGAAACCCACTGTGATTCATTGTGATAATCAAAGTTGCATCAAGCTTTCAACCACTCTAGTCTTCCATAATCGTTCCAAACATATTGAAATTCCTTACCACTACATTAGAGATATGGTGGATCGAGGAATCATTGAACTGGATTACGTCAGTACTAATGAGTAAACAACATCTTTACTAAGCCTCTTGCTAAAGTGAAGTTGAAATACTTTAGAGAAGAACTTGGTATGATTAAATTGTAATATTATATATTGAATTTAAGTTTTCAATTCATGTGAGTTTATGCTTCTATTGTTGTTTAGTTGCATCAGATATGTAATGAAAGGTAATGATCCTTCATGGACATATATATTCAGAAGGTAATCGTTTGTAAGGTGAAAATCTTGCAAATGATAGGCCTGTTATCATGAAAAACTCTAGATATTGTTTCAGACAATTAGAGATCATAATATATGTTATAATAGTGTTCATAGCATGGTGATTTTAATTATTTGACTAGCCACTATTTTAGAGTGTTAAGATGAGATAATGTATTCAAATATTCTATTTTGAAGGTGTATTACTTCTCCCTTGCTAAGAGGGAGTGTTGATGTGTAGCATTAGTAGAAGTAATGATGTTATGCGAATTCTGTTCATCAGACATATGCAAAATCTATATTAGGTTCATCGAATAATATTCATTGATGTTATATATATATATATATATATATATATATATATATATATATATATATATATAGTGTGTGTGTGTGTGTGTGTGTGTGTGTGTGTGTGTTAACATATGTTTGATGATATTATTAGCAGACAGTGTAATGTACATATTATCAACGGACATCATAATGCATATGTTATCGGGGATCTTGTGTTTTACTACCGATCATGTTAGATGTTATATTATATTAACTAAGAGTTGGTTAGTTATGCCTCCATAGAGGCATGACCTTTCTCATATATATATATATATATATATATATATATATATATATATATATATATATATATATATATATATATATATATATATATATATATATATATATATATATATATATATATATATATATATATATATATATATATATATATATATATATAAAGTGCAGATCGATGGCAAAATAATCAATACATGGCATTATAAGTCCTAGCGATTTGCATTATAATTACATGATAAATTCTCAACATTTTCCTCTGAGATCTTCATTGGAAGAGAATCTAAATATTCCTTTTGCAATACATGTTATTAGCAATATTCATTAGAAGATATTCAATGTCTCAACAATTCAAAAACATTCACCATTTGAAGAACAATTCTGGTCTGTTTAAGTAAGAATATCTATTATTTTTTAGATTACGGGAAAAACAGGTTTTGAAAGGGCCTTGAAACCCTTTAACAAAAGCATAAAAGATAAAGCATTAAAGTCCACCAGGTTTTACAAGGACCTGAAACCTACTGAGAAACAACATCAAAATCAGGTTTTACAGGGACTTGAAACCACATAAAATATCCAATAAAAGTACCCAGGTTTTACAAGGACCTGGAACCTAGTTTAAAGACCAGACAAAAATCAGTAAACAGGACCAAAAACATAAACCATTAATCGCACCTAGCAAAAAAGACCAAAAGCTGAGACAAAAACCAGAGATCAAAACCCAGTGAGAGCTGCTCCTATAGCTCTTTGATCATTTTGAGAACTTCTTTTCCAATCTTTGCAGTGTCTTGAATGGAATTAGCAACCGAAACACCAACAAACTCCTGAGCTCACTTCTTAGAACTCTGCCTGGTTCTCTTGCTTGGACCCCCTGGTAATATGATCTCTTCATTTGTGCATTTTCCAAGACTAGCAACAACAATGCAGATATTGGAAGTGACTTGTTACATTTTATTACCACTTTCGTTAATAAGCATTCAGAGGTTTTGTTCATAATCCTTGAGTTTGTTTGAGATTTTTCCCACCTACACTTCCAGCAGGCTGATTTTGGCATGGTCAATATCCTAGTTTTGTTGCACAATATCCATTTTCTTTTTCAGACCCATTATTTCGTTATATATCCAAGAATCAACTTGAAGAATGGAATTGACTTTTTTCTTAGCAGAATGCAAAAAAGAAAGCATAGTTTCCCTTTGCAGAGAATCATTCTTGTCCTTTTCCACAACCTCTCTGGTAGGAGAAGCAATCTTATTTGTCTGTTCCTCCTCCCTTATAGCAGTAGGGTCCTCATTTTTGTCCTGTTCCACAACCTTTCTGGTGGGTGAAGCAATCTTAATAGTCTGATCCTCCTCCGTCATAGTAATAGGGTCCTCTTTAGCCATTTCCATCTCTTCTTCACCAGCATCAGCATCACTCTGATTACCCTCATCACCAGTATTACCCTGTTTTGTGTTTTCTTCCTCATCGTCTTTCCCAATTTTTCCTTTGCTCTCTGAGTAACCTTCCAGGTTAGAACTAAAATCTCCAACATCCGTGTTTTCCTCTTCCTCTGGAGTATCATCCTCTTTCCTTTCAAAGTTCTTAGACTCAGTGTTTAGTTCCACCTTGTCCTTTTGAGAATGCGAAGGTTTTTGTCTGAGAATCCTCTTCTTACCCTTAACATTCTCTTCATTCTTATTCTTTTTAGAATGAGAATCAGTAACAGAACCCTTTTTTTTAATCTAATGAAGGAGTGGAAACAATGGACTTTCTTTTACAGTAACCCTCAATAAGGAGAATTAAACCTTCATGTAAAATAGGACATGACTCCTTCCTATGAGCATGCAGACTTTGAAGCAAAGAAAACCACAAATAGAAAGGAAAAGAAAGTCTATCCTTGTGTTTGAAATGATTGAGAAAGACAAAATGAAATTTATGTACTCTTTTATTTCTACCATCCAGAATGAAATACTCATGGGTACAGGAGAGCACATCTTGCCAAATTTCCTTTATTTGCTCCAAATTGTAGAAATCTCTACTTTGTTCCAGATTTTTCTCCTTAGCATCCGTTTTAGGAATTTTTTTGAAAGCAACATTAGAAATGCTGGTTTGTTTAGTAAACTTTATGCCTTCCGTGGGTAAACCCGTGATCTTAGCTATGAAGTTCTCCATCAATTTCACATTAACACCATGTAAAGAGACCTTGTCCTTAGTCCAGTTTTTGAAAAAGGCCGTGGTGACATGCAGTTTGAATCTGTGAAGGTGTTCCAAATTACCAGTCACCTTTCCCTTCTACAAAATCTTCCAAACATCCTTCCTAGCCTTCCATTCATCGCAATTTTTGAGTTCTTGTTTACGTGGCTCACCTCCCATTTTCAGAGAATGACAGAGAATGGCTAAAAACCAGAAGCAAGTGACAGTCGAAAGAAAACAAGTTAAACATATACCAAATTTTCATCACATCACATAAAACCCGCTTTAGAGATGATACGTGCAAATCTTGCCTTGTAATCACATAAATGTACCTCCTCGGGGAAGGAACACTAACAACCGTAGGCCCACTACCAAAAACCATTAAATTTATAATCTTGGCATATCTTTCCCACCTTCGCATGAGTAACATCATAATTGATAAGGGCTTTAAGATCAACGTGCTTGTATAGCTTACCAATCCACATCATTTTATAACGCATATGGACTGCATAATTGGCAACCCAGTCAGCTACCCCATTATCCTCATGATAAGTGTGGGATATTATGACTTTTTAAATTTATTAATTAGAGATTTAATCTCCATGACCGTTGCATCAATTGACCAAATAATTGAATTTTTGTTATTGAGTATGTTAATAATATTTAATGAGTCACCTTCCAACCATAGTTTAGGGTAACCTGAATCAGCTGCTAACTTCATAGTGTATAGAGCAGCAGTAGCTTCAGCAATGTGGCTATTAGAATTACCTATAGGAATCACAATGACATCAATTATATTGCCAACATGATCTCTTGAGACCCCTCCACATCCTGCTTTTCTTGGATTGCCCTTTGCAACACCATCAAAGTTCCCTTTAATCCATCCATTAGGGGGAGTATTCCATCTAGAAGTTAATCTTGGGTTATCAATTTTCAAATTAGGACCTTGTGATCACAAAGGATTGTCAATTTGAAAAGTTTGAACAACTTTCCTTTGAGATTAAATTTTTTTCTTTATTGCTGTAACAATATTTTGTCCAAGCACCCATCCTGGTAGATATTTATTTCTAAAGATTCTATTATTTCTTTCTTTCCAAATACCCCACCAGAGATGGGCAAGAGTTATTTTCCATAGCAGTTGAACATCAGGATCCCTAGAAGGACACTTCCAAATTTTAAAACAAAGTTCAACATTGTTTTGATGAACCCAAGTTATATTCCAATAATTGAGAATCTCAACCCAAACTTGTTGACTGTAAGAACAGTTCAAGAACAAATGGTCTCTATCTTCAAATCCATTTTTACATAAGGTACATCTATTTACCACATTAATACCTCTTTTTTTGTAGATTATCCTGGGTGAGGATTTTATTTTGAAGCATAATCCAGTAGAAAATGTTTATTTTAGGTATGAGACCCTTAATCCAAGCTTGTGACCAAAAAGGATGATTACCCTTCTCCCTAGAAGTAAAGAGAGTAGAAAATTTGAATTGACCACTAGGATCAGCATTCCATATCATCTCATCCTCATAAGTAGGATATAGATAAAAGGAATTCAAACTAATTGTATGTTAATGAAGCCTTGATCAATATCAGTCAATTTCACCCAAGAATTTTTATGCTAGTAGTGACTCACTAAAATGCCATACCTTTGCTTACATATGTCAACTTGAGCAGTATCTTGGAAGTCTTCCAGCAGAGGATGATCCATTAACCAAACATCTTCCCAAAATCTCACCTTTTGCCCATTTCCAATTTTCCAGGAACAACCCTTTACAAGAGTATTCTTTGTCCCCTGAACTGCACCCCATATGACAGATGGATGAAGGACATCAGGAGAAGAAAGAAAATCAGCTAGAGTATTAACATTGAAACGGTACTTATGTTTCCGTATGGCACTCCATTCATTGTTATCATGATAAGTTCTCCAACCTTGTTTATCCAACAGAGCTCTATTCATACTTCTTATTGTCCTGATTCCCAATCCACCTTCTCTGATAGGCTTACATACTTGGTCCCAAGCAATTAAAGGCAGTCTATTTTTTTCCTCAATCCTAGTCCATAAAAATTTCTTTGAATATTTTCAATAGTATCTGCAAATTTCATTGGAATTCTAAAAAGGCTCAAAGCATAAGTTGGTATACTTTGAAGACAAGATTTGAGAAGAGTTAATTTACCTGCTTGACTTCAAAGATTTCCTTTCCAACCTACCAACTTCTTATTGAATTTATTTATGAGATCTTCCCAGAAGGAATCAGGGACTTTCAAACCTAAAGGTAGACCCAAATAGATTGAAGGGAAAGATCCAATAGAACACCCAAGGATATTAGCAATTTTATTCTGTTTAGGAATAGAGGTGTTAATAAAAAGCACAACACTTTTATTCCAATTAATCAATTGACCCGAAGCTGAAGAATACAAATTTAGAGCTTGCTTTAGGTTTCTGGCTTCATTGACTTCAGATTTACCCATAAAGATTGTATCATCAACAAACTGACCATGAGAGCAAATAAGAGGTTGGGTAGAAGGATGCAAACCTTTAATAACACTTTTTTGAACCAAATCCCCTATGTATCTCCCTAGAAAATCAGCCATAATAAAAAAAAAATGGGGGACAAAGGGTCTCCTTGTCTCAGACCACAGGAAGGTTTGAAAAAATGAGAAGAACTACCGTTGACCAAGACAACTATAGAAGAGGTTGAAATCAATTGATAAATAGCTCCAACAACCTTATGGTCAAAACCAAAAGCATGTAAAATTTTAGAAAGGAATGCCCATTCAACTCTATCATAGGCCTTAGCAATGTCCACTTTCATAATAAACCCCT
Source organism: Cupressus sempervirens (assembly GCA_028749045.1). Taxonomy (NCBI): domain Eukaryota; kingdom Viridiplantae; phylum Streptophyta; class Pinopsida; order Cupressales; family Cupressaceae; genus Cupressus; species Cupressus sempervirens. Next base: position 376,652,931 of record CM053791.1, on the reverse strand, counting down.
GATTGTTGGAACATGACAAAGAATGAATATTCTCATGGGCTGAGATAACAGAATTAAGAATTTGTCTACTTGGGATGAAGCCATTTTGCTGATCAACAATAATTGAAGGAATCACCAAAAGTAATCTAGAAGTAAGGACTTTAGAAGTAATCTTATAGAAATAATTACAAAGGCTGATCAGTATAAACTGATTTGGAGAATCAGCTCCAATCTTCTTGGGAATTAGACAGAGGAATGTGGAATTGATTTCCTTTAGCATTTGTTTTGCTCCATAAAATTCCTTCACAGTATCACAAACATCTTTTCCAACAAGTTTCCATAATTTCTGGATGAAAAACATGGGAAAACCATCTGGACCAGGTGCTTTGTCTCCTCCTAGAGAACAATCAACTTTGAAAATTTCTTCATCTTTGGAAATAGAGCTTAAGAATTTATTTTGTTCCTTTGAAACCAAAGGTGGAATCGCTCTGAGAAAATCAGCCTGGTGGTCCAGATTAATATTAGGATCAGCAGTCATTAAAGAAGAGAAAAAGGCAACAATTTCTTCCATAATGTCTTTATCCTCAGTAATCTTCAGATCCCCTTTTCTCAGATGTGAAATGTGAGTTTTAGCTCTGTGCTTGAGGGTAGAGAGATGAAAGAATCTAGTATTTTCGTTACCTTGGCTCAACCATATCAATCTTGATCTTTGTCTCCAGTAGATTTCTTCTTTAGTAATGATGTCATGATATTGGGCCAACTTATCATTTTCTTCTGTAAAAAGGCCAGGAGTGTATCCTTCCTTCTGAATTTTATCCTGAATTTTTTGGATGTCTTCCTTGATAGCAGATTTATTCTCAAAAATATTACCAAAATAATTTTTGTTCCATATTTTAACTTCTTTTTTAACATTTTTGAGCTTGGAAGCTACTCTATAGAGAGCAGTACCTTCAATGTCTATATTCCACCATTCAGCCAGTTTTCTTTCAAACTAAGGATGTTGCAACCACATCTTTTCAAATCTAAAAGGAAAACTTTTCTTGAAGTTTATCTTTGCAGCAGTAAAGATCAGAGCAAAGTGATTTGACCCAATCTTCTGATAGGCTTCCAACTTAAAAATAAAATATTTTGTCCAGTCAGGAGAGATAAGAGCACGATCAAGACGACCTTGAATACATTCATTACCAACTCTCTTGTTACTCCAAGTAAACTGGATTCCATGGAGATCCATATCCATTAAACCCTCCTTGTTAATGAAATCCATAAGATCTAGTCTACCTTCCAGTTGATTCACATTTCCTCCCTTTTTCTCATGGTCATAGAGAGGAACATTAAAATCACCCATAATGATCCATCGACCAAGATAATCCTTACTTTTTATATCGGAGAGAGTTTCCTAGACCTTTTTCCTAAGGTTCTTATTGTTGGGAGCATATATATTGACAATATACCAATCTTCCTTACGATCAATGCTAGTAATTTTGGCTACCATTAGATATTTACTAGCATTCAAAATGGTTCCTGAATAACAATTTTTCTTCCATAACATCAGAGTTCCCCTTGAAGTGCCTTCTAAACTACTAGCATTTATTGAGTAATTTTTAAAGGATTTAATCTGTTCAGGCTTCTCTTTATCCATCTTTGTTTCTTGCAATAAAAGAAAATCTAGCTTTTGGTCTCTAACAAAATTCCTGACAACATCAAGTTTATGGATGCTATTCAACCCCCTAATATTCCAAGTTATAATTTTTATTACTATTTTTTAGGGGTAAAATCTAGAATAGTTGCTTGTCTTCCATCAACAATATTATGCATACTCTCTAATTCTCTAGTTTTTCTAGAGGATCTTCTTCCAAGTTTATTTGGGATACCAACATCTGGTTTCACCTTTGTTTTCTGATCCATTCTACTTCCAGATTTTTTTGGGGTACGATCAATTGGTTTCACCTTAACTTGCTGATTCACTTTACTGTTTCTAGTCTCTACCCCCTTAGAAACTACATTGGTCTTTCTTTTTAGCCTTTTCCTTTGATTTGGTTTATGCTTTGAGTCTTTTCCTTCCTCCTTTGAAACTTCTAGGACAAGATCATTTCTAAAAGGAACAATATCTTTACACTCAGTAATATCTATCTCCTCTAACAGATCTCTAGAGTTAGCCAGGATTTCTCCTTCCTCAAGAATCTCCTTCTCATCTAAATCTCCCCATTGACCTTCCATCCTTTGATAAATAACAATTTGTTTCGATAAATCTGCCAAGTCTTCTATATTTTTTTTTGGCCTCACAGATTGAAACATGGATCCATTATCACCTTTTCTAGAGTTCTCTTTCTTAGGTTGTAGCATAGGTTTATTCCCCATAGATCTATTCCTTTCCTTTTGACTATTCTCAAAATATTTATTAGTGGTTTCATCTTGAGATTTTGAAACCATGATCTCCTCCTTCTCTTTCAAGTGAGAAGCTTTAGGTTTCCACACTTTCTTTTGAACTTTAGCGTTCTTCACTTCCTTTTCGGTTCTTGAATGGTTCTTACTTTTATTGGGACAATTTTTAACTAGATGACCCTATTTTTAACAAGCATAGAAGGAATTTGGAAGATCTTCAAAAATAATTTCTTATGTTTTCTTTCCAAGCTTGGAAATTAATTTCACTTTTTCTGGAAGATGATTTAGGTCTACCACCTAAACATAAAGTCTGGCACTATGAAGTTTGGTTCTGGCAGTTGTAGCGTTATCCAAAGCCACTAGTTCACCAAATGAGCTAGCAATACCTTTAAAAATATCTTCATTCCAAAATTCTAAAGGGAGGCTGGGAGTCTAGCCCAAATCGGGGTTGTTAAGAAAAAAAGTGTTTGATAAATCCATATTAGGCTCCCACTTTTTAATAGTGAGAGAACTTTTCCCAAATGACCACGGAGCTCCACAGAGAACTAGATTCATATCTTTCTTACAATTGAAAATAAATGAGAAAAATCCATTCAACATGGGAGCAATATCCACATCCCCTTTAATAACCCATTTTTGTTTGACCATTTTCCTCAGAGAATCTAAATCTAGTCTAGCCCCTAAAAATTTGTCCACTAGGGTAAAATCCATGGAAGACATAAAAAAATCAACTAAAGGATCCAGGATAAAGATTTGAAACTCACCTTTCTCCTAACAAGATTTAGCAGTCACTGGCGGAAAGGATGATTTACCATTAGGTATTTTGCCAAAAAGAGAAGACCAAGTCCTTTGCTCTAAAAAACCTACCTTTGGCCCTTTAGAAAACTTTTCCTTATTGGTCTCGACAATAACCAAAGGGGTTTTATCCTTCTCGAAAACTTGCCCTGGTGCATGAATTGCAGAAGGGGAATCCAAGAGAGAATCTCAGACCCCACAACATGTGCCTGAATCACACATAGACTTGTCCATATTGGCCATAAAGATACTTTCAGTCCAATCATTCTTTGGCAGATTCTTCTGAGTACCCCCTCTAGTTCCTCTAGGATATGTACCTCTTGCCAAATTCTCCCCAACTAGTTTCCCGCCTTCTTGCAAACTAGCTAATTCAAAAAAGGCGAGAGTGCCCATCCTTAGTTTAAAATTAAATCATCTAGCTCTAGATTGTTATTTTTATGACAAGAAATGTAAGAATATCTATTATTATTAATATCTACTGTAATAGTTTTTTCTATCAGAGATCACTAAAATCTAACACTAATAAACACAACATAACAATTCTTCCAACGTGCTACTGGTTTTGGCTCTGTTGTACTTTTTTTGGTGGTGTTGTTGTCTATTAAGGTTGTTGGGTCCCTAACACCAAACTCACTAGCTTGACAAGATGAGGCCTCTAAGGTAGAGGAGGGTTAGCTTATGGTGAAAGGCCAAAAAATCTAGAAGTCTTCGTCGTCCTTTTAGTATGACCTCATTCCCAAAAAATAGAACAAAAAAAATCTTAAGGATTTGTGTTTGTGGATATTTGGACTGTAGTTCTACCTTGTCATGCCTTTAGTTTGTGGCTGCATGTTGGTTTTTGTTCAGTGTGTCATTATTTGAACTTTTTTGAAATGACTTTATCATTCATATTATAAAGGATTTGTGGTTGCTTCCAAATATGACTTATCATTAATGAAAAAACATTTTTTTATGACTCCATTTCACTCATACATGATTTCATATAATCAATAAAAAAAAATGGTTTTGCCACCAGTGTATTTAGATGATAGTAATACAAATTGAGAATACAATGTCAATAACGATAGGACTTGACAAAAAAAAAATAAAAATAAAATCTTTACATTGCCCATTTAAAGCCTAATGGTTCTTCCCAGTGGCACTTAAATTACTAGAGCTTACTATTAGGCATACAATGGTTGATTGGTGGGAGTAGATTGAGAGGAATCATGTCTTCGAAAATTGATTGTTTATTAGAATAATGAATATTGCACTGGTTTCTTGAGATAGTGGGTTTTAAAATTACGATTCATTTCTTTTTCTACTTATAATATTGAGGTTGTTATGTGGCGAGGCATATGACATCATGCCACGAGTATATAAGCATTTAATTAATTCTGGTGCTTGTATTGAAAGGTTTAAGGGATATGTTAATATATTAGAGAATAATTTGATATGTGAATAGATGCATTAATTTAAGTTACGATATTTTATGTACAAAAATAATATTTTTAATAATATAAACAATTGTATATAAAAATAATTTGTTTGATAATGGACCCATGAACTATCTTATTATTTAAAAGATACACATTTTTTTTCAAGTGTTTAATAAGGCATTCTTCTTAATTTTAATATATATAACAACATTTCATTAGTAACTTCTAACATTAATTAGTTATTTAAGGATAACTTATCATAGATAATACATCTATATTAAATCAAGATACCATAATCTTTTTTGCTATAATTATTAAAATAATATAATGTAGTTATCCTTATTTTATGTAATAAGGTACAACTTTTTAACCAATTAAACAATTCTATTAATTTTCATATGATATTATCTTCAATGCTTATACCACCTTACTATCTTTTTGTAATATTAATTTAGTTATCACAATATATAATAATGGTTAGAAATATGTCCTATCTCGCCCTTATCTTCATATTTAACCTCACTATCTTCATATTCCACAAAAGTGTCATGATGATAAATACATTTATATTTATTAAAAAGTTGTGAATCATGAATGTATACAACTACAAAATTAAATTAGAAAATAATTCCCTTTTCATAAAGTACCAATTAATATTTGTAACTACAATTTTGTTTCATTCTTTGTCACAAAATTATTTTTCTTTGTTATTGAAGTCAAATGTCAATGCTGTTACTAGTTGGAGATAAAAGTTTCTGTAAACAATTGAAACAGTTAAATATACATTGTGCATAAATGTTATTTTGTTATAGAAATTGTGTGAAGTATATATATTTTCATTTAAATATTTTTTTTTTAGTATGATAATATATTTATATACATTTATATCATATCACATAAAATATAATAATAAATTTTTTTGATCAATCAAATTAAAGTTACTGTTACTTTATATAATCTTAAATTAAATTTTATAATTTCAAATGATTATTGATTGAAAACATAATCTAATTAAACTCAAATATATCTAGAAACATAGTTGATTCAGATATCATAATGTAACTAATCATAAATAATTTTTTTATGGTGCATTTAACATGTTAGATTGTACTTTAATGTAATAAAAAATTGTAAAGATCTTTTACCAAAATAATTCCAGTCTAAAGCAATTCTAATAAATATATCAAACAAGAGCTCTTGTAGAGCTTGGGTCCCTACCTTGTGATGAAGTGGAAGTAATGATGACGATTAAAATCTAATTACTATTTTGAAATTGAAATGACTATGTAACTAAGTAAGTTTGTTCAATTAAACATAAGTAATTGGAAATTAAAATTTTTTATTTATATTTTGTTTGAAAGTTAATAACTTAATAATAATTTCTTTGATTTTTTCCATAATTTTATAGTAAGTGAAATAAATGTCAAAATATTGTTATTATTTTTCTTGGATATTCAAATTGTTTATTACTAATTTTCTTAAACATTGTTTGTGATATATTCAAAATATATCATTTCTTCTTTTGAATATTATTTTACATAATTTAGATAATATCCTTATTAATTGTTGGACTTATTTAAGCTCTTCAAGACCTCATATTTTGTTTACATTTCCACTTTCTAATATTTGCTTAAATCCATGAAAAATATCTCTATGATGTAGAGACTATGTTTTAAACATTTGCAACTTAGTTGATCATACCTCTTACAAATCTTTGAAAAAGGGGGAACTATATGCATAGTGCACTTCAAACCAGCAAAAAAGAAAGATATCTTCATGTGCTTGCAACAATTATGCTAAACTGATGTTATATCACTATCATCTTGAAATCTTCTAATATTGAGCACTTCTCATTTTAACATAGTTTAACATTAAATTTTTAAAAATAAACTTTGTATTATAAATAAAAATATTTGTAACTTTTAAGAATCATTTTAAAAATAGAATAACTTAATATTAATTTGAAAGACTTTTACTAAAATTGTCATATTACATCATAACATATAAATTAAATTGATTGTAGGTACTTGTATGTATTATATTATAATTGAAAAATACATAAATCTAAATAAAATCAGAATCCTAGAATATTTTTGCATGGACAATGATGTAATATGTTAAGTTATTAAATGTTTTTTTAGACTTTGGAATTCCTTGACCTATGTGTCAAAGGGAAGTGTATAGAAAAAAAAAGGGGCAATATAAGCCCTCTCTTCCTGGGCAGAATCACAGAGAATACATTCGATCAAACTAACTTCCTCGACTATTAATGCGGTAAGGGATGATCAGCTGTTCAGGGACACGTCAACCATCATTCTCCAAGCGATTAAATGCTGTCACTTCCATCGTCCCATACATAAATCTATCTGCTGCATTGTCACTTCCAACCTTTTTGTGACAGCCTTTTTTTCGTTATTTTCTTGTTCCCAATAAATCGATTAATCTCAAGGAAATTATCCATTGATCAATCGAAAATTAGCATTTTTCATCACGAAAATAATTTTTAAATATAACCTTTACGTATTTGAAATATGACATATGCTTAACCAAAAAATTAATTGCGAGAGGGACCACCGAAAACATTAATCCTTGCCTTAAAAGGCAGGGACTAATAATGGCATCAAAAAAATGACGAACAAAGTGAAAATTATAGATTGTGAAAAAAATTAGAAAAACTATTTTGCAAAAGATAAATATATAGTTCTTCCCCTGCTCCAACTTTTAAACAACTTTGAGGTGCTTGATTGACTAAAGGAAACCGAGCCAATTTCTTCAAGAAAATATACAGTCAAGAGTTCTCAAATCACTCGCCAAGAGTTTTTTTTTTCAAAACCAAATATGCAAGCTTGACCTAGACATCAAACTGTATCTCTATAGCCCTAAACAGGTAGAAAAATCAAGAATCTATATTGAGTGATTCCAAAACTAGTAAATGGGTGACAATAGCTAGTTGGGAAAACAAATTGAATTTAGCTCCTCCTGCAAGCTTTGTTCAAACCTACCCAGGGTTCAATAGGAATTTCTCTTGTCATAAAATCTCTAATGGGGAAGAGCAGACTTCAGGATTGACCCTAGCCAAGACTAATACTCAACACTTATCTAAATCGAAGCCATTATACATGAACCCTATTACAAACACATACATTCCTTCACATAGAATTTCTAGGGCTTATCGAAATAATCTAGGAACAAACCACTGAGATAAATGGAGAAGGCAGGATCAAGATAGGTGCATCTCAATGACCAATTAAACTTTAAATTGCAAACAAATATCTCATAATGAGAACAAAAAGAATTGGACAACCTCGACAATTTTATTATAATAAGCAACATTCATAGTGAAAAAAGGTGGATGGAATGTCGAGATCGAGGCTTATTTGCATACTAGAGTGGGGAGGAATTAGAGAAATCAAATATAATAAGTTGGCTCAAAGATTTCTACAACAACCAGGTAAGTATCTCTAGCCATTCTTCACAAATGTTGTATCTACATTGTCAAAACACATGAATTAGAAATAGTTTTCTTTGTACGCAATATTATTTCTTTAAGGGTTACCCAAATAAAAATTTTCAAATGGGAGCCAATCTTTAGTGAAGATAAAATTTCTAATGCTAAAATCCCAATTCAGATTAACATCAAATTGTTACCTCTCGAACTTAATCTTCTACAACAGACCTTATAGGTATAGAAAAGAATCAATCTCAATCTAACATCATAAAATTACTAATCAACTCAGAATTAAATAAATAGGAATTCAAAACCATAAAAACAATAACAAAAGTATCTATATATGAGATAAACATAACAAGATACAATCAAAGTATATTAGGTATACAGATTTTGGATTCAACATTACTTATCTCTCCCCAATCAACTAGTAGGAACCCAGATCTAGAAAAGACATTTCCTTTTTAAACTAGGCATAGAAGAGCAGAGCTATCTACAGATGAAATTAACATTATTAGGCCAACAAGATATAGATTAAGGAGCTCCAATAGGGATAGAGGATCCATAGAAAAGGAAGAATCAATAAGAATAAATGATTCATCTCAAATGAATCCATGGGAAAAGGGGGATCAATATGAGATGGAAAGCCCATTTGGAGAAGGTTTGAGTAAAACGCATCTGGAAAAAACTATGGAGTATTTACTTCAATGTCAGATCTTCTCCCAACAAGTATCATATGCCCAGGAAATAAGAAATAGTCTTCTAATCTTAGACATGATGTCTTAGCATATAATGTTAACTAGAAATGATATAAAAGATCAACTTATGGTATGGAAGGAAGAGCATTTGAGTCAGTCACAGAAAGGAAAACAACTCCAGTCTACAATATGCATGACAATAAAGGAACTAGTATGGGTAGAGCTATTAGTAGAAGATTTAATGAAGGATAACATAAAGGAGGACCTAGAAGGTAAAAATAAAAACAACTTCTTAAAAATTTAAGAGTAATGGAGAAAGGGATAATCATTAGTTAGAATACCTCTCTCCAAGTAGAAGATCCAAGCACATGGCTCACTCTAATCAATCTAGCCAGCAATGAGTGCATAGTCTCAAAATGAGAAGAGTTTGAAAGCCAATCCCAAAAGGAAAGGGAGAACCAAAACACTAATCATATCCTAAAAGATTGTGGAAAAAACAACTCAATCTTTAGATAAGCTCCCCAAGCATGATGTTACTCCTTTACCAACAATAATAGGAAAACCATAGCACATTACAATAAGGAAGAGGGGTAAAAAATAAAAAATGCAAACACCAGCTAATAGATCTAACTCTTTTGAGGTTAAGGATATTGAGAAAATATTTCTAGTCAATCCAATTCCCCTAGAAATAGAAGTAGTGATGGAAGAAGCATAGATATTAGGTCTAGCCAAGGATAGAGAGACACAAAAATTCTATTGGGTAGAATTTAGAATATTAAATGAGATAGGTAAGGCAACCAACATTGGGACCCCTCAAAAATCTATCTAGTTAGGGATGAAAGAAGATATTGTATTTAATGAGGAATCAACTAGGAATTATGTCTTAATGGTAGATATAACTATGGGTAAGGAAGAAGGAGAGAAAGAAAACAAAGACTAGAATAAGGAGACTATGGATTATATAGACAAACTAGGAATAACACAAACTATGGATGACATTAAACAACCAAATTGTGGAATATTTCACAAAAAATAAAAGAGGAAGAAAGTCACTAATGGAGTTGAGGACAACAATAGGAAATGCGGATAACTGGTAGAAAATTCAAGATGTCTTTAAAGTAGGGAAGGGGAAGAGCCTTCCTAGCTTACAATAAAGATAATATCATGGAATGTTATGGGACTTAATGCCCCTAACAAAAAGTGTTTACTCAAGCGCAATCTAACACATTTTATCTTGGGATAGGGTGTGTGGTTTGCTGAATATTGCTTGGGTTTTCCTTGATACCATTCAACACTTTTTCAATGGTTGGAAACCACCCTCTAATAATGCCTTAGTTTTGCGATTGTGGGATTTTATTCTCTCGTTTCTTTGTTGGATGTTTAGAAGGAATGAAATGATAGGGTGTTTAGGGGAATTGAATCAAATCACGATTAGGTTTTTTGTAAGATTAAGAATTTGATGATTGAGAATATTAGATCTAGTATAATAGGTCAACAATCTAAGAATGAATGGGAAGAGTTGGTGATTCAGAATTAGAATCTTAAGGATATGAGCTTGACACAAATTGGTCCTAACCTTAGGGATCTAGCTAGATGGGATGTCCCCCGATGGATTGGTATTAGATAAATTTTGATGGGGCCTCAAAGGGCAACCCAAGAATTTCAGGTTGTGGAGTCATTATTAGGAATGAGAATGGAGATAGAATAGGAGGTATGACCATCCCTATTGATATTCAAACTAATGACGTGGCTGAGACTAATCCGACCCTTTATGGTCTCATCTATGCAAAGAGTTTGAATTTGAATAATATATGGCTTGAGGGGGATTCCCTTAATATTATCAATTGCCTTAATGGAGTTACCAAGTCTTCCAAGACTATTAATAATATTATTTGTCAAGCTAGAGATCTTATCAACTCCTTTGAAAACTATATTGTTACTCATAATTTTAGAGAAACCAATCAAGTTGTTGACTGGGCTACCAATATGGCTTGTAAGAGTGAGGAAAAGGTAATATGGAACAATAATGATACAATACCCATAGAGGGGTGCTTACTGATCAACCATGACAAAGTACAAAGTAAGAAAAAGTGGTCCATTAATGATTATCATGTTAGAATTTTTTTTTTTTTTTTTTGATAGATTTGGGCTGCGGTGTGCTTTTTTTAATGAGAAGGAAAAAGTTCTTCCAGTTATTTCCACACAGATTGTGGGTCTTATTTGCCACCGTGTGTTTTGGCTATGATATCGATTTCCACATTTAGTTGTAGAGGATTTTTTGGAGAAGATAGGATTTTCATCTTTGAAATAGGAAGATGGGAGGAAAATGAAAAATAATTCAACTAGCTAGCTGTAAAAAATGGAGGAGTAAGAAGGATATTTGGGAAATTTCTGAGAAAGGAAACTTTACTAGTTATATGGAGAAGTTAAAAGGTAACAACTGTGCAATAACTCAATAGTTCATTAAGACTTGGAGAGATGGGAGGGTTTTAGTGGGAAATCAAAGAATGGAGGTGACTGAAGAAATCATAGCCAAAGCTATAGGTATGGAGATGGAGGACATCATATCGAGATAGAAAGTTGTTTGAAAGGGTGATTGAAAAGTTTGCGGATTCAACCAAAGAATGTAATAGACTGGTTAAAATAGGTAATTCCTACTTTAACCCATCTTCCATTTCACACCCATGGCAATTTGTGGTGTTTGTAATGATTGAATATCTCACTTTGGATGGTCGGTTCACAAAAAATTATGACCACCATTTCATGTTAGTCAATCATTTTAGGCATGGGATTAAGATAAATCTACCTTTTTATCTTAGACAATCTCTGGGTAATTCCATTATGGCCTTCCAAAATGACCCAGATGGTGATCATGTCTGCCATGAGGGGTTAATGGTTCTCATTATGAACATTTTGAAGTCTAAAAAGGTGGATAGGCCCAAGTAGAGTTACAAAATGATTTATTATGAGATGAAGGGAAGTGATTCGAAGGTGGACTTGCATAAAGAAACTGAGGATGAAGGGGATGAGGTGGATATATGTTAAGCAGAGCATGAAAGGGGATTTTGGCAGTAGTTCCAAGAAGAAAAATAAAGGAAAGGGGAGTGAGTTAGATCATGATAGCGACTACAAGGAGGAATTGAGAAAGGGTTCTCAGAAGAAAGGAATTGTAGGGAAGGGTTTAGGTGATAAGAATTTGAATGTGGATAGGGTCTCGATTTCCTTTTGATGATGAACTATTAATTCAAAGGATGGAAAGAAAAAGAAAATTGGTGTCGACTTAGCATGAGGGTGAGGACAATGTCCTAAAAGAGGTGGATTTAGGCATCGACAGACTAGGGGAGCAGGAACACTATAATAGGGAGGAGGTCGAGAAGGGATTTCTAAAGGGAATCATGGGTAATCCAGGGTTAATTTCAAAGGAGATTGGGACCCTTAAATAAAAAATTCAAGGGATCTCAAAGGATTTTGAGTAGCTCAATAAGACAGCAAGGGGAGAGCACACACTGGGCTAGCATATTGATAGGCTTTCAAAAGTGATTGGTAATGTAGACGAGGTTAAAAAATTAATGAAAAGGGTGCCTCCAATTGAAACCAAAAATAGGAATTTGGAACATGCTAATAAAGATATCCAAAAAAGGATGGAGAGCTTGGAAGCTAAAGTGAGTAATATGGAAAAAATGATCAAGAATTTGGATGACAAAAATTGTAACATTCTAAAAACTATAGTTGACAATTTCAATAGTTTGCTGAATAAGATGGATTAGGCTAGAGGACTTGAATCCTCTATTGTGAATGAGGACCAAAGGTCGAGCAAGCGTACCAGGGCCAACTCCAAGAAGAATGTAGGTAGGGAGTGCAAAAGATAGAGGAAATAGAAGCCATTGCAGAAAATATGAACATTGTGGTAGATCAAGCAACGAACCTGTTGAAAACTTTGTAGCTATTTGGGTACTGTCCTTTTGCTTTCTTTTTGCTATCTTTTTATGCATAGCTGTTCTTGGCCTCATGTTTTTGTATTAGTTTTTCTATTCACCAAGGCTTTTATTTTTTGAACTCTTTAGTTAGTTACTCTTTGATACTTTGTTAAAGGTTTTGGGTCCTTTAAAACCTGTTTTTACATAATCAATTTTTTTTTATAACTTTGAATTAATATTGATTCAGGAAACCAAATTAAACAAAATAGGAGAGAAACTAAATAAGAAATTAGGAATATAGAGGACTTCCTTGGTAGAATCAGGGGGAGCGTCAAGTGGAATTGACATTATATGGGACCCTAGGAATTTATAACTATGATGACAACCAATTGAAACTAGATGGCCAGACAGATTAGAGGATTCAAACCAGATGTAGTTTTCATAGTCATACATGTCTATGCTCCTACATCCACTATAGATAAAAAGACAATATGGAATGAAATCAAAACCTTTATAAATATGCACCAATCTAATAATTTCTGGATAGGAGGAGATTTTAATGCAATTTTAGAAAAAAGAGAAATATGGAGGAATAAAAACTATTTCAAAAGTAATGGAAGATTTTAGAGAACAGTTTACTAGAGATAGTCTCATAGATATTCCATCGACTAATGGTTTATAAACATGGCACAACTAAAGAAAAAAATTATGCCAAATAGTTGAAAGATTAGACATATTTATTTTCAAACTAGATATGAGATCCTTTAACTTCTCCATTCAATCTACCATTCTACCTCATGCTAGATCAGACCACTTTCCAATCTTCCTTGAATTAGTAGTAGAAGAAAAATCATCTAGAATTCCTTTCAAATGTGAAAAGATGTGGTTTTGGATACAAATTTTATGGAAAGCACTAAAAAATGGTGGCAAGAAGGTAATTTTGAGGGATCCAGAATGTTCTTCTTTATTTCCAAACTAAAACTAGTAAAAGAAAATATTCACAAGTGGAACAAAAGATATTTTAAGAATATATTCAAAGAGAAATTGAAAATTGAAGAAGATCTACGCAAATTATGTAATAAAATAGGGAATGGACATTACTTACTACTTAAAACAAAAATAATTACTTTCAAGAAAAGAAGATGTTCTAATGAAAGAAGAAATCTTCTAAAAACAAAAACCCAGAGAAACAATGTTGGAAGGAGGTAGAATACAATTTTTTTCATAACAGTACAATAAACAATATAAATATTAATAGAATATCCAAGATCAAGAATAATGAAGGGATAGAAGTAGAAAAACCATCTCAAATAGCTGAAGTCTTTGTCAATTTCTATATGAATACATTAAACAATTATGAAAGTTCCAATCTAACAACTCAAAGAAACATGTTAAAAAACTATCCCAAAGTTGATTACTGAGGAAGATGTAATAAATATCTAAACAAAGAATTTATAAAAAAAGAAATTAAAATGGATCTCTTTAGCTTTATCTCAGATAAATCACTTGGATTAGATGGATTCCGAGCATTCTTCTTCCTAAAATGTTGGGATATATTAGGGGATGAACTATGACAAGCTATTGAAGCAACTAGGAATTCAAGATCACTTTTGTTAGAAATCAATAACACCTTTCTTACTCTTATCCCCATGAAATTTAACTATGAGGGGCTTGGAGACTTCTGACCCATAGCTCTTTGCAACCCTATTTACAAGATTCTCACCAAAACACTAGCTAATAGACTCAAAACTTTACTTCCCTAAATAATTTTGGAAGAACAAACAAATTTCATCCCGAGCCAATCCACTCTAAATGACATAATAATCATACATGAACTAATTTATTTAGTTAACTAAAAGAGAACCTTTCATGTTGATGAAGCTTGATATAAAAAAAGCCCATGATAAGGTTAGTTGGAGATTTCTATGTAAAAATTTAGAAGCCTTTGACTTTTCACATCAATGGACAAATTTAATATTCAATTGTATATCTTCACCTAAAATAACCCTATTTATCAATGGGACCCTTGGAGGGTTCTTTAGCATCTCAAGAGGAATAAGGAAAGGGGACCCTTTCTTGCAATTCCTCTTTTTAATCATGGTTGAATCATTTGGGAGAGGAATAAAAAAGGTGCATAGGGAAAACTAAAATTAAAGGTATCTCGGTCACTTAAGGGATAGATAACATAACACATCAACAATTCACAGATGACACTATACTTCTAAGACAAAGTACACTAGAAGAGGTTCACAACTTGAAAAATGTAATAGATACTTATACAAAAACCTCAGGACAAAGGATCAACACGAAAAAATTAGAAATTTTCTTTATCAACACTTACCCAACTACCAAAGATAACATTTGCAATTTTATGGGATATAATAAAGGAAGCTTCCCTTGCAAATACCTACGAGTACCAATTAAAAAAAACTCTAAAGATAACAAGACTTGGGAACCCATGTACTAAATAAATTGGATAAAAAATTTGAAAATTGGAAAGGAAAATGGGTAACAAAACCTAGAAGAGTAACTAAAATCAAATCAGTACTTTCATCCATACCGACCTACCAAATGTCATGTTTACCAAAAGGAGTTAAATAGAAAATAGATTGTAAATGAAAAAACCTAATTTGGAATGGAACTGATAGCAAAAAGAAATCACTAATTAAATGGGAAAATATTTGTAGACCAAAGGAATGGGGGCGGGGGTTAGCAATAAAAAATCTAAACTGACAAAATGTTGCCTTAGGAGCTAAATTAGTTTGGAGGATGTTCATTGAGAAGGATAGTAAATGGGCACAACTTCTCTACCATAAATAACTTGACTATTTGGATCCTTTATCTCTCTTTAGAACCATTAATCTAAGGGATCTCAAAGTTGGAAATTTATGACACACTGTAGCTCCCTAATTCACAAAAAAGATTACTTGGGACATAGGGAATGACAAAGAGGCCCTTTTTTGGGAAGACTCTTAGGATGGTTTACTTGCTTCTGATTCTAGTGATCTCCCATCAATGTTAAAAATAAACTTACAAATTTATGGGGCAATAAGGTCAAAGACTATCAACTTAACATTCAGGATGAGTGGAAATGGAAATTGGTGGAAGATACAAACCTCATAGCTCAAGAAAAAAATTTATATACTGACTTTATAAACCAAAGAGCAACCAACCAAATTGAAAAGGCAAGAAAAACTAATTTGGGGTGCATCAAATATAGGATCCTATAATGTAAAAAAAGGTTATGAATTAATTATTCATTAAAAAGTTGGGACCAGATTGCTCTTCCATTAGATCTATGCTTGGATCCAATATGCCTACCAAAGGCATACATTCTTTTATGGTCTACCATTCAAAAGATAATTTTAACTACAAATAGATAAAATGGGCTTCAAAGGCCCTTCTAGATGCCCCCTTTGTAAAAAGGATTTAAAAAAAAAAGATCACTTGATGTTCCAATGTGACTTTGCTAGGGAATTTTGTTGTGGATAACTAAAAAAATTAACTGGTTCTCAACTTTCCCCAACAATTTGTGGGAAACTCTTCACTATTGGCCTAGAATAAGCTGATCTAAGATATATAATGGACTATGGTTTAGATATCCTCTACGATTCTAGTATGAGAGGTTTGGAAAGAGAGAAATATAAGGATATTTAACAATGAAGAAATGAATGTGAAATCTCTCCAAAAAAAAATAGAAGCCAACATAATTGAAGTTATATATAGTCATCTAAGGAACACGATCAAACAAGAGGGTTCATTCTCAGATTGGGATGCAAAATAGTGGAGGAATTGGAAAAATCTTCTAAATCCATCATTGACGTACACTAAAGCTAGTAAGAAAACTAGATCTCTTTGCAAATGGGATCCTCCTCTGGAAGGATGGGAAAAACTTCATTTTGATGGGGCCTCTAGAAGTAATCCTAGCTAGGTTGGTATTGGATGTATTATTCACTCTAACTTTGGATCTTGTATTGTCTCGAGAGCCAAAAATATAAGGGTAAAATCCAACAATGTAGCATAACTAGAGGCATTGATAATAGGATTAAAACTAGGATTAGAGCTTAAAATCCCCAAACTGGTGATAGAAGGTGATTCACAAATCATTCTTAATGTAACTAGAAAGTACTCAACTCTGAATTGGAAGATCAGTTCCATTTTAGAACAAGCCTTGCCTCTCATAGATAAATTTGAAGATATCAAAATCTTGTACATATATATATATATATATATATATATATATATATAGAGAGAGAGAGAGAGAGAGAGAGAGAGAGAGAGAGAGAGAGAGAGAGAGAGAAGGCAATACTAAAGTAGGAAAATTAGTCAATCTTGGTGTAGAAGGAAATGGCATTAAAAATTTCAATATATAAGAGTGAAGAGACCTAGATTACCAAATATTTTTGCAACTAAGATGGCTCCACTCCTAACTTAATAATTAACCCATAATTCTTTGACCTGAAATAAAAAATGGAAAAGATACAATATGACCATAGTTGTGCCAAAACACATGGAAAGATCACACGTGTTAAATCCATCAACCAAATACACAGTTATAGTGCCATACATACGCCTCATCTCCATAGTATGGTTTTTGAGTACATCTGGGACAATATTTATTTTAACTGCACTCAGGTAATTTAGAATGATGAAAATCTAGAAAAAGTGATCGATAATTTGAGATGTAGTATAATAATACCCTAACAAATTCTTTTCATCTATTTAAGGAAAGCAACACAACTAGTTTTTTCATATTAGCATAAGATTTAATTAGTGTGTTGTTCTTAGAAGGGTAGGTGTTTGTAGATTTGGATGGATACTCCCATCCGCATGAAATCAAGAAAGAGAGAGATGTCTTTCTGGGGTGAGGTTAGTGTTATGAGGATTAGGAAAATGGTCAAGCCCAATAATAGGCTGATACATAGGGCCATTAATATAATCGTAGGTAGAGATTTCTCTCTCATGACTAATAGACATAAGCATAATACATATGTAGTCACCATGTTTGTAGCCACTATCCTTAATGTTGACTAGGACATAACTACTACAAATCAGTGTTCATGGGGCATATCATTAAGGATCTGGACTTAGTTTTAGAAAACATTGATGGTAATATTTGTATCCCCAAGAGAAGCAATTATGGTAACAAAGATCTAGTTGCGAAGGTCTACCCCATTATCAAGATCAAAGATAGCCAAAGGTTTGTAGAAAGATGTGAGGAGATTATTTGGAATTGGATGTTCCTCTTGATAGTGAATAAGATATGTATTTGCATGGATTGGAAAGAGATGGAGTGGTATATGCATGCTGAAGGATTTCATTGAAGTCTTAGAGGAGTGGTCTCTATTTTTGATTTACCTTTTGTCTTCTTTTGCCCTTTGACAATTTTTCCCTTACAATGATCTAGTTGGGCTCCACATCCTCGGTATTTTGTTTGCTTTGGCATGGCCCTTTGTTTTGGTATATATATCTTAGGATAAGTAATAGGAGTATAATGATAATATGTAATGTTTGGAGTCCCTTTTAGGTATAGTATTATGTTTGTTTGTTCTTCTTCATATTTATATATAATGAAAACTAAAAAATTAGGATAAGATCCTGCATTTTGGTCCTTATCATTATAAATATCTTGAAGATCAATTAATATATCAAACACTTTATTAAGACATTTTGTGTTTCAATTTCCCCTATTGTGTCATTTCTTTCAAAGTTGGGAAATTAAGATATAATCTAATATTTATAAATGACTTAAAAAAAATTAAAAAAGAAAGAAATAAAGGCATCTCCTAGTCACTATAAATGGAAATAAGAAATTAGATAAGATGGCTAGTCTAGAATAAAAAATCATCACTTCTGGGGAATCTAGAAAATCTCGTCAATACACCAACTCGAAGATGATTTGTTTTAAGTAAATACGTAATAAATATATAACATAGAACAATGCAAGAATGTATAGAACAAATGCTAAACAAGAATTTAATAGATTAAATATGCAATCATCAATATATAAGGGTAAAATAGGACATGAAATCATGGAGAAATGAAATTTAGAATAATGAAACTATTAAATAAATACAGACGATGCCCAACTATGAGCTGAACCTAACAAAGGTAGAGAGAAATGAGTAGATAGACTTCAAACTATAAACTATCAATGAAGCTAAGTATAAAACTCAATTTGGAGAGAGTAAAAACAATAATAAAATCAAGAAAATTGCTAATCCCTAAACTGAATGTGAAGCTAAAGAGGCTAAAACATAAATTAATCTAGCTTAACCTAACCTTTGATTATAGTTTCCAAAAAATTCTAGATGGCTGCCTTGCAAGATTTCAAATTATCATCGTCTCACTTATAAAGATTCCCACAGGGAAATTAACTTATCCCAGATATGGATAGATTGGCAAATAGATGATTCCAATTTTTTACTTTTATTGACTCTAACTTTTAATAATTCTGATTGAGCTATTCATGAGACATTTTTTCTTCAATACAATCTAGATAAGAATGGCATCAAATAATCATGATTCAGAAGTAAAGAATGCCCCTTTCGGAAAAGGGATAAATAACTCACCATGGAATTCTCTTAAAGAAAACCAAAATAATTTAGTAATTGTTAGAAAAAAATTCAGAGTGAGAAAGATGTAAAATAAGGAATGCCCCTTTTAAAATGTAATCATTTGATAGGACCATGGTCTTAGGAAAGACTGGATGTTTTCTTGCTCTGTTCTTCCCTACTAGTGCCTATTTGAATGCAGACATTGTAACTTTTATTTCATTTTTTAATATAATACAAGGGCTTCAACCTTTTACCGAGCAAAAATAAAAAAATAAAATAAAATAATCTTAGTCTAATGACTTATCCCAAAATCATGCATCATAGAAAAATATGCCTAATGAGTTTCTTAATTATACTAAGAATATATAGATAAAATAAAAATATTACATTAATTTTTGACAATATAAGTAAAAAAGTAACTATTTTTACATAAACATAAAATTATCTTAATTACAAACAATGTTATTAATTTATATTTTCATATCTCTATTTAAATATTTGTCTTAAAAAACCTAACTATATAAATTAAATTTATATAATTGGACCCTAAAGAAATCATAGTTCTTACTTCCCCTTAATTCTAATTATGAATAGTCATATTCTATTCTTTGATATTAAGTTTATATTGTATTTCAAAATCTTGTCATACTTTACTGGTAAAAAAATGATTCACATGAAACCACAACTCAAACCATTTGAGGAAGTCACATGTTAGCTACATACTATCAAAGGTGATGTGATTGGATTGTACACATTTTACTTACATTCTCTAAAAAAACACCAATGTCTCATCCAATGCTTCCTACTTTGTATATGCTAACAAATTCCCAGTCCATGAATGCACATCCTGATTAATCCTCAACCTTTATATCACATGCACATGTTTATCGGCATTAAAATCTTACCTTCCCTTCCTAGAGTTTATTTCTAGTACTCTTAATCAACTTGAATGATGCATGAATCTATGCTTTCCCCATGTTTGTTTTGTAACATCACAACTTGTTCTCCCAACTCTAATTGTATCTTGCATTATTTGTTATTGACTAACAATGACTATCCAACCATGAGATTTGTTGGTTAGATTCCCCTATGTGAGGCATCAACTAAATAGCTGAATATTTGTATCAACCTATAGCTAGTGTCATTTGTAAACTTGTAACAATATTTATTGATAAGCTATGACTTGACCCGCATGTGCTTACACATGTTACATGCCTTTTTTCTAAATTTTATCTCGTGCCCTTTGATTTGATTGATTAAATGACTCACAACGCTAATGAAAAAATAAAAAATAATAACATTTCTCATTCACCAATACAACTTTTAAGTCTTCCACATTTGGTGGGGAATAATAAATAACTCTAAGCATATAACACTTGCTCAAGTATTTAATGAACACACGTGTAATGTCCCCATTTTGGGACATTTATATATTTTCCCATTTTCATCCGTACAACATGATAATCTTCCTCTCTGATGATTTTGATAATCTTCTATCTGTTCTCAGATTGCGGATCATTCCTCCTTTCCCTTTATATTTTTCCTTATAATTTTCAGCCCATTTGATGTGATCATGAAACCCTCATTTTTTTTATGCCCCTGCTAGAATCAGATTGACTACCTTCTTATAGCTTGTAATTTGAAAGGATTGCACCTCTTCATGTATG
Source organism: Cupressus sempervirens (assembly GCA_028749045.1). NCBI lineage: Eukaryota > Viridiplantae > Streptophyta > Pinopsida > Cupressales > Cupressaceae > Cupressus > Cupressus sempervirens. The sequence goes on along the minus strand of CM053791.1, from coordinate 376,632,070 downwards.
ATAGGACACATCTCCTACCAATCATCCTTCATGTTCTCTCCATCAGATGTATGATGAGGTTTAGTTTATAAATGTTTATATTGAATTATATTTATATGTGTATTAATGATAATATAAATTTATATTATCATCAAATGATTGAATAGATTATAAATATTTATCTTTTGTGAATAACCATGATAGCATATATATATTTATTTTAATTATATAATTTTATTCAATACAGATTAAATGTGTTTTATAATCATAGTTTATGTATATTGAATAATAGCTATATTTTATAGGGTATATGTTATCTTTAAAAATATGTTATATAATATTGTATGTTATTATAACATATTCAAATATATGTTGTTATAAATATAATACCATATTGTATTATTGTTTATATTAATTCTTGTATCATTAATATATATTATATTGATTAATCTATCAATCAATTTATTATAATTATCATTAGTTATTAATATCATATATATTCAAATGTGAATATATTATAATCTTCTTTGGTTTCATAATGTAATTATAATATTTATTATTATCTATTCAGTATTATTCTTAATTATTATCATTGTATAATATGTTATTCAAATATTCATATATCCTTAAATTTGGGCTCATGACAACAAGTAATAAAAATAAAATTGGATAAGATTATATTGGGAGTGTAATATGAAATGTCAATTTAAATATTTATTGAGTCTCTTTAAAAAAAACTATGAATTGTAGAAAACTTATGTTCATAATTGTCAAAATATATTAATAATTATTTTAAAAATAAATAAATTATTATTTTAAAATATATTATAATGTTTAATGGGCAAGTAAATTTATCATTGTGTAAAAATAATAATTTCATGTTAAAATTGGTCTAAAAGATACCAAGCTATGTTCATTTAAACATCAAGTATAATTAACTCCTTTGAAGCACAACATTAGATTCCACTCATACCTCTTCTCAATCAAATCTAATATCTTCTCTAATCTAAACTTGCACCATACTCTTCATATCATATTAGTCTATCATCAATATATACACAATTGAATTCACAAATGAATTCACTCTCTTATGCAAGTCTCAAACACATATTAGGTCAGCTTAATATGAGACCTAATACCAATAGAATCACATCAACCAAAGTGATTCCATAAGTTTCAAATATAACACATAAAAAATACATTGCAATATAAATCAACATGTTATCATCCAATAAATAATCATAATAATCTAAACAAACATTTCCCAACTTAACCATGAAATAAATTCCCTTTCACTATTCAACAAGAAAACTAACTTTCAAACCAATAATTCTCAAGTGAATTTTCATATAGACATCAATGCACATCTCCATGAAATTGTTGAGATTATGTGTGTTGTACTCATCACATAATATTATTTATATTGTATTATCTTATTTTATTATATACAATATTGCACCTAGGAGCACCTAGATGGATGTGCAACATGGAGAGATTCCCATGGGGATATACTTGATGAGTTGTATTATAACATTGTGGTAATATTTGATTTAATTATTTAATATTGAAAAAATAAATAAATTTCCAAGATTAAATGTGGGGTCAATAGGTTAGGTAGCACATGATTTTAGCACATGGTTTATGTAATACCACTTGGTGGTTTTGTGGGAGCTTTCTACTATATAAGAAACCACAAGGGTAGTTGTAGAAGCAAGGGAAAAAGACAAAAAAGTGTCACAAGATAGGTTAGTCAAGGGAGCATTTGTGAAAGTTGGAAGCATGACATGGGATGTGTGAATTCATGTGTGTTCACATGGATTGCTTGGTTGTGGCTATGAATTTGAAGGCTTCCATGGTTGTATTGCAATGGTGTTTTTGTTGAATAATACATGGTGATGAATATTTTTGGAGGTTACATTTTTTTCTCAATGAGGGTTTCCTAGGGTGCATCTTGTGTCACAATTTTTGTGAGTATGTTGTGTATTCTCTTGCATGTGGATTTCAAGTGATTTTAATTGAATATTTATTTAGATCTATTATGGGTTATGTAGAAATAATAATATTTATGATTTTATTGCTGTAACCCTAGATTGAATCCATGGGAATGGATGAAAGGATAAAAGAAATGGAAAGATTTATGAGTTGTATAGATTTTTTTATTTCAGATCTAAGGGTTTTGGATATGTTGTTATGATGGGTTGTGGGTAGATTTTGGGCATGCAAAATTGTTGGTCAAAAGGTTTTTTTTTTTTTTTTTTTGGTGGGGGGGGGGGCGGTGTACATAGAAATGACCTCTCGAACAAAAACACACATCACCATTGGATCCAAGTTGGCCTTTCCATAATTTTGATAAATAATATGCCCTTATTTGACCATGTTGATAGAAAATTAAAAAAGTTTTTAGTTTCAACCTGCGACAGCTGTCAAATTTAATCCCATTAGAATTTTCATCACAAAACAGGTTAAAATTCTTTGAAAGTGGTAAAAAGATGATCTTCATAAAACTACCATAAATTTCACTCATGGTATTAGATTTTGGACATTTTATAGCTATTGGAGGGCTAATTTAGAGAGCTACAACTTGGTATAGGTTTGATTTTGTGATTTGGACATTTTGTCAAGTTTTAAGAGTCCACAAGTTAGATTTGATTTGTTTTGAGCAGAATTTTGGATATAAATTGGGCGTACAGAGTTGGATTTTAGACTTCAAATGGTCAACATATAGCTCTTGGAGAGATCTACACATTGGTTTATATTTGGTGTAGGTTTGAATTGATTTATTTGGTGATAGATTGACTTGAACCATTTATGATATATATTGACAATAGTAACATTGTGAGTTATGACATTGTATATTTTGGAGATTTGAGATTTAATGTCATTGTATACTCAACTTATATTTTAGATTGGTCTCATGATGACATGGTTATCAGTGTTTAGTTTAGATATTTATGATTATTTGTTGGGTCTACAAGTTGTCTAGTGTTGTAAGTGGTTTATACTTACAAGTTACATTTATAGCTTCAATATGTGTTATCTTTTCTCATTGATCTTTAATTATTGATACATATTCAGATTGGTGGCTTGGATTTGGGTTGTCTTTTCTCTTAGCCACATGATTTGTGGATTTGTCTTTATGTGAAAGGGATGAGATGTTGTTACTAGATACACTTATGGTAGAGAATTGTGGTTGGCTAATTTATGCTGACAAGTTGGACTCTTTGAGACTTAGATGCTTGGTTCATAAATGTGATCATTGTGTCATAGATTTTGACATGAAACGATTGGGTATACATGTTATTAATTGGTGCTCATTGCTTTGGATTCCTGATTTAGCTATGGTGGTATATCATCTTGGTTGAGGATCATGGATATTTTTTTTCTTTTGAGAAACTCATGATGTGCACTTTGAATTCTTTGATGGTTTTATGCCTTGGTTGATTATCGTAGTTAAAGTATGATTTTTCATTATGATGCCATGGATAGCTTTGATACATGGTTTAGTGGGAGCTTGTAACAGTGATGAGGTGGTAGTGCAAGATTTTTTCCTGCTTTGGTTTGTATCTTCTTGGGTTGGAGATCTTGGTTTCAACTGACACTTTGGTTGTGTGTATAGACCTAGAGGATCTTCATGTAGGAGATGTATGTTATGATGCCATGGATGACTTAGTACCATAGTGGAGTGGGAGTTGTTGGAATTCATATTTTTTTAAATCTTTGCAGATGTTGGAGGATGTCTTAGATCCTATTGCTACAAAAGCGTCTTTGACATTTGCATGGTTTACTTGTTATCTTTATGGTGTACAAAGATGGTTGTTCATGGTGTGTAGAGATGGTTGCATCTTGAGGACTCATGGGGTTCTTGGTAAAGGGGTGGTTTATGATTTTATTTGACATGTTATCCTTGGTGTTAGTAATGGTTTCATTATTATGTCATGGTATACATTTAATAAAAGTTTAGAGTTTTGAATGTTATGATATATTCATATGGAACATGTTATCTCTTTAGTTGAGATGGTTAGATCATGTTGTCATGTTTATGTTCCCGAGGCCATGGTTGGAACTTTGATATTGATCTTGGTTTAGTTTTTGGGTATTGAGTACATTGATAATTTCTAGGAACTTTTTTTATATTTATATGTTGCATTTGGAGTTGGTAGGGATTGGTTGGTTACATGTGCTCATGGATACTTAGAGACATTGGTGATGCTGGTTTCTCTTATGATTAGAGGTTTATTTTTTGGGATGATAGATAGTTTCAATAGGAAGTCTGAGGGGCATTCACTTGATATGGACTTGAGAGGAGACTATTCTTAGACAAGTATTGGTTGGAGAATTGGACATCTTTATGAGCATTCTCATTCCCCACTCTTGGTCTACTTGAAGGTTTTTTACTTGAGAGGTATAACCCATTGTTTCTCTCAAGTGCATTATGTTTATGCTTGTCTTTCATGGATATGGATCTTGAGCTATGGTACATGAGTGAATTCTGGAGGGTTCATTTGAGAGATGGTTTAGCATTGGTCTAGGCTTATATCCATGATTAATTATATGATATGGTTTGGGTGTTGTTGTGACTTCTTGGTTGGGGTTTATTGGAGTATATCTTACTTGGTCACACAATGTACATCTAGAGGTGTGTGTAGAAGGATATGATATAGGTTATGATTTTCATGGTTTATCTTTGGTCTTAGTTATCTTTCTATATGTTTTGTTTCAATTACATTAGATTTGAGATTGGTTAGAGATTGTGATCACTAGTTTGTGCTCATGTATGTCATGCGAGAGATGACATTGGTACTCCTTTATCTCTTTCCTTTGTTGGTTGTTGAGAACTTGGGAGAGTGTTGGAGACTTGTTATGAGAGTTGTTATTATAGGTTATTGATTCATGTATTATGGATGTCCTTGGTGCTACATGGGTTCACTTCTATAAGATTTTGTGAGTGGATTGGTTATAGTTTTGACATTATCTTTTTCACTGGGAGATTCTTAGTGTATATGTGGTAGGTATTTCTCTTGAGGCTTGTGATTTCAAGTTACAGATTGGATGTGTTGTGAGATTCACTTGGTATATCTTTGGAGGTCTAGATAGTTGGATAGATTAGCACTTACTATGGTTACTACTTCAGCTATCAATTTTGACAACTATGGATACATGTAATTACCTTTGGATTAGGTGTTTGTGCTTGACATTTTAGTTGGTATAGGATTTTATGATTATTATGTGATATGTTAGGTGGATTTCTATTTGGATGGCTTCTATATATTTCTGGTGGTAGTGGCATAGTAGGAGGTGGGATCATTCATGCTTGAGATGCTAGATACTTTAATTTTGTTGCAGGTACCAAGATGAAGCACATGGTGTACTTTAACCCATGATGGTGGATGTGATAGGAGGGACTATTTTCTTGTCCATTTATGTGGCTATGAATTGAACCTATGTAATGTATACAACAAGTGGGAGGTTGTTGAGATTATGTGTGTTGCACAAATTGCATAGTATTTTTTATATTGTATTGTTTTATTTTATTATATACAATGTTGCACCTAGGAGCATCTAGATGAATGTGAAACATGAAGAGATTCCGATGGGATATACTTGATGATTTTTATTGTAATATTTTGATGTGATTATTTAAAATCGAGGATAAAGAATTAAAAGTCCAATATTAAATGTGGGGTCAATAGGTTAGGTAGCACATGGTTTTAGCACATGGTTTATGTAACACCACTTGGTGGTTTTGTAGGAGCTTTGTACTATATAAGAAATTACAAGGGTAGTTATAGAAGTAAGAGAAAAAGACAAAAATGAGTCATGAGATAGGTTAGCCAAAGGAACATTTGTGAAGGTTTGAAGCATGAGATGGGATGTGCAGATTCATGCTTGTTCACATGGATTGCTCAGTTGTGGCTATGACTTTGAAGGCTTCCATGGTTGTATTGAAATGGTATTTTTTCTTAATAATACATGGGGATCAATGGTTTTGGAGGTTGCAATTTTCCTTCAATGAGGGTTTCCTAGGGTATATCTTGTGTCACAATTTTTGTGGGTATGTTGTCTATTCTCTTGCACGTGGATTCCAAGTGATTTTAATTGCATATTTATTTCATATCTATTATGGGTTATGTGTAAATAGTAATATTTTTGGTTGCAGGTTTCCTTACAAAAGTATCTTGAATCATAGACCAAAAATGTACTATTGGGCATTCATTTTGCACGAGGTCAATGACAAGAATCTATTGCATAATTCCTCTCTTGAAAAGAAAATCTTTTTAATGATCCACTCCAAGGTTTAGTGTTTGTCTTGCGACGTACCACAATCTATTTAGTAGAAGATAAATGTGAGTGTTCATGAAGAGGCCTTTGCTAGTTCTAAAAAACTATTTTCTCTTGGAATCAAAGTAAATCTATTTGCTATCTCAAAATATCACACCAAAAGAACAATATTTTTTGTATTTTCTAGTTTTTAATGAATGTAACTCTAAAAATGCAGCTACTATGAGGTCATATTCTAATAGGGGGTTAGTAAAGAAAATAAAGAAATTGAAAGCAAATAACATGAAATCAAAATGACTTGAAATTGAAATTCCTCAATGAACATAAGCTACAGAACACAACATGTTGTGAGTTAAACCTTCGAAGAAATAAGTAGAAAACCAATGAAAACAAGAGCAATGCTTCCTAGAATCCATTGATGCAATCGTCAGTGAGAATCTTTAACAAATCAAATGATGTTTCACTCTTCATCACATCACAAGGCCATGGAAAGTGCACTCATGTGAGGCAAAAAGCTATGTAGACACAATCAGGTGATCTCTTTTCAAGCTCGTTATGTTAGCAGAATTTGTATATCTATAGCAAACACTAGAACTAAAAGATCGCACAACTAGAAACAACACAATAAACCTTTGGCTCAATCACAATATCATGAATTAAATCCACAAAACAATGACACATTCAGGAAAGAATGAATACACTGCAAATGTGAGTACCAAAAGCATAATTTTATTGCATAATAATGGCGGCCTTTGTAACAATTTATAATGGGGTATTTAGAAGAAATTGTCTCCTAAATTTGTATTGAGAGTGAGAGATATCTTTCATGCAATAACATGATTTTAACTAATAAAAAAAGCTAAATATATACAGACTATCAACTAATCTGGTGCTTATAGGGACTCCATCCATATTTTATTCATTAATTGGATGCATGAGCCCTTTACATGACAAAAAAAAAGAAGAAACAAGAGAGAAAGTAGGAGGAAGCCATCAGTCGAAGTGGAAGTGCATGGAGACACCAAAATAGAAGCTGACCCTTCACTAGGTGTGTGTCAAAGTTAACTTGCCATTAGAATGTGCTCCCAATGCATGGAAAGTGCTATTTTTAGAACTGGCAGTTAACTGTCGGCACACCTCTAAATTGTGGAGCTATGGACTTGCGGACCTCGATTGGGTCAAAAAACTCAAAATTTTACTAAGTGTCAAAATTGAAATTTTGGCATCTAGGTTTTTTTCATCTTCGTCCAAAAGCTATGTTTGGATGTTTGCCCTTGAATTTCTCTATCATCTTAGTAATTTTAGCAGCATTTGGAAGATCTAAAGCCTCATACTTGTCCTTGACCTTTAGTCTATAGTTTTCCACCTCGATTCGAGTCTCTCCAAAATCTTTGAGTTTGGTGTCCAACTCTAATAGTTCTTCCTCTGTCTTGAAGGCTTATCTGATGTCTTCATCACTGGATGCTTCCTCTAAAGTCTTCTTGAAATTCTCCACTACTACCTCAACTAGCAACAACTTCTCTTGTTCTTCATCTTCAAAGATGTCCAAGCATGCATCACTATACAACTTTTCTACTTCCAAAATTTGCTCTTGGGCTTGGTCCTTGAGCCTATGTATCTCATCATGCAATGTTTCCATCACTTTATTCCCATCTGCTATCTTCTCTATCCAATCATCTATAATGTTAAGCTCTTCTTTGGTATACAGATCAATCAGAGTGTGGTACCTTTGGCCCTTTATGGCTTGTAGAGTTTACAAATCTTTGCTCCATGCCTGTGCCTCATCCATGATACTAAATTCTTGCCTCAAAATTTCCATGATCTTATCAACGTTCTCTTGCATAGCATGCAACAACTTCAAACTTCCTGTGATTATAGTGACACCTTTATCCTCAAGGCTGTCTCACCATTCCTGATAAGCTTTCAAAAAAGGATTGAGCCGTACACCTTCCCCTTCTCTAAGAATGGTATTTAGAGTCTCCTCAAGGAATTTATGATTAAGAGGACCAACAACTTTGGCTAGATATCCCTTTAGGATCTCAACTTACCTTCGAAGTGTTCTAATTTTAATCTCATCCCGTTCCATGTGCCTGAGAATGTCTTTGACTCCCATAGTCATCATCTATCATGCTATATCTTGTATAGGCTTTTCCAACATAATATCTTTCACTTCATAGTCCTCAAGACTAACAACTTCTGCATTTGTACCTTCAAGAAGGTGAGCCACTTGTGCAAATAAGTCGTGGTTCTATATGATAATGACAAATGAAAATGGCATTGCATCATATAATGGAGACTTAGGCTTGTTCAAGATCTCTACAATATCACAAATGTCATCCTTTGAAGCATAGAACTGATGCTTGGAACTTCTCATTATTTCTTTTCAGAACCATCTTGGGATGTGTCTCTCCACAACCTTGGCTCTAGATGATGAAGGGTTATGTTCAACTATGTCCTTCCCTTTATCACTCTTGTTCAGAGTCTCCTACTGTAGGGACTCTTCTTTTGTAGTCTCAATCTTTGTAGATCTTGTAGTTTGATCCTCAACATCCTGATAAGGTTGTTGCATATATTCTACTATCTGTGCCTCTTTTGATGCCTCATTAGTAACCCTTTATTCTAGTTGCTCTTGTGATGATGGTTCCTTTTTAACATGTTCCTCTTTTGAACTTGGAGGTGGGGGAGTTATTGAACCCTTATCTACCACTATGACATGTGGTGGAGATGTTGGAGTGAGATAAGGACCCTGTGTCTCTGGTGGCATCTGCATCCAATCTTTCTGTTGGAGTTCACTCGTAAGGGTGTCCATGATCTTACCTCCAACTAACTCTTACCCATGGGCATGAAATCAAAATCCAAGATGGAAAAAACATCCTCACCTTGCTCCCTTTTCTCATTCACCCACCACTGCACTTCATCTTCTAAATAAGAGAGTTCTACAAGTTCTGCTTGGGTGGGTGGCGGGTTACTTGTGGAACTCTTCCTTTTTTCCAATTCTGCAGCTTTTGCTAACTAAGTTCTCCTTTCTAGGGGAACTTGTTCCTCCTCCTCATCTAATTCTATTTCATCATCATCTGTTTCTTCCTTCAGAATGGTTTCAAGAATAGATGGATTAAGCACTAATCTTTTGTTGACTCTTTGCCTCTTGTTTAGCCTAACCTTGATCCTCTTTTGTCTCTTCAAAATTGTAGGAGAAGCAAGCTCTTCGTGCACTAGAGGAATAGAGGTCTTTGGAATCTCTCCCTCTTCTAGTTGGCTTGGCAGAACAAGAGGCAACTGAAGTTCAACCTAGATTTGGGTAGCTCCACCATCTTGGGGCTCTTGTGGACTTGGCTCCCATTGCTAGGAAGAGATCTATTCTACAATATGCTCTATTTGAATCCTCTAAGGAGAGGCTCTCTTCCTCTTTCCCTTTCTCTTTGAAGGGTGATAATATCCTTCTGGGTGATTAAGATGGTAGACTATTTCAGGCCTGATAGGAGATTGGAGTGCACAGGTGGGAATAGTGACTTTCCTCCCTTTACCCCTTTCTAGGCAAGCATATGCATGGAATATTACTGTATCTAAAATTGGATTGAGTGGAAAAGGATTATTAATCCAACTCTTTGTCATTCAAATGACATGTCTCGCTTGATGATTGATATCATCTCCTTCCTCTCTATCAACGTCTGCATTTAGAATGGGTCTCTCACCAACTTTATCTGCATTGAATAGGGGATCTAGTAGTTCCTTGGAGTCTTGTAGCCTTATCTCATTAGGGATGGTCAAATGGAGAGCCTTTTCTACTAGATACAAAGTCATCCTACAATAGTCTCTGATGCAGACATCATAGTCATTTGTGGCATTCATCCAATGATCTTCAATGACATCCTCATGATAGAAATCCTTCCCTGCCAGGTTTTCCACTTTTCTCACATTGTCAAAATATGTTCAAGGAGAGTTGTACTCTTCAAGAGGATAGTTCTCCCATTCCACTCAAATGTCAAAATATCCTATTTTCTCTTCAATTGATATGCTCCTATGACCAATGGAAAATCCCAACAAGGTCTCCATTATCTTTTGATCCTCTCATAAGCTGATTCAATCTATTGGGATATTTCCATTAGGACCAACTTGTCACTTGGGTACCTTGGGAGTTTCTTTAGATTGATAGATGCACCACCTACCCAAATATATGTAAATGTCCTAAACTGGATGAAATATGCTTCGAGAGCTATGATCTGTGCTTTGGCTTCCTCAAACAATCTCTTCCCATAGTCCCCTTTGATGAATCAAATGATCGCAAAGATGAAAGCATCATTTATGATTTTGTATTCTTTGCTCTATGGTGAGAGCTTCTTCTTCACCAACTGAGGATAGACTATGTATGGCCAAGCATTGGGGTCCTACATACTGCCTTTCTTTTATAACATGGGATAGTTTGTTGTTCTTGTTGCAAGTAGGTACACCACATAAGAAGTCATATAGAACATCTTCTTGTCCTTTATTGTCCTCAGCTACTCACACAAGTTTTCACTAAGTGTGGTGGCCCAATCCAGTGTTATCTTTGCATGCCTAATTGTCTCAATGAAGTTGACCATGAATGGAATGAGATAACCTGCTACAGGTAAGCCCACAACTCTACTCAAGAGAATGATAGAGTATCCAATGTCATCTTTCATGTATCCCTAAGTCATATCCACTTTGCTGATTGTCTTTCCCTGAGGTGGCTTCTCAATGAAGTACAAGGAATGTATAATATCAATGGCCTCTTGGTGATGATCTTTATACCATCTTTCAGCTACTTCATAGGAGAGTTGGATGAACTAATTGGCTCTAGGAAGATGGAAGACCCTCTTGATGTTGTCAAGTCACAGATCTAAGACCACTTCTCTAGTGACACTCTTAACTACCTTTTCATCAGGAATGAAGTGCTGAGACAAAGTCATGATCAATTCAGCTAATTGTACAATCCCTAGATGTGATGTTGCATTTACTAATTTGGAATTAATTAATGCAGATCTTAAGGTTGACCTTTCTATCAAACTGTTGCAAACTCTCAAGAATTCTCCCAAGTCCATGTGTCCGAGATCAATATCTTTGATTTCAATGTAATCATCGAGTAGTCTTGACTTTGGGGGTATGCCTTGGAACTTGAAAACTATGGGTTTCACTACTACTCTAGATGTGGATTTCATTTGATCATGTTACCTACACATCATGAGAAAGAAAATGTCATCAGTCACCAGATAGCAAAAAAGAAAAAAACAATGTCAGAGGGAAAAAAAAATGTCCCCCTCGGGGACTTATTTATTATTATTATTTTTGTTTGAATTTTTTTAATGTTTTTTCTTTTATATATATATATTTATAATGTTTTGGTGTTTTTTTTTTTGGATTTTCTCAATTTTTCAATTTTTTTGTTTTTTGTGTTTTTGACTCTATGACTCAAACATTTAACTGAATTTTCTTCTCCCGACTCTCGAACTGTGAGTCTGGGAGTCAAAAAAAGTAGGGGGTCCCCATTCCCTATGAGGAATGGGGCGTGTTTTGTGGACAAAAAAACATGTACTTCATTGAAACTCATGGAACAAAAAATTGAGCCACTAATTGAAATAGGTCTCAAGAAATACCAACAATAACCAGTCTTTAACAAATCCTTTGTAACTTCTCTAAATCAATTCAAAAACACATGTGATGGAAAATATAGCATGTAGACTAGAAAATTAACATCTCATAACACATACATGCTCATGTTCATTAAAATGTCTCTCTAATGAATCTATCTCTGCACTAGTCATCAACATGCACATCGACTAATAAACATATATGCTTGACATTGATAAGAAAACATTAATGCCAAACATAAACAACCATAATTCCTCCCTAGAAATCTCTCCAATGATCACAATCCCAACAATATCTACCTTTTTCATTGATGGCAACATATAATTTTAAAAACATTCGATACAGAAAGTCATAACTCTTCTCTTCTCATGACTCTCTCTCTCTCTCCCCTCCTCCCTCCCTCCCCCCACTTTGAAATCAATGAAAAAGGTCTAGAATACCCTTTACTTAGTTCAACAACTCAGATACTCAACTATACAACTACTCCCCCTTACAATAATCTCCAAAACATCAAGTCCAAATGTAGGATAAGTCAATTAAGACAATTGGACTGATGACATCCTACACTAGGTAGTTTTAAAAAGGAGGGTCCATCATCCCAAGAATATCTCTAAGATAATCAAAGGAATCCTTTGGTAGGTGCTCTGTAAACATGTTAGTGATCCATTCCATAGTAGTCACATACTCTATCTTTACTTCTTTCACATTCACCTTCTCTCTTAAGAAATGATATTTGATTGAAGTATGTTTTTTTCCTTGAGTGCAACATAGTGTTCTTTGAAATATTAATGGAACTTGAATTATCAAAATGAATAGTAATTGGTTCATCATAGACAACTCTAATATCCTTCAACATTTTATTCATCCAAATTTCTTGAGTACACTTAATAGTAACATGTTTAACTTTGATAGTAGATTATGAAATACAATCTTGTTTTTTACTCAACCATGAAACTAATCTTCTTCCCAATAAGAATGTTGCTCCACTAGTGCTCTTTCTATCATCAATATTACCCATCCAATCTGCATCATTGTATACATGAACTAGAAAATTATCAACTCTATCATACCATAATCAATAGTCCATTGTCCCTTTTAAGTATCTAAATATTCTTTTAATAAAAGAAACACATGCTTCCTTTAGATCAACTTGATATCTAGAAACATTTCCAACTACATTAGATATGTTAGGTATTGTATGAGTGAGATATTGCAAACCTCCAATCATAGATCTATATCTAGCAATTAGTACTTTTTCATCATCCTTGGTCAATTTACATCCTATAACTATCTATGTTTTCGACAAGATTTGAATCTTCAGTACCAAATTTTTCAATACTTCTTGTACATACTTGCTCTGTAGTATGAAAATTCCCATCTTAGTTTGAGTAATTTTCAAACCAAAGAAAGAAATCCATATCATGTTACATCCCAAAATTTGAACTAATTTTAAATTTATTTATAATCATTAGATTAAACAAATCTTCTTTCATAATCATGTGAAGAAGGTAGTTAAATATATCCATTGTATTCATTATGTCAACTGTTTAATGAAGATGGTCATTATCCATTATTTGTCATGTGATGTTAAAAAATTTCTTGATTTTGGAATTATGGTTAATAATTAAATTCTCTATCTATATTAAATTTTATTATGAAATTATTATGGAACTTTTTATCGTGGAAATATTGCACAGGTGATTGCATGAGAAGATGAAGGGAGAAAGCATTGCTAAACAAGATCAATGGAATGAAATACTAGCTTAGTGCAATTATCAAGTTGACATGTATGACCTTAAATTGCCTTGGTAAGGACCTAATGACTTGAAATTTAGGATACAATTGATGGACCCACATGATATATTAAATAAACATTTTAAAACATAAATTAATTTAATTAAAAATTATACATACCTCAAAAGGTTTTTGAATTATCTTTCCACCACATAATTATAATGTATACCTATGTATGTACACATAAATATAAGAATAAAGTGACACCATAATATTATTTTTATAAATAATATGATGCCACCTAATAAGTATATCTACGTGTAAGTAGATAGATATAAAATATAATTATTAGCAATTTATAACCTTCAATTTTTTTTCCATATTTATTCAGTTTATTGCTAAAAATTGAATGAACATTTTGCATATTTATTTGGCATCCAAGAGCCAAGTCTCTTCTTTAGGAGTTATAGCTTTTTGGAAGCCAAAGGGACTTAGAACCTTCTTATATCATGAAGTCGAGAGAGAAAAAAGACATTAACTCATCATCCAACTTCCTTCTCATCACCTGACCTCCTATTCTACCACCCCATCTCTATTCTTTTTACCACTTGATACCTCTGCAAATGTCACACAATATCTCTACATTATAAACATTTCCAATCTCTTCCACATTCTTCCTTTTATTAATCTTCATTGCTAAAGATGTGATTATAAGTCACACTGAGTTTGTGCTTGGAGCTTATTTTGTGGAAGAGTTGAATCATTAGCATCTAGCAAGACTCCACTCTTTTCCAAATTATACCAGGTTATGTGGTCAATCATATTCCAAGTATTTCTTGTTACTACATTCTAATTTCCATAGCAGTAAGCTATAGTTTATATTCATCATGCTTAAGTATCATCAATTAAACCCTCTCTAGGAAGAAGTTGTTTATGACAAATAAAAGCTAAGTATCCATGACATGATATCATAATTTATTTATGCCATTGATAGTCAAAATCAAATGATATTTTTCTGCAAGTCTTTAAGAACATATTCTTCAAATCACAGATTGTGATAAGATGGAAACATATAATATTCATGAATTAGTTGAGGATCAATGAATAGAGCTGATTGCTCAGAGCTTTGAGCACTTAGGACTCACTGGCTATATAGCCATGAAAAAGGCGAAGAGGTGACATGGAAACAAAAGTTAGATGTGACACAATAAATCTAAATTAATTTCATTTAATAGCTCATGCTCATTCATATTATTGTTCCCCTATTCTCAAGTCAAGCAGTGGTGATTGGGTCATTGAACACATTAAGAAACCTTGGCCAAGGTCATTTTGAAGATTTTTTTCCATCTATGATTACTTGTTGTCAATAGAGCAAGTTATTTAGACATGTTTGTCCATAATTGTGCAAGCACTCTAAATACAAGAATGTTCAAGTGGCTGGACTAAAAGTATCCCAAGCCTGACTCTGAGGTAGGGAGGGCATTTCTATTCAATAAATTGTGTGGGGATAAATATGATCCAAGGTTGGAAGGTTAAGCCTAAGTCAATGCTTCTCCTCTTACTGAAACCCGAGGCTTGCACAACCAACTAAAGACCCACTGGATATTTCTTGTATGTTCTTTTTTATTTTTCACGTTATGCATTTCTTTACTTATATGTATGGAAAGATAGTAATCCATTATTTTAGTTATTTTAGTTAATTGTTATTATAGTTTTTTTAGTTGATCATTTTTACAGTTATTTCAGTTGATCATTGTTATAGTTATTTTAGTTGAGCATTACCATGATTATTTTAGTTAATCATTATTATAGCTATTATAATTGATCATTTTTACAGTTATTTTAGTTGATCATTGTTATTGTTATTTCAGTTGAACTTTGTTATTTTAGTTTATTGTTGGAAGTTAAAAGTAGTTAATGTATCATGAAAAGGAATTTCAATATATTTGTTCAATAATTGTTGAGGAAAAATCCTTCTAGTTTGACTTAATTTTTTTAATAAAAATTTGATTTGTTACATATGGTATCAGAGTGTTGGGTTTGATACTGAACCTAGTACACACTACTTCTAGTAAACCTAAAAATTCCTAAAATAATTATATAAGATACAAGTACATAAAACATCTCACAAGAAGGTATGACATCCCATCTTCTTGTACTTAATTAAGAACATGCCAAACTTTGACTATACTTACTATTCCATGGCTTAAGACAATGAAACTTTGAAAGAAGCCTTGCAACGAATGAAGAAGGAAAGAGTCAAGTGGACTCCTACTAGTAAAGCAACATATAGAAACAAACTAATTCAAAATTAGAATGCTTGTCAAGATAATTCTCTTATGTGCTTCCATAGATCTTGGATGGTGCGGGATATGTACAAATCTAAATCAAAACTAAATGTTGAGAAGTATAATTTAGATTCCATAATGTAAATATCCTTAGAAGAGGAAATTTTTGTAAATAAAGGCTGCTATAAATACAACAAAAAAGTATTAAAGTTAATTAAATAAATTGTTTTATTCATGTGTTATATCTACTTGCAAAACTCTTTTAATTTGTTATAGGCATATTAATTAATGTATACAACAAATTGACAATTTTTTTTGTAATTCCCAAGTTAAACCAATAAAAAAACAAAATGACCAGTGATGAGAACATTGCAGGTCATGACATGGTCCATGAAAATAAGACACAATTATTCACTGATTTATTACTTCAGATTTTGCAAGAAACACAGTAGAAGTTAGATAATATGAAAAAAAGAATGAATGAGATGGCAGCCTAGATGGGGTTGAACCAAGAGGAAATGCAATCCTCACCTCCTCCCATAATGGAGATAGAAGTCTCTAAAAACAACAAGAAAACCTCACAAGCTTCACCTAATCAAACCAAAAAACAAAAGAAACAAGAGATAGCGAGTGATCTATCCATAGATATTAAGAAGAGCAAACCACCCAAATTTACTAGTTCTAAATCTAGAGAGGATGTAAAGGCTTGGTTAACCAAAATGGAATAGTACTTTGAAATTAGGAAATTTTCATAAAGTTCAAAAGAAGTTTGGGGAATATACCACTTTAGTGGAGAAGCTACTACATGGTGGGGAAACACCAAGGTTGAGCCAAATATTAAAACCATTGAGATTACCTTGGAAAAATTTGTAACCATTTTTAGGAATTGTTGGTTACCTCAAAAATTTTATGACCAAAAGTTATTGGATTTCCAAAACTTGAAGCAAGGAGATATGACTATACACAAGTACTGGGAGAAAGTTACCCGATTACTCAAGTATGTACCACCATATCAACAAGAAAGTGAGGAAATTAATCATGGGACTAAATAATAGAATAGGAGGAGTAGTTTATGTTCTCACTCCTTGAACCATGGAAGAAGATTTAGAGAAGGTTGTTCGATAGGAATATAAAATCAAGAAAGATGACTCCATCCAGGATAATAAAAGAATTTTTTTTTTTGGAATACAGAAGGTATAGATACTGGATCTAAGAAGAAATGATTTAAGGATTATAAATTTAGCAAACTAGAATTAAAAGGGAATAGAATCAAGGATTTTAAAAGTAATTTCAATACAAGTAATAATAATAAGTGCAGTAAAAAGAAGGAGCCACCTTCAGGATGTTTCAATTGTGGAGGAGATCATTATGCTAATAAATGTCCTGTCAAGACCAACACCAATCAGCTGCACTGACCACCCCTTCCATAATAGCAACATGTTTATCAATAAAGGATCCATGCAACACTTGAAAATAGATAAGTAGAACAATAGATAGGCCCGATCAAAACTTCAGGTAAGATCTATGGGGACCCCATTTCTATTTTAATTGATATTGGAGCTTCTGAATGTTTTATATTGCCTAGATTATTAAGTATATTTCTAAAGAGATCTAGTTTTATGGAAAAACCATGGACAATCAAGTATGCAAACTGGTCAAGGGCTAAGGTAGAGCAGTGTTTGATTAAGGCTTAGGTTGATTTTCCAAATTTCTCCACTGAATTGAATCTATATGTAGCACCTCTTGGGTCTTACAATATTATTATAGGCATTAATTGGCTCAATGAACATAAGGCCAATGTTGATTGTCTTGCTAAAGCTGTATATTGTTTGGATGACCAAGGAAAACCTACAAGCATTATAGGGATTAAACATGAAATTAAATCAAAATAGACATCTGCCATGCAACTTAAGAAATGTGAAAGAAAAGGCTGTGAGATTTTTGTAGTAAGAATTGAAGACATGAGAGATCCTATAAACATTGCATATGGAGATGACTACATTTTTGAAGATGGGGAAATCAAAGAAAAATTGAAGGAACCCTTCAAAGGAAAGTATCCCTACCTAAAGAATTATCAGGATGTGTTTCCTAAAGAACTCCCTAGTTTACCTCCATCCCAAGTCTTTGATTTTACTATAGATTTGTTACCAGGTGCAGAACCCATCTCTCGAGCACCTTATCAAATGACCACCACATAATTAATGGAGTTGCAAATACAGTTGTAGGATTTGTTAAATAAGAAATTGATTTGGCCCAGTGTTTCACCATGGAAAGCTCCAGTATTGTCTGTTAGGAAGAAGGCTATAACTATGAGATTATGCATAGATTACATAATGCTCAATAAGGTTACTATCAAGAACCAATACCCATTTCCTAGAATTGAAAACCTTTTTGATCAAATGAAAGGCACTACAATGTTTTTAAATATTGATTTGAGGTCAAGATATCACCATCTTTGTATTAAGGATGAAAATATTCAAAAAATTGCATTGAGAACTAGGCATGGGCATTATGAATTCACAGTGTTACCTTTTAGGTTAACCAATGCTCTAGCAACTTTTATGAACTTAATGAATATCATATTCCAAGATTGTCAAGATAAGTTTGTACTAGTCTTTATAGATGATATCATAATCTATTCGAAGAATGAGAAAGGACATCAAGAACATCTAGAAATGTCTTACAAAGGCTAAGAGAACATAAATTATATGGAAAACTATCTAAGTGCACTTTCTATCAAAAGGAAATCCAACACTTAGGACACATTATATCAGCTCAGGGAATAGCTATAGATCTATAAAAAATCAAGGCAATTATGGAATGACCTATACCTAAAACTATGACAGCAGTCAAAAGTTTCATGGGATTGGCAGGGTTGTATAGAAAGTTTGTTAGAAATTTCTCCAAGATAGCTTACCTGATTACATCACTTGAGAGAAAAGGATGGAAGTTTATATGGACTAAAAAATGTCAATCATCTTTTGAATGTTTGAAGGAAAAGTTAACTACAACACCCATAATAAGAGTACCTAACCCACAAAAGAAATTCATCGTTATAGCTGATGCATTA
Source organism: Cupressus sempervirens (assembly GCA_028749045.1). Classification (NCBI taxonomy): domain Eukaryota; kingdom Viridiplantae; phylum Streptophyta; class Pinopsida; order Cupressales; family Cupressaceae; genus Cupressus; species Cupressus sempervirens. The sequence continues at coordinate 376,613,113 of CM053791.1, read as the reverse complement.
GGAGAAGGAGTAGGAGGTGTACTAATACAGGATGAGCAGGTAATTGCTTATGAGAAAAATTACACCCCTCATGATTTGGAATTAGTAGGTATTGTACATGCTCCTCAAATGTGGAGACATTTCTTGATTGGAAAACCTTTTGATCTTTGATCCAACCACCATGAACTAAATACATTTTTACTCAACCAATCTTAATGCTAGATAAAGGAGATGGCTAGAATTTCTAGTAGACTATGAATTTGACATAAATTACATCAAGGGCAAAGAAAACAAAGTGGTAGATGCCTTAAGCAGAAGGATACACATTTCTGCAATGACTACTATACATTTAGATTAAAGGATCATATTTTACAACATCTGAAGCATGATGAATTTTATGAAAAGATCAACCTAGCTCTCATCAGAGTCCCACAAGATCCCAAGTATTCAAAATTTAGGATAGAAGATGATGGAATAATAAGATATCATGACAAGATTTATATACCCAACAAAACTAAACTTCGAAGAATGATTCCGGAAGAGTTTCATTCAACTCCATATTTAGGACACTTTAGAGTAACCAAAATATTTTATGATATAAAATCCCTATATTTTTGGAAAGGAATGAAAAGGGAAATAAAAAAATTTGTGGCAGGATGTCTAGAATGCCAAAGAGTAAAAGCAAAACATTGTTACTTTGCTGGCCTTTTGCACCCAAATGAGGTACCAAAATAGAAATGTTAGATAATTTCCATGGATTTTGCACAAGGGTAACCTATGACATAGAATAGATACCATCATTCTAGTAGTAATAGATAGATTGACAAAAGTTGCTCACTTTATACGAAGAAATCTAACTGATGGAGCACTAGAAATCACTCATAAATTCATAAAGGAGATTTTTAGATTACATGGAGTTTCAGAGAAAATTATCTTAGATAGGGATGCTAGGATAACTTCAAAATTTTGGAAAATATTATTTTCAGCATTAGGGACTAAACTAAACATCAGTTCAACCTATCATCCTGAGACTTATTGGTCAAACATAAAGAGTAAACTAGGTATAAGAAGATCTTTTAAGAGTTTATTGTATGGATCAACAATACTAGTAGGAAACATATTTACCCTTGGTAGAATTTTCTTATAACAATTCCTATCAATCCACCATTAAAATGGCCCCCTTTTAGTGTCTATATGGCCACAAATGTATAACTCCTGTGAGCTAGAATCAATTGGAGGATATAATTATTGTTGGACTTGAAATGCTTAATGAAATGGAAGAGCAACTAATCCAAATTCATCAAAGATTGAAAGAAGCCAATGATAGCCAAAAAAGTTATGCATATGTAAAATAAACACCTAGAGAATTCTTAGTGGGAGAAAAGGTGCTATTAAGAGTAAAACCTCATAAGAGTACCATCAAGTTTGGTAATAATGCCAAGTTAGCCCCAAGGTATGTGGGACCCTTTGAAATATTAGAAATTATGAACCTAGTAGCCTATAGAATTTCCCTACCACCAACTCTTGCAAGGATGCATGACATATTCCATGTGTCATACCTTAAGAAATACATCACTCATCATGATCGTATAATTGATTGGAACCTATTACAAGACTAGGGGTGGTGGAAATAGAACCACTCAAAATACTTGAGGTGCATAAGCTACGCTTATGAAATTGAGAGGTGACTCAATACAAGGTTCAATGGAATCAGTATGCAGAGGATAATGCTATTTGGAAAGATGATCACAATTTTTTTCAAAAATACCCTCATCTTTTCTTCAGGGCTAGAGTCAAAACTTTATTTCTTGAAATGATTTGAATAGATTTTTTTAAAGTTTTGTTGTGATATTCATCGAGGACAATAAAAAATTTAAGGGGGAGGGTATGTTACATCCCAAAATTTGACCTAATTTTAAATTTATTTATAATCGTTAGATTAAATGGATTTTCTTTCATAATCATGTGAAGAAGGTAGTTAAATATATCCATTGTATTCATTATGTTAAGTATTTAATGAAGATGGTTGTTATCCATTATTCGTCATGTGATTTTTAATAGTTGCTTGATTTTGGAATTATGGTTAATAATTAAATTATTTATCTATATTAAATGTTATTATGATATTATTATGAAACTTGTTATTGTGGAAATATTGCATAGGTGATTGCAGGAGAAGATGAAAGGGGGAAGCATTGCTAAACAGGATCAACAGAAAGTGATACTAGCTTAGTCCAATTATTAGGTTGATAGGTATGACCTTAAATTTCCTTGGTAAGGACCTAGTGACTTGAACTTCAAGATACAATTGATGGACTTGCATGAGATATTAAATAAACATTTTAAAACATAAATTAATTTAATTAAAAATAACATGTACCTCAAAAGGTCTTTGATTGATCTTTCCACCACATCATTCTAATGTATACCTATGTACATACACATAAATATAATAATAAAGTGACACCATAATATTATTTTTATAAATAATATGATGCCACCTCATAAGTATATCTATGTGCAAGTAGATAGATATAAAATATAATTATTCTCAATTTATAACCTTCAAATCTTTTTCCATATTTATTTATTTTCTTGCTAAAAACTGAATAAGCATTTGACATATTTATTTGGCATCCAAGAGCCAAGTCTCTTCTTTAGGAGTTACAACTTCTTGGAAGCCAAAGAGATTTAGAACCTTCTTATATCATGAAGTTGAGAGAGATAGAAGACATTAACTCATCATCCAACTTCATTCTCATCACCCGACTTCCTATTCTATGACTTGATCTCTATTCTTTTTATCACCCAATACCTCTATAGATATCACACGATATCACTACATTATAAACATTGCCAATCTCTTCCACATTCTACCTTTTATTAATTTTCTTTGCTAAAGATATGATTATAAGTCATACTGAGTTTGCACCTAGAGATTATTTTTAGGAAGAGCTAAATCATTAGCATCTATCAAGACTCCACTCTTTTCTAGATTATACCAGGTTATGTAGTGAATCATATTCCAAGTATTACTTGTTACTGCATTCTGATTTATGTAGTAGTAAGCTATAGTTTATATTTTTCATGCTTAAGTATCATTAGTTAAACCCTCTCTAGTAAGGAGTTGTTTATGATAAATAAAAGCCAAGTATCCATGACATGATATCTTAATTTCTTTATGTCATTGATAGTCAGAATCAAATGATATTTTTTTGCAAGTCTTTAAGAACACATTCTTCAAAGCACAAATTGTGATAAGTTGGAAACTATAATATTCATGAATCAATTGAGGATCAATGGACATAGCCAATTACTTTAAGATATGAGCACCTAGGACTCACTGACTATATATTCATGGAAAAGGTGAAGATGTGAGATGGAATCTACAATGACATGGAAACAAAATTTAGGCATGACATAATAAATCTAAATTAATTTCATTTAATAGCTCATGCTCATTCATATTATTGTTCCCCTGTTGTCAAGTCGAGCAATGGTGATAAGGTCATTGAACCCACCAAAAAACCTTGGCCAAGGTCATTTTAAGGCATGTTTTCCATCTATGATCACTTGATGTTAGTAGAGCCAGTTATTCAGACATGTTCATCCATAACTGTGCATACACTCTAAACACCAGAATGTTTAGGTGGCTAGACTAAAAGTATCCCAAGCTTGATCCTAGGGTAGGGAGGGCCTTTCTATTCAATAAATTGTGTGGGGATAAATATGGTCCAAGGTTGGGAGGTTAAGCCTAAGTCAATGCTTCTCCTCTTACCAAAAGTTGAGGCTTACACAACCAACTAAAGACCCACCATATATTTCTTGTATGTTCTTCTTCCTTTTTCATATTATGAATTTTTTTACTTAGATGTATGGAAAGGTAGTAATCCATTATTTTAGTTATTACAGTTAATTGTTATTATAGTTATTATAGCTGATCATTGTTACATTTATTTTAGTTGATCATTGTTATAGTTATTTTAGTTGAAAGATATCATGATTATTTCAATTAATTGTTATTATAGTTATTACAGTTGATCATTGTTACAATTATTTCACTTGATCATTGTTATAGTTATTTCGATTGAACTTTGTTATTTTAGTTAATCATTGGTAGTTTAAAATAGGTAATGTCTCATGAAAAGGAATTTCAATATATTTGTTCAATAATCATTGAGGAAAACTCTTTCTAGTTCGCGTTTATTTTGTTATGAAAATCCAATTATCTCACTTCTCATAGATATCTTAAATTCCTTCTACATATCATTAGAAAAACATGGACTAATGATATCATCCACAAAGAATTCTACAATAAAACTATTTTAAGAATGAACCTTGAAGTGGAAATTATAGTCTGCAGTAGCTTTATTGAATCCAGGCTTCAATAAATACATGTCTAACCTTTCATACTAGGCTCTAGGGAGTTTCTTATATATGTATATATACATATTTGATTCAATTGGTAAATCATGTCCTTCCAATTATCAACAATAAATTAATCTAGTTTCTCAACATAGAATTCTTTCTTAAGATCTTTGTTTAGAAATGTTGATTTTAATTACATCTAATACACCTTGAATTTTTGGTAACTAGCATATAAGCAAGACATATTCTAATAACCTCAATTCTATAAATAGGTGCAAATATCTCATCAAAATCTATGCCTAACATTTGTGAACATACTTTGCAAACTAATCTAGCTTTGTTTCTAACAACTTCACCATATTCATCTAACTTGTCCTATAAACCCCTTTTAGTTCCAATAACATTTTAATCTTTAGGTCTAGGAACTAAAATCCATGTCATGTCAGTCTTAATCTAATCTAATTCTTCTTTCATATCTTTTTTGTTAAAAAATTGGGACTTGATTATTGTTGTTATAATAACCCTTTGTACATATAAGATTCCCAAGTAATTAATCAATAGTTGAGATGATTATGTCTGCCAGTGCAACCATAATCTACTCTCTACATTTATAGGTACAACTCCCTATTTCTAATTCTCAACGAATGACTAAATATCTTAATCTAAGGTGGGTATGATCTTAACCTAAGAGTAGAAATGTTTTTTCAATGAATTTATATCACCACAAAAAGTTCATAGTTTTGTGATTTAATTGACATAAATTCAAAAATTTATGCTTGGTTCTTTTGATTAATCCTTTGAGTGGTGCAAGAGCATCTTGGATTCTTTGGCAACTTGCCTCAACCAAAAATATTTCTTGTTATTTTTCCTTGTTTTCTATTCATAGAATGACCCTTGTTGTTTGTGTTCTTTCTTTCTATGTGGTTGGATTCATAATGAGGACTTTTTTTGGATCACTCTCCTATGTTCACGAAACTTCATTTGATCTCATCAAAAAATTATCCTTCTTTTTACTTGGAGCATGTTCATTTCTTGGCACATTGAGTAATGTATAGTTATATTCTCTAAGAGGTTTTTGTGATGTCAAGTCTTTCCATGGCATTTGGTATATCTTCTTAGAGATGACCTATCTTTGTCCCTGCAGATGTTATTTTTCTTAATTATTTGGTCTCTAATTTTGCCTTTGGGGCAAGACCTATATTTTGTTATTAATTTCCTAATAGGATGACTTGTGGTCTTATTGGATATCAAAATTTGAGATATAATTAGAGTAATAAGTGATACTGATAGTAGAAGAAAGATAACATAAGTTGGGCTCCATTGTTATGAGCTTTCGAGCTCATAGATTGTATTTCAGTTGTTTATGTTTGCAACAAAGTAGGCCTCATGCCTAACATGTTGTAAAAATATTTTCTCATCATATCTAAATTTGGAATTAATATACATCTCATGTTTTCTTCCATTTTTGTGTTGGCTTTTGTATACTATAGCAAGGTGGTTGGTGAATGTCCTTGGGTGCATTTCCCCATCCCTTTAGGACATGGTATAAGAGCAAAGGTTTCTTTCCTTGCAAAGTTTTAGGATCATGGAAAACCTTGATTGAATTGGTCGTAGGGTGACATATCTAATTTTGATCTATAACTTGTAGAGGGTCATGATTCTTGCAAGAACTTGTGCCAAAATAGTTTGAGATAGAGGAAATGGAGATAATGCTATAATGGGCATTGCTTGACCAATATATCAACTTGGAAACTAGACTTTATAACTTGTGGATTTCGACATCCTCAAGTGGCAACCAATGACTTATTAGACTTTTTTACTATATTGACTAGGGATGTAAACTTGAATGATGTCTACAAGGTATATTCTTTAAACCCCTTTTCAAATATCATCACTAATATATAGGAATGAAATGTTAAGCTAAAATGATAAACTTGAAATGAAAACAATTATCTTATTGAAAGCATCACAGTTAATAATTGAATCTATTCTACTACTTATGCTTCAAGAACTACTAGTTTCTTTACTAGTGGCTACAAGAATAACAAAATACTAACTTACTTCTAAACAATTTTGGAAACCAATCTCTACTGAAAGAGAGCATTCGCTCACCAAGTGGCCCCCCTTGGATGAGTGAATGAAGTAAATACTTAGAACTCAAATACTAGATAGAAAGAATATCATGTTATTCATATTCATCTCATCAAAATACAACTGAAAATTACAAAATTATAATCTTAACTACTTGTTATTCCATTACAAAAGGATTTCTAACGAACTTTGGAATATTAGAGCAACTTCTTATTTATCCTATTCTACTTAGAACAAACTTTCCTTCATCTATGACTCTCAACCATGTGGGTTCACATGAATCTTTTAATGAGTTACAAAAAATGTAGGGAATCATAAATCATGAAACAAGTCAACCTAGAATATAGCTCATCATGCTCCTGGATTTAGGCAAGGGCATTTGATGGTTATGCTGACTTGTTCTTTTTCAACTCTTTGCTATAATTATTGTAATGAGATGTGTAACCAAGTGCTTAATGTCAATCTCTAGGTACAATTGACTCATTCCTATGAAGAATTAGTACAATGTCCAACTTTGAAACATACATTCAAACCATTAATCCATAGAAAATCATTTCATGCACTAATTAATCTTTTCTTGAAACACACAACAAAAGGAACATACCCCATTAAGCTACATGAAGAGAACATCACATTCACTTACCATGCACATGTCTAATTCCATTAATCATTGAAAATTTATAACTTATAGTACCATGTCCATAAACCATAAAGTATGTGTAAACATAGAAGTTCACCAATCGACATGTTTATAGAGTCATCGCAACTTAAAAGTCTTCAAGCATGAACATAAAAAACTATAAAAAAGACTCTAAAACCTATTAAAATAGATGCTATAAAATAGTCCCATAAGACACATTGAGGCAAATTGAAGCTAGAATTGAAGCCATTGAGACAACCTAGAGAAGAGGAGTACATCTTGATGATGTTAGTATTGAAGAAGTAGAAGTTGCATCTAATCCTAAACATGAAGAGGCACAAGACTACAAAAGGATTTTACAAGATTTTTCTATAGAAAATTTTGGACCTTCTTTTGAACTTTCAAGTTCCTATAGTAAACTTCATAATGATGATTTATTTGATTGGATCTCTGAGATTGAAAAGTATTTTGATTATGGAAGTATAACTAAGAATAATAAAGTGAAGATAGAGGCTACTAAGTTGAAGGGATATGATTCAGTTTGGTTGGAATAATTGCAAATTGATAGACAAAGAAGAATAAAAGAAAAGATCAAGACTTGGGTAAAAATTATTGGTAAGTTGAGAAAGAAATTCTTTCCTGCTGATTATTAAGTTAACTTGTTGAGAAGAATGCAAAATTTGAGATAGAAAGACATGACTATGAAAGATTACATTGATGAATTCTATAAGTTGGATATTAGATTTGGCCATGTCAATGATGGGGTTTAAAAATTTGTTAGATACTTGAACGAACTAAGAACTTTAATTCAATATGAAATATGTTTTGTGACAATGGAAAGTGTTGAAGAAGCATGCTTGTATGCTTTAAGAGATGAAGAAATATTGGAAAAGAAATAATAACATAGACAAAGGACAAGAGGTGGAATATTTTTATTAAGTAGAAGTAGATCTTATGAAGAAAGTAGAACATCTGATAACATACCTCATGACAAGGGAAAATCAAAATAGAAAGAAGATAATGGTAGCTGAGGGAGATGTAACTATGCTAGAGGTAATTATTTTGGTTACTCTAGGAATAATAATATTGGCAAAAGGGAAGATAGATCTTGGCTAAAGGGTGCACATGTGGAGAAGAAGGACATAGAGCCTTTGAATGTACCTTTAATGGTAAAAAGAAAAGAAGTAGTAGCATAAATGTTTTGATTCAAGAATTTGTTAAACCTCCTAATGAACCTAAAAATTGAGAGAATATGATGATTAGAAGAGACTTGTGTAATGAGAAAATGAATGAATAACTTATTTTGAGGAAAATTATTTTCAAGACTAGATGTAAGATTAAAGGAAAATGTTAGAAGGTTATAACTATCAATGACAATTTTAATAATTTGGAATCTAAGGAATTGGTCTCTTAGTTGTAGTTGCAAATATTGAAACAACCTAACCCTTATCACTTTTCTTGTATCAAATATGAATAGGGTTATTGGTAAGTGAACAATGCCTTGTGAAATTCAAGATCAAAAATTGCTTTGATAAAGTCTTGTGTGATATTATGCCTATGGATTGCTGTCACATTCTTTTGGGAAGACCTTGGAAATATGATAGAAAATATTTACATGATGGTATATTGAAATGAGTCTTGTTATCTTTGATAGAGAAATCATTGTACTACAGTTAGAGTCTTCTTGGTTGAAGGCAATCAATTTGTGAAAGACATGAAGAAACATAATACTTTCTTTGCTTTTATCCCTACAAATATTAAGAAACAAGATGAACTTGAGAATGATATTGAAGTTAGATCTTTGTTGGCTGTATTTCTAATAATTATTTATGATAATGTACCTAATGGATTACACCCTTAAGAAGAATTAGTCATTATATGAATTTAATACCTAGAGCTAGTTTTCTTAATAAAGTGACACATCGATTGACATTTGTAGAGATTGAAGAATTGAATAGAGAAGTGCAAGCATTGCTTGAGAAAGGTTTGATTAGAGAAAGTTTGAGTTCTTTTGTAGTACTAGTTGTATTGGCACCTAAAAATAATGGAGAATGTGTTGGAATTTACAAGTGGGAAGGTTTACTTCTGGGGGGGGGGGGTGGTGGAGGTGAATTAGAAGTAACTAATTTTATCCCTTTTGAATTTTTATCTGAGATTATTCACATGCATCTAACATATCTACTTAACATGAAAAATAAAGACATGCATGAAAATAGATAACACAAGATTTTGGTAACCCAGAAACCCTCCAAAATGAGAAGGTAAAACTAGGGTGGGGATGACACCCATAAAGTATCACTGCAACAATATGTAACTGTTTAAGGTTACAAAGTTTGACCACTTCCAATGTTTTTCCCTATGAAAAGCCTGCCCTGTTAAAGACTTTACACCTGGTTAAAAGCAACCTGGTTAAAGGATTTACAAACACTCACTTGGAATGTTACCTTGTTAAAGGATTTAGCACCTTGTTGAAAGGCTTACAACATGGCTGTTAAACCAACCTATCATCATAGGATTTTCATTTCTAATACAATGGCTAGAGAGTATTAGAAAGTCTTGACCTAATGACTTGCAATCTTTAATTGTTGATTCTAGATCCTCATTCTGCTATGTTTGTTCTGATCTTTCCTTGATCTAATATATCTCTCCTTAAAGTTTTGATGCTCTATTTTGATCAACTAAATTTTGCAATGTTGTTCTTCCTTTTCTAAGTCTTTACACCCCTCTGTGATTTGCTAGCTTTTTCCCATAAACTCTCACTCATGCACGAATAATGGGGTTTTATCCTCTTTTTAAAGGCTTTGAAGACTTAGGGTTAGGTATGAATCTATGATCAAAATTCATTCTTCTTTTCTAGCTCAATTCTTTCACTTTATTATTGGTTGCATGCTTTCTCCATTTTTCTTATTGGTTGCATGCTGATTACATAGGGAATGTAAAAGATTTGATCTTATCTTCAAGATCCTTCAAGATTTATCCTAAGTCAGCTCAAAAATGGTTTACATATGAGTTTGTGAAGGCACAAACTCATATGCTGATTTTGTGTTACTTGGTACTTACTAGTTGCTAATGCTTAGCACATATAGGAATTATATCTCACTTAGCTCCTATAGTAATTCTATTTCACTCAACATCTATACTTTTCTTGGGACCTATAGTGACTCGACATCACTTATCACTCAACACTTGAATCTTGCTCGGGACTTGAAGTTCACTCGACACTTGTTGAATTTATGGCTTGACACATACTGTAGCTCGACATCTATATTATACTCGACATCAACTTAGAAATTGGCTAAGTGTGTTGATCAATTGTCAAAACCAATTTGAGACCAAAAATCTCCCCCTTTGACATGAGTGGCAAAATCACTTAACTAAACATTATGAATCTGGTCTCTATGAGTATACTACATATTCTATTTGGCATATGTATAAAATTTCAAAAACTTGTTCAAAATTTTGTAGAAGATTATATACCTCAAAAATTTGTAACTCTCCCTGAGCTGATGTGCCATTTTTGTAACCAAATTTTTTTATGTTGAATTTGTTTCATCCTATTTCCATTATCTTCCTTATCATTCCTTTGATCCGCCTTATCATTCCTTTGCCTCTGTTTCTATTTGAATCTGCTCTGTTTGTACTCCCCCTTTATTTCTTCTCTCTCTTTCACACATCTCCTTGTAGTTATTGTATCCTTTTGGCTATTTCTCCTTATTTCTCCTCAAAATCAAAAAATTGAATTTCTTTGTATTCTTTCTCCTTTGGTTCTCATTTATTATCTCCTCTCTTTATTATATCTCTCCAATTATATCTCCCCCATTCTTATTATCTCCTATCTTTATTATATCTCCCCCTTTTTGACACTTATGTCAAAGGGTCCTAAGAGTGAATGGAATATTTAGCCAAAAATGTTTTATTTACCTCCATTATTATCTTCAAAGAAGAATCCTAATTATCCAATGCTATTTCTAGTGCTTTGAGCTGGATGGTTATCTTTGCTACAAGATATACTAGGCCTTTTAGTGTAGAAAGATTTGGATCTTTCATCAAAATATTTTCTACATAGGTCATTTCTTTATGTAATACTTCCAAATGTGGGGTTATTGTAGACTAAATCTACATTAGTTTGGCCTTAACATTAGCCTCTTCTGTTGTTAATAAAATTAACTCCTTCTAAGTGTGGAGCGTTGTGGCAAAATGCTTCTCACGTTGAGTTGGATCATTAGGTAGCTATGTGCTAGATATCTTAAGGTTCCTCTCTAAGCTCAATATTCTTTGGCTAGTTTCTTGTGTGAAATATGAAGAGTCACATAGTTTGGAGTATAATGAGAATATGTTCTCAAGTACTATTTTCACCTTTTCTACCTTCTTAGCTAGTTCCACTTGTGAAAGTGCTATCTCACTAGATATCTTTTCATTAACCTTCATTTGAAACTTCTTTTCAAACCATTCTAATAATTTAACATTAGTATCTAAGTCTTCATTTTGTACCTAGTCCACTATGTTGGACAATTGCTCCATGATGGGCTTTGTTTCATCAACTACTTGTAGGCTGAATGCATCAAGGAATATGTCTTTGATTTCTACTAATGCTTGCCATTGTCTATAGTCATTTATGAGTATCTCCTACTTCTTCTTTCTCTCTAGTGCCTCTTGCACTTCATTTATCTGTGCTAGATTCATTGTCTTATAGTCATAACTTGGTATGACTATTTCTTCATCAAATGTAGGGTCTCCATAGTGAATTACCCTTGCTACCTTGGTGGAGCTCGAGCTTGGTGCTGATATTTGCAATGGTACTACAATTGTGCTTGACTACTTGGTAGAAGTCCATGAGGTAGGCAAATAAACCAATGCCTATATTGCCTCTTGCTCTCTTTCTTTAAGGGTTTTTGCCTCTTCCTTTTCATCTTCACTCTTACCATGATCAATTATAATGATTTGAGGAGGTGCACCTTGGCTTTGTGCTGTAGGATCAGTGGTATCTTTCTATCCTATTTTCTAATTATCTTGCTCCTGGACAATTATTGTAACTATAGTGTCAACCTTAGCAAATGTGTCTTGTGTTGCTTTCTCTTTTGGTTGATCACTTGTAGTTGTAGGAGGTTGTAAAGGTGGTTCTTGTGTGCTCACATTTTCCTTGGTAATTTCAGCTACAACTTTTTGAAGTTCCTCTACACTCACCAAAACTGGATTAGTACACAACTATGCTTGCAATGTTGTTTAGTGAAGGATCTTTTTGAGATCCTCTGCAATCAATGGATTGATGTTCTGACCTGAGGTGTTAGGAAAATATTTCACAATTAATTTCTATGAAGATGTAGGTGGTGCATGTGGAGGACTGGGTGGCGACAATTGGGTTTCTTGGACACTCTGTTCCTGTTGTTGCTCTTTAGCTGTTGCCTTATCACCTTTATGTGTTTTCTCCTCCACTGTTACTTCCTCTTTTTCTTTCTCTCCCTCTTCTTCCTTTTCATTTTCCTCTTCTTATTCACCATTATTCCTTCCCTCAAAGGGATCTTCTTGGCCTTCTTTGACTATTGTCAACCCATAAATCAATTTCCACATTTGTGTGGATTTGTTTACAACATCCTCAATTTTATTCTGCAAAATGCTAAAGGCTCTGTATTTAGGTGCAAATTTGCTCCCATGTTTCTTGTTAGCCTTGCTTATTTGACCTCTTGTAAGGTATGGCATTACATGAGCCAATTTTAACTCCCTTATTTCCTTCTCCATATTTAGGCAATAATGCCATTTATTTTCAAGAATGGAGCTTAGCTCCTTAGGCATAGAATTGTCAAGTTTAAGTGGAGTAGTCTTGAAGTTGGCCATCATAGTGTAGATAGATTCTTCTACTATGTTATAATATTCCCTTGACAATTTATTAAAATCAATGGTTTTCAATCTAGTTAAATTTGCATTATCCCTAATGTTGTCACAAACACTTTCAAGGTTAGATTTGGTAGTATGACTTACCACTCTAAATTGATCATTGTCAAATTTTATCCTTTCTTTATCTAACTCTAGGGGTGTCACATATTTTCTTCTTTTCTTTTTTGTTGGCCCTCCTTGCTATGTAGCTTTCTACTTCCCCTATTCCTTTGCCACTTGTGTTTTTTCCCTAGTGTTTGCCCTTGTAGTAGGCTTGGCTAGGCTTGGCTTAGCTACTTTCTTTTTCCCTTTAGGCAGTGTAGTAGGCTAATTTTTGTGCCTTTCTTTTCCTGGGTTTAGCCTTGGGTTCTTCTTGCTCCGCACCTTCTTCTTCTTTTACATCCTCACCCATGCCTTGGGTCAGTGCTAATGGTTCTTGACCTTGTTCATCTTCCTCATCTTCTTCTTCTTCAGCAGTGCCCTCACTAAATTTTTCTTTTAACTTCTTAACCAATTTTTCCTTTTTCTTTAGTGTAGAGGTAGTCTTCAACTCCATGTCTGCCTTTCATCTTACCACATCAAAAGTCCCAAGATGTGGTGCACTCTGGTCTACTTCTTCTGCTAATAATGCAATTATAGCTATAGATGCCTCATCTAATTTTATCTCATATCCAAGAGGTCTTAGCCATCTAACCCTTGGTATGGAAGCTTGAATATAGGTACAATCAATATCTACAAGAAAGCATACATCATTTACATATTTTTCTACCAATGAAACATGTATCCTCAATCTTTATTTCATGGTCTTCTTGAAATCCTCAAAATAACTTGTCATAAGGGTTTCAAAATTAGCTCCCATTTGTTCAATATATTCATTTACTTGAGCTACCATAGACCTATTTTCTTTCCAAAAAACTTTACCAAAGGATGGAAATTCATTTTGTACATAGAATAATATGCAAATCAAAATTGCACCAAATTTGCACTATGCTCTATTAGTTCTCCTTATTGCTGCTAGATTTTCATTGATTTGTTGTAGTTGCAATTCTGCAAGATCATAAGTGTGATCCTTTTTCACTAGTTTGTATCCAACATCTACTACAATGTAGGGTACACTATTAAGTCTGTTGAATTAATAAAACTTATGAGAAATAACCCTAACAACAAAGTCAACAAGAGGGTCTTGGATACTATCTATAGTCATTCCTCTTTTGTTCTATTTGGCACCTATGTTCTTCTCAATTGCTTCCTTTGAATCACTTCTAAGGGTCTTTGGATGATCTAGGGTTGGATACCCTGTTACTCTGTGTACAATCCTCTTTGTTATTTTCACTAGACCATCTTCTAGCCACAAACTTCCATCATGAATTCTGCTAAGCACAATTGTAAGCCATTCAGTTTTAAAAATAGTGGGGAATGCTAGGGTACGAGTCAAACCATTCCTCTCAATGATTTGGTATTCTTCTTTGAAGACTCCATTTTCACACAACCTATCATATGTTTCTCTCATCTCCATATCTCCTATGGCTCCAATTTCTCTATTGTAACATCTCCTAACATCCTAGACTGTAACTACTTTAGGAGGAATAATAGATAGGGCTCTGGTTGGGTCATTTTTGTATGCTACTTTAGGGATTGGTCAAAAATGAGGTTGTTTAACTTTGTTTGACACCAGTTGGACCTCAAATGACTCTTTCTCTTATGATTCCTAAAACTGGAGGCCATTTGTGCAATCTAGGGTTTGAACACAAAGAAAATATAAAATTGCGTAGCTCGACACTAGTATAAATACCTTAAGATCGATGAAATTATGCTGAATCACTGTTGAAATCAGCTCAAATGCTAGATTCTTTGCTTTGAAATCATTCTACACTATTCTTTGCCTTAGCTCTTTGTTTACGATGAAGAAAAATGATTCAGAATGCGATAATATATCCTTATTTTGTAGCATTTAATGCTTAGTGTGTTTACAACTATCCACTCAACTTCTTAAGAATTTCTGCATTAGTCAACTTCCATTGATTTTCAAACACTCGACATCCACTAAAGTATCCCTCACTCGGCTTTAACTAAAATTTCCTTTCGCTCAACTTCCATTACCAACTTAGCTGCAACTGATCATTTGGCTTCTACTAACTTTGGCAATCAACTTGGCATGTACTAGAATTTTACTCAACATCTGAGGGAAATTCGACAACATTTATGAAATCTTGAAATTTTAACTTTGCATCTCTATTCATGTTGATCTCTTCTTTTCAATACTTACTTGTTTAAGAACTAATGTATGATAAATCTTTGTATATTAGTCCCACATACCTTTTCTTTGCTTAGTTTGATGAAGTGTGACCACTTGACCTTTTAGGTGAAGTGATCCCTTCATTTGATGTGCTACTCCCATCTTTCTTCTTCCATGTCTTATTCATTTCTCCTCTGATGTGTTCAACATCTTCCTTTTCTTTTCCATTGTTGAACTTTAAGTTGGGTGCCTTTGACCTTGTTGAGAAATTCCTGCTGATATGACCAGTCTTAAAACAAATAAAGCATGTAGTCTAGTTAATCCATCTACTGTAGTTTCCATTGAAATGTGTTCTTATGCAATTCTTAGGGATGTGTCCATATTCTTGACAGTAGTGACATCTATGCCTAGTATTGTAGTCCCAATTGTAGTAATTCCCATGATTGTTTCCCCTTACTAATTTATTAGGTGTTCACATAGACTTTGATCTGAACTCAAAAGCTCTATGTCTATATTTCTTTCAATTGTATCTATGACCTTCAAATCTTGGTGTTCTGATAGTCCTAGTCTTGCAGTCATGTACTGCTTGATGTCCTTACTTGTTGTACTTGTGATAATAGCTCACATTCTTAGGTTTGTTATACTAATGGGCATTCTTGCTCTTGCATATATTAGAGGTATGTCCTTTTTTATCACAGAAATGACAAATAGGTTTACTGTTCTACCTTTGTTGCTTCTTTCTTCTATGGTCTTGGATGACTCTCCTTTTTTAGTGTTGGTGTATCCTAGTCTTGAAGTATCATTGCTGGCTCTTGGAGATTTTAGTAGCTATTCAAAGTATGTAATAGCCTCATTGGGTTTGTTGAAGCTCTCTGCAATTTCCTTCTCTCTTTTTAGGTTATTTTGCTATTGTTCATTTTGCATCTTCAATGTGGAGATCTCAATATCCTTGAAATTCAGTTCATGATGTGCATTCATTATTTGACTTAGGGTGTCTAGCTGCATGTTTGAAATTCTTGCAAGTTCAATTGACTTTTCTTCCAGTTTTTTGGCAAGGTTTCTCTTGGTTTAACTAATCTTGTAATTTCATGAGATTGATGAATGAGGTCTTGAAAAAATTATTGAGCAAATTTATGATTATATATCTTGATGACGTACTAATCAATTGTAAGGTTAAAGAGGAACACCTAATGCATATCAAACAAGTGTTGCAGACCCTGAAGGTGGACAAGTTGCTTATAAACTTAAAGAAATGTTCTTTTATGAAAGAGGAGATTGTGTAACTTGGATTTGTGATCTTAGTAGATGGATTGAAGATGGATCTTGAAAAGGTAAAATTTCACTTGATTGGTATATACTTGAGAATGTTGAGGAAATTAGATCATTTCATGGCTTGGAAATTTTATATAGAAGGTTTATTAATATTTTTAGTTCAGTATGTAATTCTATGAAATAAACAATGAGAAGTGATATAGGGAATTTAGATGGACACATAGAGAAAACAAAAGTTTTGAAATATTGAGACAAAAGGTAGAAGAATTACCTGTGGTTACTTTACCTAATTTTACTACAGTGTTTCAAGTGGACTATGATTCGAGTGAGAATGCAAATAGAGATATCTTTAGTCAAGAAGGAAAGCCTATAGATTTCAATAGTGAGAAATTTAATTATGCTAAGAGGAAATATTTAGTTTATGATCAATATTTATATGCAATTATTCAAGATTTGAAGAAACAGAGACATTACTTGATGCTTAGAGAATTTGTATTGTGCATTGATCATAAACTCTATGATAATTAGGAAGTTAAGACATATGAAGTGGGCAAAGTATATAAAT
This sequence comes from Cupressus sempervirens, assembly GCA_028749045.1. Lineage (NCBI taxonomy): Eukaryota > Viridiplantae > Streptophyta > Pinopsida > Cupressales > Cupressaceae > Cupressus > Cupressus sempervirens. The sequence continues at coordinate 376,596,091 of CM053791.1, read as the reverse complement.
TTTTTTCTTTTTTATTGCATCATAGAAGTAGATAGTCAAGAAAGGTAGTATATACACTGAGTCGAAGAAGAAGTTTATTGATAGAGATAAGGGTTGAAGTGATTGGATTTGAGGATTTGAAGAACTTGTATGAAGCTGATCCTAATTTTGTAGAATGTTGAAAGGCCTATAATATTCATATGATAAATGATAAAGATAAGTGGGTTGATGATTTCATTCAATAAGATATGTTTTTAAAGGGAATTCAATTATGTATACTAGTGAAGTTGAATTTAGAGAGATACTTTTGTGACACTTTTATAATGATGTTCACAAATAGTGTGGAGTTACAAATTTTTTCAAGTAGCTAAAGGAACTAGTCAGAATGTTGGTTTGTATGCACATTTACCTACTCCTAAAAAACCATGGAAGGATATCAGTATGGACTTTGTTCTTGGATTATCTAAAACTTAGAGAGGTAATGATTCTATCTTTGTGGTAGTTGACATATTTTCTAAGATGACACATTTGATACCTTATAAGAATATATTAGATATAGTACACATAGAAGATCTATTTTTTAGAGATATTGTGAGACTACATAGATTGCCAAAGACTATTGTTTCTAATAGAGATACTAAGTTTACTACTTATTTTTGGAGAACACTTTGGAAGAAGTTGAATATTGAGCTTGAGTCTAGTTCTACATTTCATCTATAGACAGATGGACAAACTGAAGTTATAAACATAAGTTTGGGTAACTTGTTGTGATGCTTGACTGGAGATAAATGTTATAATTGAGATTTGATTTTGGCACAAGAAGAGTTTACATTTAAAAGTTTAGTGAAGGTAAGTACTAAGACTATAGCTTTTTAGATAGTGAATGACATGAAACCTAGAGAAATTATAGAGTTGAGGAATTTAGATACTAAAATAAGAAGTAGTGTTGAAGAGGAAGAATTTGTGGACTTTATGTAGAAATTGTATGAGGAAGTAAAGAGTAATTTGAATGGAAGTAATCAAGGATATGAGAGAAGAGAATATAAGAAGAGACGAAATAAAAAAATTGAGGTTGGGAATGAAGTAATGGTTCATTTAAAGAAGAAAATATTTATAGTTAGGACATATAGTAAGTTGACAATGAATACATTTGGGCATTGTAAAATCTTCAAGAAACATGACAGAGAAAATGCTTCTAAAGTTGAATTTCTTGAAAATATGTATATTTAACCTATATTCAATATCTCATACATCTATAAATATTTTGAATTAAATGAAGAGATAACTAATACATCTGATTACCCTAAGAAGAAGACAAAGGGAATAGATAGAATTTTGGATAACAAAGTCAGTAAGAGAACTAGAGGAAAATACTACAAAGAGTAATTAGTTTAGTGGCATAAAAAACTAGTTGAAGATAGTTCTTAGACTTCTCAAGTAGAGTTAGATCTTTATGATACTTCTAAAAATATTAGGACCTCTTGATGTGGATATCAATCTTTATTTATCCCAGGTGTTTGACACAAGAGCATCTTGGGTTCTTTGGAAATTTTGCATCAACAAAAAATATTTCTTGTTATTTGTTCTTGTCTTCTATTCATAGAATAACCCTTGCTATTTGTGTTCTTTATTTACATGTAGTTGGATTCTTAATGGGGATCTTTTTTGGATCATTCTCACATATTCACAAAAATTCATTTGATCTCACTGAAAAGTTATCCTTCTTTTTTCTCAAACAATGTTCGTTTCCTTGCATGTTGAGTAATGTGTAGTTATTTTCATCTATAAGGGTTTTGTGATGTAGAAGATTTTTGTGGCCTTGGGAATCTCTTCTTGGATTATGTGTGGACCTATCTTTGTCCCCTTAGATATTATTTTGGTTAATTATTTGGTCTCTAATTTCTACTTTGGGGAAGGAATTATATTTTATAATAAATTGTCTGATAGGCCGACTTGTGGTCATGCCAACTATCTAAATTTGAGATATAGGATTAGAGTAAGTAGGGATACATATATTAGAAGAAATATAACATAAATTTAGCTTTGTAAGCTTGAGCTTATGAGCTCAGAGATTGTATTTCAGTATTTTAATGGTTGCAACCAGGTAGGCCTCATGCTTGACATGTTGTAAGAAGATTGTCTCATCATATCTATATTTAGAATAAATATACATCTCATGTTTTATTCATATTTGTGTTGGTTTCCACATGTTTACTCTAGCGAGGTGGTTGGTGAATGTCCTTGGGTACAATTCCTCATCATACCTTGCATCACTATCACTGTAATAAATTCATAGTTTTGTGAGTTGATTAACATTAATTCATAGGTTTATTCTTAGTGATTTTAATTAATCCTTTGAGATATACTAAATGATGAATTTATAGAAAAAAAAATAAATGCACACATTCCCTTAATCTTAATATGCAATCACAAATGAAAAATGGAAGTCCCTACTAGTTACAAGAAACCTTTTTGGAGATGAACTTAATGATCTCAAGTATATAAATCTAGTTTACATGACAAGAAACCATTTTTGAAACTAACCAAAAATACCATTCATCCATTCAACATATAATTTAATGAGCAACAATTCTATATTAATCTTGGAGTCTCACCAATTGTCTCAAAAATAGGGGAAATATTAAAATACAAAATTCTTAATCCTTTGCATTTATTTCAAAAAGAGTTTTATAATTCATTACAATAAGATCTATTTTCTATTACATTCTATAATTTCAAAACATAAAATCTAAAAGATAGGTGATACTTGTCAAGAAAAAGTTATAATTATTATAAAAAATATGAAGATAATATTATTTATTATTCTTCTTTGCTGGCGTTGTACCTTCTTAATTCAGGCATAGGCACTTTTTGTATTCTTGCATCACTATTAATAGCTATGATATGTCTTCATTTCCAAGAAGTACCATATTGTAGATCCTAACCATCCAGTAGAGATGATTCTCCTATGTGTCATTGATGCTTTTTGGAATGCCCTATGTAGTGCCTGCCCTAGGTCGCATTTTGTTATCATTGTTGAACTCTTTTTAGACTAGATTATGTTGATATTTAGTAACATTGTTTTGAGATTATTAGCTATTGTTTTAGATTCCGTTGATATATGATGAGATTACTTAGAATCTACATTTCATGTATGCATGATGATTATTACATTATTTTCATTTATTGATTAGTTAGATGGTTTATTATCACATGTGTTTTCTTATGGATACTTACCCCATACTCGCATGTGTATGGTGTGTGTGTTTGTTCTTGGATCACATTTTTGATGTGGTTAAGGAAGGGAGTCGTAGTCACCTGCTAGTCAAGATCTACACGATGCACCACTTCCTGCCATTGCCTATTTAGCTTAGTGTATATTGTGCTTGTACATGCATGGATTTTATGCAAGTTGCAGGTACCTGGTATCAACTTCCCTGAATTGTTAGGAAGAGTGTACCTTATTGCATTATCTCAACGGTAAGAGAGGGGAGATAAATTCTCAAGTCCAAATCCCAACCCTTTAAGCCATTTGTCCTAATTGGAAATTAGGAAAAGTATCTGAGTTGAGTACCCTCTAAATGTGTCAGATGATGTAATTCATGATATTAACCCTTTTGGTTTGATTTTGTATGTGTTTTTCTATAATGGGTTTTTTGTATTTTATTTTATGAGTCTTTGGTGTATTTTCTATTAATTAGGCCTAATTAAAAGATTTAATTAATGGTTTAATTAAATAGAAAATTAATATGATATTTTAATATTTATTTTATATAATTAATTGGGAAATAATAAAATAAAATAATTAAATTTGAAGATAAAAGTTATAATTTTAAAGTTGGAATGTGATAATATTTATTTAAGTTAATAAATATTTTAGCAATTAAGTTTCAAAAATGAATGTAAAAGTGGAAAAGATATTTAAATTATTAAAAGATTATAGGTTGCATGATGTGTGCATGTGATTAAAATATAAATATATTAAGATAAAACAAGTGGAGTTATTAAATTGAGTGCATAAGATTTAAAAATTAATAAATTAAATTGAAAAGAGTAAAGTGAATATTAAATTAATTAATGTGCATTATTTTAATATTCATTCACACAGGAGTTTGCACTCTAATTATGCACGTGTTGTCAACAACACATGAGTTAGCACATTATTTGAGCACATGGTGTCTACAACATTCTAGAGACCTCATCATGTCTATCTTCTTGTCATGGAAGTTACGTGCTTAGTTGTCATGCTTATCTCCTAGTTCTTTCTAGACACATTCTATATACATCTTAGAGGGCTTTAAAAAGAGGCTCTCCTAGTGTGTATGGACAAGCTTACATGCTTTTGAGAAGCTCATATGCTTCTACATACTCATATGCTTCTACAAGCACTTCTAGTCACTTGGGGGTTTCGGTTGGTTTGATTCTTGGAGGAATGGTGAATGTTGGAGAAGGAAGGGATTTTTCTATGGACTTCTGAGGCATAGAAAATTAGCATCAATATCCAGGTGCACTTGTGATTTTTGCATATTCCATTTGCACTCTTTCTCTTCCTATCTTCATCATGTCTGTTATATGTGTCTGAATATACTCTATGAACAAATCTTCAATCTTGAAATTGGAATCTAGATATGTATGTTAATTTTTATTTGGTTGCAAAGAAACATTAGGAAACCCTAGTTTTATTTATGAAGGAAATTCATCACAAACTGCCCTGTCGCTGCCCCTTACATAAACCCAAACTCAGACATTCATAAATTTTTATCTAGACCAAATTTATTCGATCGCTCCAGTAAGATATGGAACAACTTGGCCTTCTCTAACATATTTCAAATTTGGCTTTATCCAATGGTTCATTAGGGAGATATGGCCCCCGTACTGGGACTGTTTTATTCAATGACAGTCATTCCTCCTTTTTCCATAACCAGGAGTTCCTTGTACTTAAACTTCACAAAAATAATCTATCAAAGCATAGAATGAATTAAAAACTAAACCAACATAGATCTAAGACATTTTATACTCAAGATTTTATCCAAATGACAAGTCTTTTCAATAGGAAAAAATAGACTATGCCCTTACGGTAGCAAGCTAGGACTTTGCAGAGAATTTAATTTGGTATTGTATGAAAATTTGTTACATTGCATTAGTTAATTATTAACTAATCTAATTAAATTTAATTTAATTAGGATTAGTTAATAGTAGAAGAAGTGTAATTAATTATTAGTCAATTTAAGTAAATGGATTTTTAAATGAGGGCAAAAGAAAAGAGATATTAATAAGTGTTTAGTAGAATTAAATAATTATTGAATTATTAATGAGATTGATTTTACTTAAAATTAATGAAGATTATTTTAAATAAATGATTGTCCTTGAATTGTTTAAAGGAAATTGTAAACTAATTATTTGAAAGTTGATAAGTATTATTCTAATGTTTTAAATAGCGTGAGTGATTTTATCTAGAAGTCAATGGGTGTTAGTACAAGGATTTATACGAGTATATAATTATCTTATGATTATTTTAGAAAATTGTTTTAAAACAATGGAGAGATAATTCTATGTTGACATAGAAATTAAACATAGAATCTTAAACACTTGAAGTATACTTGAAACAAAAATTGAAACCTCATATTTGGCTTAACCATGTGATTGCGAAAGTAAACAAAAATATGTATTTGTATCTTGTTCTTTATGCTATCCATGTTTGGGGTTTGGGTGGTCCTAGAGTGTTGACCAATTAGGACATCTACCAGAGGCTTGGGAGTTATGCGAATGTGATGGCATGTTGATGTTATTTGATCTCAATCTTTTTAAAACCCAACCATGATAATGTGATGGTATGCTCTATTAGATGTTTGCATTTACTGATTGTTATTTCTTTCCAATCTTCTTGTGTGAAGCTGAGATTTAAGTGTATGAGACACTTGACCTAATCATTTTTGAGTCATCGATCAGTTATCCTTGGACTACTTTCCAGTCACCTTGATGGGACTAAAGTGTTTATTTGATCTTGATAATGTCATGTTGTGACATGTTTTGACTCAACCATTTTGGAGTCTTCAATCAGTATTGCTTTGAGATAATTTTTGGTTGCTTGTTGAGAACCAATGAATATTTTGATTATCAGTGATACCTTTAGTTTCCAATAGAGAACCATTGTGGTCATGATTATCTATGGATGCTTTTTATTTGCTCATGGAGATTTGATGCTCTTATTGTAGATTATCTTTTGTTATTTTTCCAGTCGCTTGTTCAAGTCTAGGGTGATTTTATGTGATTATAGATTTGTGATTTATGATTCCATGAGCTTAGGGTAGGTTATCTACTTGTAGTGTCAGGAAGTGGCTGGCAATGGGGGCCGGGGCCCTAAGTGGCTACTAGGGTAACTCATTGTAAGTTGTTTAATAGGTGAAAACATTTACACTAAATGGGGATTAAATGAACTTAATAAGATAATTGTATGTTCTCATCCATGCCTTGAGTGCTAGTACAGACTAGGATGGGAGTAGAGAGAACGCTTGGTTATGACCTTGCATTTTGTAGTATGCCTCGTCTATATGAGAAGATACTAGTGGATGCATAGGGATCACTAGGGGGCTGGGCTCTATTGAGAGACTACCAGGGTAACTCTAGCATGATCCATGCGATGACACTTTCTCGCTTGCATAGTAGGTTCCTGCATGTCTTTGTGTGCCTCTGGGATTAGATGTTAGTTTGTGTTGGAACTTTTGAGTTAGTATACTTTTAGGATTCCTGGACTTAGAGAGTATTTGTGTTATGTGATTTGATATCCTATTTGGGACTTGAGTCTATCTCCTCAGCATAGTGGGAGTGGGCCATTTAGGTTTCATGCGATCGGGTGTAGTGCTTTTTCACTCTTATCATTTGAGATCTGTCTGAGACACCGTGGCTGATGCATTCTTTGTTGGCATCTATCTTCATTCTATTCTTGGATTATGGTGATGGAAATGTATCCTTATATTGATGATTAGCATATGATAGATGATGTTGTTTACTTATCTTATGCCTTATTTTGCATGATTAGATTTCTGATGGATATGTTGTAGCATGTTAGATTGCTTTCTGCATATGATGTAGTATGTTTTAGGAGTGATGTACCTACTATGATAATACTAATGATCTCTTTGGTGACTTGGGATGTTATGCACAGAGGGATGGCTAGGGCCCACGATGGTCTAATGATGCTATTTATGGTTGGGAGGAACCATGCACTTAGTTAATTATGTTTGATGACTTATGGTTATCTCTTATGATGATGTATCATGTATGGTTTGTGGTTTCATTTATGTTATTGCATCATGGATTAGTTTAGGATGATGATGTATCTTTATTTTTACATATGTATATTCTCTTAAGCCTTTCTTACCCTGTGACATTTGCAGTGGATGATTGAGCATTTTGAATAGGCATTCAGAACAAATGTGTAATATGGACATTGGACTTTCTATTTATTCTTTCATGTGGATGTGGTAGTTGTTAGACTTAGTATTAATTAGATCAAATGTGACTCAATGTTTTGGGATCCTTAAGGAATGTAACTTGTTATGAATGTTTTTAGTTGTATGTATGTTATTACTTCCGCTACTATGTGTCTAATATGAATGGTTTATCTTTCATGTTTTAAAAAAAATTGTTTGGCAAACTTAGTAAACTTTAGGTTAATTCTTTGGATCCCTTGGCGAGGCATTACACCCTATATCTAAAAGTTGATAGTTTCAAACTAGGAGTCTAAGGCAATGAGCTTTTATAGCTTAGAAGTTTGATATTTCATTGGCCTAATTATTGCATCAAAATATTACTTGTATAATTTCTTTATACTCTCAACACCAATTATGTCTTTTCCACTTCATGTAAGGAACAATGCAAACCATTAAAATGCTTCTCCATTTTTTGAAGTTACTTCTTAGACTTATTTGAAAATATTCTCAAGGTCTTCAAAGTCATTGCAACACTTTCTCATTTAAAGTTTAAAGAGAAGATCCCATTTTGTAGTGATTCATTAGTGGACCAAAGGATATGCAATTCAAAAAATTTCTCAAGCTTCATCTCTATCATTTCCTTGATGATCAAAATGACACCTCAATATTGGTCCTCTTCCTCTTTGACCAAATTGATATCAACCTAGATTCTATCATTCAATTTAGATAAATCTTTGTAATAGTTTCTGAGTTGATCAATCAAGGGAATTTCCTTTGGCTTTAGATCACACACCCAATCCCTGCAAAACCTCACTAGGTTCTTATCTTCTTGCAACTAATAGATCAAATCTTGATTTCTATTTATTGAGGGATCAAAAATACCCAAAGAGTAATCACCAAGATAGCCAGAGAGAAGGACAAGGATGCTCATGATATAATTGGAGAGCTTGATGAAAATTAACTTCAATATTACTTTATTTTATTTTAGGCTCTCCAATTCTCCTTCTACCTTCTTATTTGTAAACCACTACATTTTGATAGCACTGTTATGTTGAGGAGACCCCATATCAATCTTGTTAACATAAAAATTGATAGGGGTGAGCTTGCTTAATCAATTCATGAAATGAAAAAGGGCTATCTCCATAATTACATACCCTATGATATGATCCTCTTCAAGGGATGCCAATACAATAATATTATTGGATTTATTTGAAGGGGGAAGGTGTTGGAATATTTTAGTCACTAGGTTTTTGGGTGGAGAACTATCCTATACACTCTTCATCTTCTCGTCTAATATTTGTTCTATCTAAGAGGGTGTGGCTAAGAATTTTGAACCCAATTTTAAGAGATCGACATCAAAAAAATTCCTCACTATATGAATATTATTTTTCTTACTGATTGATTAAAAGAAAATTTAACTGGAAGGAGAGAAACTAGGAACAACTTTTCCTTTTTTGGGTTGTGCCTCTATTATAGACTGTACTATAGGTGTTTTCAAAGGAGTTTTCTATAGGTTCTCTAGGACTTATTGACTAGAGTATACTTCTTGGAAATGTTTCTCTGTCTTCTTATCCTTTTCCTTCTTTTCCCATCTTTTCTTCTCTTCCTAAGTGTTTGTGTCTATGTTTGGTGTTGGGTCATCTTTGAGAATTGGGGAAATTTTGACATTCTTCTCAAGAGGCTGGTCTCCACCTTTGATGACTTGTGTAGAACTCTATGAGTTAGGGGCTCTGGTTACAGAGTTGGTGGGATCTATGCTAGACACCTATAGAGGAGAGTGTAAGGCCTATGTTGATCCACATATTTTCTTACCTAATTTCTTCCACTCTACCTAGTTATGTATCCTTACCATGATATTTTATAGGTCATTAATTTTTAGTGTGTCAAATGGTTCTAAGATGATGAGAGAATCTTTAATTTGAATAAGATAGTTCTAGATGACTACATGTGAGAACCATCCTCTTCAACACCTTCTATAATAATATTATCATCACATAACTTAATTTGGTTGATAGTGAGTAATGAAAAATACCTCTCTCTGGTCTCAAAATCATCTATACAATTCTCCCAAACATCTTCTAGGGTAGGAATATGCTTCAAGGCCAATCCCAATTAAAATTTATCTCTTATGTAGGTGGCTGAATCAAATTATAGCCTAACAACTTCATAATTATCAAAAGTATACCTTACTAGAGAAGTATTTGACATATATATTTGTATCATGAGAGAAATAGAGGCATGAGTAAGGACTTACTAAAATTGGAAATAGAATAAATTCTTTATGAAGACCACCAAAAATTGCAAACACATTCAATTTTTTTTGATAAGGATTTTCATCAAGGTACCATGGAAGATTGAGTGAAAATCCATCAAATGACCCTATCTAAATATATGTAAAAGTAGGAAATCAGGTGAAGAAACTTCCAATTTAAGTGATGAAATTGATGGATGTAGGGGAAATTCTTCTTCACATACATCCTTGTAATTCTTGACACATCTACATGGTGAAAGCATTGTTCATCTTTTTGAACTCTACATAACACTTATGCAGTTGTAGAAAATGATAGAAATCATAAAATTGAAAATTGTCATATAATTACTCCATGTGAGAAGAACTTCTCCATATCTAAGTAGTTTCTAGAGAATATACCAGATAAGAAGATATAAGTACATGTTGTGCTACTTGGGTTGTAGAGAGATGTAGATCAATTATTTTGTTGTGTAGCCTAGTAGCCTAGTCAATATACCTCTCTCTCTCTCTAGCACATATATTTTTAACTAGGATGAATACCCACTCATTGAATTTAGGTCTTCTTTGTTTCCTTTAACCCTATGAAGAAAAACTAGAATATCAACAATCTCTCTCTTCATAATGGTGCCATATAAATTTTTGGGCATCTTGTTTTGAGGGCTTCTCATAGTATGGAACCATTAATTAGATGTTTTCACTCTCTATTTGGTCTACTTTGGAGGAAGGTAGATGTTGTTATTGAAAAATCATATTTGGTGAACTCTTCCCTAGTTGGAAAATAAAAATAATTGTGTATGGCATCTCTGTCCACTGTCAACAACACTTAATTGTTGGGCAACTTAATATTATTACTCTCAAGATCATAGTTTATAATGAACTCCATGATCAACTCCATGGCTTGAATAACCATTGGGACGTCTTCAATTTAAACTAACCCACTCTCTTTAAGATTCTATGTAATGGGGTGAATGTTTTACACCTTCAATTTCCTATTTAGATCTCCCAAATTATAACGACTTAACTTTGTGTCACCAACATCCTTCAATTCATTATCAATCCCATTCAAATAATCAAAGCCATAGTATTTGAGAGCCATTTTATCAAATAATTAGGTAAATTGAAAGAAAACTTGGTGCTTATTTACACTATGTACTTAATTTGTCATTAAATAAAGTATGATGAACATAAGCAATTTCTAGATATGTTCTCTTTGATTTTTTAGAATTATTTTTATCATCGTATTTGGGAGTTGGTGCTACATGTGTCAAAATTTAAAGCATTTAATTTTGATAAAACATTCCTTGATTGAAAACCAACCATAATTGTATAATGATTAATTATAGTGGTTAGGTGACACCATTGTTCATTTGATTTTACAATGTTGCCCTAGGTTTTAGGATTTTGGTCATTGCAAATGCCTTTTTTTTTTACCAATGGTAAAATTCTTAGAACGTAACTTTGTAGATATTTTGTAATGCCCCACCAAGGGATCCAAAAGAATTAACCTAAATTTTTACTAAGTTTGCCAAACAATTTTTTTTTAAAACATGAAAGATAAACCATTCACATCAAACACATAGTAGCAGAAGCAATAACATACAATAAATTGTAGTTAAGGATCCCAAGACGTTGAGTCACATTTAATTTAGTTAAAACTAATACTAACAACTACCACATCCACATGAAAGAATAATTAGAAAGTCCAATGTCCGTATTATACATTTGTTCAAAATGCCTCTTGGCAATTAAATTCAGAATACTCAATCATCCACTATACATGTCACATGGAATGAAAAGCTTAAAAGAATATACATGTGTGAAAATGAAGTACATCATCCTATTCTAATCCATGATGCAAGTGCAATAAAGTAAATGAAACCAAATCCCATACATGATACATCATCATAAAAGATATAAACATCCATCATAAAAGATAGCCATAAATCATAAACACATAACTAAGTGTGTGGTTCCTCCCAATCGTAAATAGCATCATTAGACCATTGTGGGCCCTAGCCATCCCTCTGTGCATAACATCCGAAGTCACCAAAGAGATCATCGGTATTATCATAATAGGAATGTCACTCCTAAAACATACTACATCATATGCAGAAAGAAATCTAACCATTCAAAATAAAGTATAAGACAAGTAAATAACATCATCTATCATATGCTAATCATCAATATAAAGAAATATGTCAATAAATACATCCATCATAAGATCCAAGAACTAAATGAAGATGAATACCAACAAAGAATGCTCCAGCCACAATGTCTCAAATGGATCTCAAATGATAAGACTGAAAAAGCACTACCACCTGAATGCGTGGAACCTAAATGGTCCACTCCCATCGCACTGAGGAGATAATCTCAAGTCCCAAAGAGGTTATCAAATCACATAGCAAAAATACTCTCTAAGTCTAGGAATCCTAAAAGTATACTAACTCAAGGGTTCCAACACAAATCGACATCTAATCCCAAAGGCAAAACAAAGACATGTAGGAAACCTACTATGCAAGTGAGAAAGTGTCATCACACGAATCACGCTAGAGTTACCCTGGTAGTCTCTCAATAGAACCTAGCCCCCTAATGATCCCTATGTGACCACTAGTATCCTCTCATACTAACGAGCCATACTACAGAATGCAAGGTCACAACCAAGCGTTCTCTCTACTCCCATCCTAGTCTGTACTAGCACTCAAGACATGGGCGAGAACATACAATTATCTTATTAGGTTCATTTAATCCCCATTTAGTGTAAATGTTTTCACTTATTAAATAACTTACAATGAGTTACCCTGGCAGCCACTTAGGGCCCTGGCCCCCATTGCAAGCCACTTCCTGACACTACAAGTAGATAACCTACCCTAAGCTCATGGAATCATAAATCTCAAAATCACCACAGTCCTATACAAGCGACTAGAAAAATACCAAAAGATAATCCAGAATAAAAGCAGTAAATCTCCATGAGCAACTGAAAAGCATCCATTAATAATCATGACCACAACAATTCTCTATGGGCTACTAAAGGTATCACTGATAATCACAATATCAACCAAAAAGGCATCTCAAAGCAAATAATACTGATCAAAGACTACAAAATGGTTGAGTCAAAACATGTCACAACATGACAAGATCAAGAAATAAATCAACACTTCAGTCCCATCATGGCGACTAAAAAGTAGTCCAAGGATAATTGATCAATGACTCAAAAATGGTTAAGTCAAGTGTCTCAAATACATACACCTTAGCTTCATACAAGAAGACATGGAAATCAATAACAATCTGTAAACAAAAACATCTCATAGAGCATGCCATCACATTACCATGGTTGGGTTTAGAAAGATCAAGATCAAATAACATCAACATGCCATCACATTCGCATAACTCCTAAGCCTCTGGTAGATGTCCTAACTGGTCAACACTCTAGGACCACCCAAACCCCAAACATAGATAGCATAAAGAACAATATACAAACACATATTTTAGTTTTCTTTCACAATCACATGGTTAAGCCAAATATGAGGTTTTAGTTTTCGTTTCAAGTATACTTCAAGTGTATAAGATTCTTCGTTTAATCCCCAAGTCAACCCATTTATCTTTTCGAATAAAACATAGAATTATGCCTCCATTATTTTAAAACAATTTTCTAAAATAGTCAAAAGATAATTATTAACTTATTTAAATCATTAAACTAATTTCCATTGACTTTTAATCATTGCACTATTTTACTAAAATCAATGTTACTAAATAATTAAATAAAACTCCGTTGATTCCAAGAAGTCTCCCATTATTCAAATCATTAGAATAGGACTTATCATTTTTCAATTAAATAATTTACAATTTCCTTAAAACACTTCAAGGAAAACCATTTATTTAAAATAATATTCATTGATTTAAAGTAAAATCAATCTCATGAATAATTCAATTATTCAATTCTACTAAACACTTATTAATATCTCTTTTCTTTTAATTTTCCCTCATTTAAAAATCTATTTACTAAAATTGACTAATAATTAATTAGACTCTTTCTACTATTAACTAATCTTAATTTAATTTAATTTAATTAGATTAGTTAATAAATCATATAAAACTAATGCATAATAATAATATTCTCTTTTAAATCAAACCCAAACCTAAATCAATTTCCAAATCTTGATTTTACTAAGGGAAGATTGCAATAATATTTTTAATTCCCATAACTGGATGAAACAATATGCATGCCCAAATTCCAAATTACAAAGTTGAAGATTCATTTATAGAGAATTATTTAGACACACATAATAGACATGATGAAGACAGTAATGGAAAGAGCATAATAAAATATGCAAAATAATCATGAGTGCCTACCTGGACATTGATGCTAATTCGCTACGCCTCAAAAAATTGTAGAGAAGCTCCTCCTCTTAGAACCTTCTCCTTTCTAAAAATTCCTTTCTTCTCCAACATTCACAATCCCCCAAGAACCAAAAACCCCCCCAAGTGACTGGAAGTACTTGTAGAAGCATATGAGGGTGTCCATACACACTAGGAGAGCCTCTATATAAAGGCCTCTAAGATGCATCTAGAATGTGTCTAGAAAGAACTAGGAGGTAAGCATGAAAACTAAGCACATAACTTCCATGATAAGAAGATAAATATGATGATGTGTCTAGAATGTTGTAGACACCATGTGCTCAAATAATGTGCTAACTCCTAAGTGTAGACAACATGTGCATAATTAGAGTGCAAACTCCTGTGTTGTCAATGTGACAACTCCCAAGAGCTCACATACTCCTATAAATATTAAAATAATGCACATTAATTTATTTAATATTCACTTGACTCCTTTTTAAATTAATTTATTAATTTTAAATCTCATGCACTCACTTTATTAAATCCACTTGTTTAATCTTAATATATTTTAATCACATGCATGCATCATGTGATCTAGAATCTTTTATAATTTTAATATCTTTTCCACTATTGATAAAATATTTATTAACTTAAATAATAATATTATTTAGTATTTATTTAAAAATTTACTCTAAATATATATTATTATTAAATAAAATAAATATTGTCATGTTCCAACTTTAAACTTATAACTTTTATCTTCAAATTTAATTCTTCTATTTAATTAATTTCCCAATTAATTAAATAAAATAAATATTAAAATGTCATATTAATTTTTCATTAAATTAAATCATTAATTAAATCTTTTAATTAGACTTAATTAATAGAAAATTCACCAAAGACTCATAAAGTAAAATACGAAAACCCATCATAGCAAAACACATACAAAATCAAACCAAGGGTTAATATCACAAATTACACCATCCAACATATTCAAAGGGTACCTGACTCAAATACTTGTCCTAATTTTCAATTAGAACAAATGGCTTAAAGGGTTGGGATTTGGACTTGAGAATTTTATCTCCCCTCTCTTACCATTGAGATAATGCGATAGGGTATGCTCATCCTGGCAATTTAGGGAAGTCAATACCTAGTACCTGCAACCTGCATAAAATCCATGCATGTACAAGCACAATATATACTTAAGCTAAACATGCAATGGCAAGAAGTGGTGCATCGTGTAGATCTTGACTAGCAGGTGACTACGACTCCCTTCCTTGACCACATTAGAAATGCCATACATAAAGAAAATAATACACATGCAAGTATGGGGTAAGTATCCATAAGAAAACACACATAGAATAAACCATCTATCTAATCATCATCAATAACTGAAATCACTTGACTAATCATCATGCATACATGAACTATAAAGTACCAAGTAATCTCATCATATAATAAACTTAATCTGAAACAATATTTGATAATCTCAAAATAATGTCACTAATCATTAACCATAAAACTGTCCTAAAAGAATTTGACCACAATGGAAAAATGTGAACTAGGGAAGACACTACATATTTATTTCAACCTAATCCTATTTGATTGGTTTCTATTATTTTTACCACACAGTATTTAGGTTGGGGTTCTTCCTTCTAAGTGGCCATTAGGTTGTTTGTGAAAAATATACTTTCAATGCTTATTTTGAATAAGTGAACCACGAGATATGGAAATGCTTTTTTTATGAATGAAATCTTCTCTTATTAAAATAACCAAGAAATATTCCTTCATTACATCTACATGCAAACTAACTAGTCTTATTACATGAAAAATATTTCAAATGAAAATTTCCTTCATAATTACCTTCACCTCTCAGTGACCTTTTTGCAATCAAGGTTTCTTATTCTTTTTTCTTCCTTTCTTCTTCCTCAATTTCTTCTTATGGTCAATATTATTATTTCCTTTAGAAATAATAGCTTTAAATTATGATTCTACCTTAGGTAAAGAATTTCCTAATTTATGCATTTTATAAGAATCTAGCTTACTAAACAATGTTTCTCTTCCCACATTCAAAATAATTCTAATCTCCTCAATATAAACTCCTTTGGTTTCTTATAAATATGGAGTGATTATGAGAACATTTTTTGGAATTTCATATATGGTAATGGTTCCTCCAATAGCTCTAATTACACAAACAAAATTCTATTATCTTTTGCACATTTGTCCTAATGTTCTTCATCTTCACTCATCCTCATAGATTCCAACTTTCCTTCTAGAGTTTTTGACCTTTCTTGTTGAAAAAACCTATGACCTTCAAAATGTGATTGTAATTTTATCCAAATCTCATGAGAAGTTTCATGTTCCATAATATAAGTATATTCAATATTAGTTAGGGCATTGAGTAGGGATTCCTTGTCAATCATGTTGGAATAAAATGTCTTTATCTCAGCTTCATTTTCAAACTCATCATCTGGAATCTAGTAAGGGTATTTTATAATTTTCTAATTCTCTATACCCATGCAAATCAAATGTGTAATCATCCTTCCTTTGTATAGTGCATAGTTACTTTCATCAAAGTTTGGAAATTCCTTCTTAAAGTCCATTAAAAATCCCCTCAAATGGTAAAGCTTGAAAAATATGACCAAAGAGCTATGATAATAATTGTTAGGAATATTAATTCACAACACAAAATGTGGGAGGGGGGATGAATTAATTTTGAAAAAATCAAAACATTGTTAGACTATGTTAAGGGGAAAACAATAGTTTGGATCAAACCCACCATATGATGTACTAACACATATTAAATGTTGTTAGAGGTATAATGAGAAATGTAGATGTAATATAAAACTCACTTGGATCTCACTACTCTATTACAAAAAGGAAAAAATAACCTTGATAAAAAAACAATCTAATTAAAATAGGGAAATGAACCCAAAGAGTGAAAATAATTTATCGTCTACAATAATCCATTGAAATAAATAGACAAAAATTACCAACTTAGTTAATAATTTGAGTCACAACATTAGATTCCAAAAATACCTATTCTAATAAACCCTAATCTATGCTCTGATCCAAATTCACATCATCCTCTCATGAGTGTGTGTGCAAACACAGACACATACACAAACATAGACACATACCTAGACACAGTTACACACACATGCACACGTGCGCGCGTGCACACACACACACACACAAAATCACAAATAAAGTCACTCTTTTGTACATTTCTAAAATGCATATTAGATAAACTAAATATGAGATATAATACTAAAATAAATTACATAAACCAATGTGATTCCAAAAGTGTGAAATATAACACATAAAATACATTACAATATCAATCAATGTGATATTGAACCCATTAGATATCATAATAACATAAATAACATGTTTCCTAACTAAGTCAACTAACAAATAAATCCCCTTTCACTATCTAATGAGAAAAATGACTTCTAAACAAATAATCCTCAAGAAAATATGCAAGATGGAAATCAATATACATCTCCATGAAGTATCCTAAATCTTAGACCAAGATTATGCTTCATTGGAACAAATTGAAGAAAAATTAAATCATTATTTGAAATAATTCTTTGTGAATATCATCGATAACTAGTCTTTAGAAAACCATTTTAAAGATCTTTGAATCATCTCACAAATACATGTGATGGAAATTATATCATGTAGATTCACCAATCAAAATCCCATAACATCTATATGCCTAGATTCATCAAACTATGTCTCTACCAAGCTTATCTTTGTGTTGATCATTAATAGATGCACTAGATGAAAAACATAGATGTTGACATTCAATGATAAAACACTAACACAACATAAACATAAATAATTCCTCTCCCCAAAAATCTCTCCAATGATCACAATCTTAATAGGATTATTATCTTAACTAGCCAAACTAGACCTCTCTTGATCTCTCTATAATAAATATTACCACATCAACAACCCCAAGTCTATGATTCATCTAATTCTAAAATAAAAGTAGTATCAAAACAACTAAACTCTTAGATCAAGAGAAATCTCTTTCTCTAAAATTGAATTTCTAAATAGGAATCAAAACTTGCTAGAATATGTATTACCTATTTTCTATAAAAATCATATCATGTTCTGTCACCAAGATTGTTCCAAGATGCTTTTCTTGCTAAACACTTTTGGTTAGATGCTAGCAACCTAATCACAAACTAAAAACACTCATATGATGTGCATCAAATCCATGAGAAGAAGAGCAAGGGGTTGGTTCCCAAATCAATGAATTATAAAGTTCTACTTGATTATTCCAACTTCTATAATTAAACTCTACAGTTGACTTGGCCAAAAAAAATGAATTAACCAAAGTGGTTAAACTTTCCCTATAATTTAATCTCTACAAAACGTAGGCAGGTGCACCTATTTTCCAAGTGTTTCTTTAGTCTACTATTTTTTATTATAGAATATTGAATTTTGGCTCTATCTCCTATTTCTAATATCATTTCCACCGAAAAGTGACATAAATATTTGTGATAGAATGGTTTGACTAATGATTTACTTTCTCCTTCTTAAATCCTACTTATCCTACTCTATTATTTTTCTTTTCTTCTACTACTATTTTTTCCCTAGACCTTCCACCTTAGTAGCTCCTATGTTCTTGTTTTGACACAAGTATTTCTGTTTTTAAGGATTAAAAAATTCTCCCTCTTTGGGTACAAAATCACCCCTCCAAAGATTTTCCTATTTAAACTTGTAGGAAATGTTTTAAAACTCTGCCTTGTAAAGTTCTAACAAATATTTAAATGCCAATACAAGATGACATTACTTATGTTATTGAAAGCCCATCTACTTGAATTTAACCCCAATTTAAGGGGACCAATTAGACAAACATTCATAAAGATGTAGACTCTTATAATGATTTAAACCACTCCAACACAAGAGAACTCATATTATATAATACCATTCATTTCCTTGAACTTAAAACTATAAACTAATAATGTTCAAAATAAAAATGATTTTGCACCACAAAATGAAAAGAAAAAGTATAGATTTTAGTATATTTCTTATATTCTTAAGAAAAATATCTTAGTGTTGAAGATATTGCAGACCAAAATTAATTCCTGTATATATGAAAGATAATATATTCAAGTGAAACAATATGCCTCTTGGAGGAGAATACACCATTTAAATACTAACCTTTTTTTAAGAGAAACAAATTAATTGCCATTATGTGATCTATGTAACTCTAATCCTTGTATACAAATTGGTTAACACACAAGTGTATCATTGTATACTCTTATTTATAGAACATGTATATAATCTTTGTCACATTGGGAAAAATATGTTCTTCATATTTTACATTTTCAAGTTCTTGAGGAGAATATTTGAAATTTTCATTCATTCATTTTAAGGAATGAAGTATGTTATCATTGAACAATACAACAAGTATATTTGTGTCATTCCCAAACAACTATTTTATATCATCAACCAATTATTCATGAAACTCCTTCCACTTCCCAAGTATTTCTTTACCCTCTATGAGTTCATTTGGTGAAAAAGATTCCTTCTTTTCCATTTTTTCATCTAGTCATCTCTTTAGTTGTGTATGGTCTCCCAAGACTTTGAAAATGTTTGTGAAAGAGAAACCCATTGAATATGACACAATTTCATTGAAGTCTTTATTAATAATTTTATACATTAGGTTATGTACCTTCTCCTCAACATGATCACTCACTCACATATCTTAATTTATTTTCAATATTTTGATCTTTGAGACTATAGAATGTGGTATCTTTACGAGCCAAAAATTCTCTATGTTACTCTTGTAGTGATAAGACAATTACCTCTTTCTTTGGTTTGTGTTTCTAGTTATGGAAATTTCTAATTTTCTTATTCAAACTTAAAAATGCATAGCCTTATAGAAATTCCTTTATTGGACCATTTTTCCACTTGTTCCTAATTAAGTTGTGCTTTTAAAAATCTTCTTAAGGCAAAGAATGAAAATGCCAAGATCTAGAAGCTCAATTCATATCGCAAGAGAGACAAAATGATTTGATCCATAAATGAATTGATTCATTAATGATAAATATAATAATGGGTAATATATTCCAAAATCAAATTATGAGATGCAATAAATGTAGATGTGCTTGAGTATATAGGCAATACTAGATAACTAAGAGTCATGTAAGAGATAAGCATAACAACTAAGCACATATCGACCAAAGATAGATTATCCTCTATTGTATAGGAAAGTATATGCAATAATGAGAGGATAAGAACATAAACATGCATCAAAAAAATAGAGGTGTAAGACAACATATGCTCAAATAAAGTGCAAAATCCTTTGTGTCTACATGATAACTATTATGAAAATGCATTATCCTAAGTAAACTTAAAGTAAAGTGTAATTAGTAATATTTAATTACACCAACACCTCCCATTAAGTTCAACTTAGGGGAGCTCTCTTAAGATCACAAAAGATAGATGAAAATACATGATGGGTCCCAACTAGTAGGACATGTTATGTACCCATGTACAAACTTCAAGTGCAAAAAAAACATAGTGAAATCTCTCATAAAGTAGAGATAGAGGGAAAAAAATCATGGGATCAACTCTCCCCCAAAAAGAGATGAAAAAGGGAAAAAAATTGCATGTATGGATGGAGTAATCAAGACCCCCCCATAAAACACATCATGCATATACAATAAAACATCCCCATATAGGAGAGAGAAGGAATGAAAGACCAAGTAGCCCCCCAAGTAGAATGTACACCTTTGGTAAATTCTCTAGGTTCAATGTAGAAACTATTCCATGAGTGTAGAAAAAAATTCCTCCCCTTAGGAAAAAAAACCAAGATGCATGAATTAAGCGTCCCTTGTCTATAGGAAGAAACCTCAAAATGTATGGAATCTCTGAAACTTGCTCAAGTATCCCCATGTCATTGCTAAATGGTGTAACCTACAAATCATGTATATTATTCCACTCTTCTTAAAAAGAGAAGTCAAGATCAATAGAGGATGAATATAGAACATGTATAAAAAAATCAAGTGCCTTATCTGAAGATAAAGTAACATCCTCCAACTGTTATATCAAAGGATCTATCATCATGTTAACCTCAAAAGAATGATGAAGTAGAGAATGAAGATGAGGGTCAATATGTTACCTCACAATAATTGAAGAAGGGTCTTCTTAACTGATGATACCAAAATTTGCCTTTATTTTATGATGTTTAAGATACTTTGTTGATACTCTATTTATCTTTGTTAAAACATTTGTAGACCTATGTTTATTGAACCTATGATAAACCTATGGGGTAGAAACTATGCCATCTTTTGCTAATATTATATATAATATGTAGTATTTCATATAGTTATTAGAATGTGTGTTCTTATATTTGAATTTAATTTGGTAAATGTTTATCTGCAAACATGTTTTGTCTTATAACTAACCTGTTAATGAAGACTAAAAGATGATTGGATGAATTCAAAAGCTAAGTGTCAATAGCATTTAAGTAGAAGAGAATGCTAAGGAGCAACCATAGTGGAGGAAGTTGTAATGGTTCTAGAAGACATGGTGGTGAGTAAGGAGAAACTATGAAGACTCATTGCCTTCTCTGCATTTACTCTATGTCAAGAAGATGTTCAAATTATAGTATTCCTACCTTTAGCCATTATTCTCTCTTCCCACCTTCAGTTGTTATCTTCCTATTTTCTCTCTTGCAGATTTAAAGCTAGGACATTTACTTTTCTATTATGGAATAAATGTTGATTTCCTATATATATAGGAATTGACCCAAGTGTGTTAAGTTTTTGAATTAGTTAGAAGAAATAGTTTAAGAGAATAGACTGTTTACTTTTACAGTTGTGTTTTTATAGTTCTGTGTTATGTAATGAATTTCTAAATTTAATGAAATAGTTTTCAACTTTTAGCTTGTTCTAGTAGTTTAGAGAAGTTGACCAAGGGGGCCCACTTGCAAGATGGATTACATTAGGATATAATAGATTTATTTTCAAGAATTTTTAGTGTCTTAAGTAGAAGTTGTGAGTTCCTTCTTGTAGCATCACACTTTGTTAATGTTCCTACAACATATGTGAGAACAACTTCAGTGGATGAGCCAAGTTGGAATATTTGTTATCTTTTTATTTTATTTCCAGTATTTGTAGAGTTAATTATGTTAGTTCCCTATAGCAATAGTGTAAGTTCTTTTCCTTGCATTTTTACTTTCCTGTAGCATAAGCTTAGTGACTCATTAAGAGAATTAGTGCACATATTTTGCTGACCATTTCAAGTATACATCCCTGGGTTGATAAGATTAAATGCACCTCATAGTGGGAGAAATAGTCCTTAGTTTGAATATATTATTCCTAAGCAAGGCCTAGTGCATGACTATGATACACCTATTATGAGGCGGGTCATTTTTGTTGCCATTGCCGAGGATGGTGTCAAGATAGGAGCATTTTTGAGTCATAGGTCCTAGATAAAGTTTTTTTAGAAATCTCTAGTTTGAGTTTTTTTTTCTTTTTTCACCAGTGTGAAAAGTTTAATTGCATGCATCAAAGAGGAAGACGACGAGATGAATATGGTAGATTTCTTCCACGAGGATTTGTTAATTTGAATGAAGAAGTTGAAGAAGAAGAAGTTGAGTTACCTTTTGAAGATGCAAGTCCTATTTTTCCCACATCATCATCATCAAGAGTTGAACCAATAGAGATAAGCGGTCCTCAAACCTTCACCGAAGTCTTGGTTAGCTTTCTTGATAACACTACTCTAAATCCACTAGTTGTTAATTATCCAGTGCCCAATGTCCCTTTTTAGTAGTGACCTCAAAATCTAATATCTCCAGTCATGGTACACCTTACTTTTCCATTTCCACTTCTGAGTCTTGTAACCAATGCCAATCTCAAGAACATACCTCCCATTGCTCTTCCAAAGTTCTATGGCCTTGCAATTGAAGACCCTGATACTTTCTTGTTTGAATTTGATATCCTTTGTCATAGTTTTGACTACAACACTGATGCCCATAAGCTTAAATTGTTTCCAACAACATTGAAAGAATCAACTGTACACTGGTTCATGGGCTTAGGAGCCAATGCAACAGGTAGTTGGGATGAGATGCAAGCTTTGTTTCTGGATAAATATAAAGAATATTGCAAAGAATCTAGTTCAAGAGGGGATGATATCTTTAGGATATCATAGAAGGAGGAAGAAACACTGGAAGATTATGTTTCACATTTCTCATATACACTACAGAAGAACCCTCAACACACATTGTCTGAAGATTCACAAAAGTTGGTTTTTCTGAGAGGTGTGAATGATGACTGTTTAGAAGCATTGGACCTAATGGCTGCTGGTGATGTATATCAAGCTTCTTGGGATGATCTCAAGAAGATCTGTCAAAACTATTCAAGGTCAACTATAAAGAAAGGATGAGGACCTCATTCCATAGTCACTAAAGGAATTACTCAAGGCATTTCAAAGCTTGAGATATCTAACCTATTGTCAGATTTCAAACAAGATATCATCAACGATGTTGCTACACATCTAGACACAATGATTGCAAGGAAGAAGCAAGTTGAAACTAAGTTACAACTAGCTAAATACTGCCCTCATTGCCAAAAGCAAAAGAAGGATTGCCAATGTAAACTGGTCGCAAGCATGGAGAACTAGCATCTTCCAACTGAGTGTGTCAAGATAGATGGAGATGATGAGAAAGTATTCTTTGTTGCTGAATGCTGACCATTGGCCCAAAATCAAGGTATGCCTTAGGACCCCTTGCAAAGTTCAAATTCATATGGTAATCAATGGCAAAACTATAATTCATAAGTTCCTCCACAAAATCAATCCAATTGGAACAATGCTGGGAAAACTAACCCACAAAAATCCCAATGGCTTCAAAATTCCCAACCACTTGGGCCTAATCAAAAAAGTAACCAATGGCCACAGAACCAACAGAACCAACAAAACTATTAGCAAAACTAGCAAAATCAATGACAACCACCCCAAGGGAATTGGCAGTCTACGAACCAATGGAAGGGATCTCAACAATGGCCTAACCAAAATATTGGTGCTCCACAATTACACCCTCCAGGTCAACAACCTGATCTAATGCCACTACCTACAAATCCTAG
Source organism: Cupressus sempervirens (assembly GCA_028749045.1). Classification (NCBI taxonomy): domain Eukaryota; kingdom Viridiplantae; phylum Streptophyta; class Pinopsida; order Cupressales; family Cupressaceae; genus Cupressus; species Cupressus sempervirens. The sequence goes on along the minus strand of CM053791.1, from coordinate 376,571,984 downwards.
ACCTCAAAAGCAAACACAGTTACTCGCACAACCTCAACCAAATCCGAATAGCCAATAGCCACAACAGCCTATGTATAGTGCTGATACTCAATAGTATCCTGCTTATGCTTTGGGTGTTATAGATATACATCTAAGATCTGGTACAACTTTACCAATGCCTAAACCACCTCTTATAATTGAAATACTAGACTCTCTTGCAGCATCAAAACCTTTAGTTGTTGAACCTGTTGACTCACCTAATGTCACCATGTCAATACTAGTTCAACCAGTAGTAGAACCTCCTTTTCTAGAAAAATTGATACAAAAGAAACCTAAACAAACTAAGGAACAACCTTTTGACATCATTGATCAGTTGAAAAATATACATGTCCAAATACCACTATTTCAAGCTATTAAGGACATTCTAGTCTATGGAAAAGCTATTAGGGAACCCTGCTTGAAGAGACCTGGAAGGAAGAAGAAGGACCCTGCCATAGTCCATGTTGTGGGACAATTAACTGACATCATGCTAGGGAAAGTGATTACACCAAAATACTCTAATCCAGGAAATTCAGTAGTGAATATCAATATAAATGGTCAATTTGTTAGAAATGCTTTAATAGATCTCAGAGTTGCTATAAATGTGATGACCAAGGATACTATGAAGAAGTTGAAAGTAGAAGGATTAAGGCCTACACCAATCTTTCTGTAGGTTGCAAATAGTTCCATTGTCAGCCCTAATGGGATGATAGAAAACATAGTTGTAACCTTAGATTCTCTAGAGTATCCTGCAAACTTTATGATTTTGTCCCCTAAAGTTAGTCTATCTAGTTATGCTGTCATCTTAGGTAGACCATGGTTAGCCATAGTTGATGCAACTATAAGTTGTAGATCAGGGAATATGACCATATCAAATGGACAATCAACAAAGCATTTTGATTTATATCTTCCATCCCAACCATTACCAAATTTGAGTACATCTATTTGGCCAAATTTAGGAGATGGAGAAGAAGAATTAAATTCTATAGTACAACTCAAAATGTTTCATAGATAGTCTTTTCTAAAATTGCAAGAGGAAGATTCAATACTTCAGAGTATCCTCACCAACACTTGTGTGGTAGAACAAGATGTATCTAAAAGTTCTGTGTTAAAATTGATCACATATGAGGAATGTGATAAGAATTGTACTTTGTTCAAAGAACCTAAAATTCTTTGTTCACTCCTACCTTGTGAATTAGAAGCAAGTCCAATCTTTGAAGTTGCTATGATAGACTCCACTACCACTATTGAATTGACTAATGGTCATAAACTTCATGTTAATCCCAAATTAATACCCACATAAATGGAATAGTTAAAAGGATTGCTTCAAAAACATGAGAAGGATTTTACATGGGACTATGATGATATGAAAGGGTTCAGTCCTACATTGTGCACTCATAGGATATACATTAATGAAGGTTTTCTACCACTCCATCAACCCCAGAGAAGGATAAATCCAAGCCTTAGAGAAATAGTTAAAATAGAATTGTAGAAATTGCTTGATGCTAGTTTCATTTATCCTATATCTGATAGTAAATGGGTATCACCTTTGGTCATAGTGCCTAAGAAAGGAGGAAAATGGAGAATTTGTGTAGATTATAGAGAATTGAACAAGGCTACTAAAAAGGATCACTTTCCTTTACCATTCATAGACCAATTTTTGGCCACACTAGCTGGAAATAAGCATTTCTCTTTTCTAGATGGGTATAGTGGTTATAACCAAATCAATATTGTTCCTAAAGATCAAGATAAAACCACATTTACATGTCCATGGGGTAATTTTTCATATTTTGTTTTATCATTTGGCCTATGCAATGCTCCTACAACATTTCAACGAGCAATTATTAGTACTTTGCTGATATATCACATGATTGTATGGAAATCTACATGGATGACTTCACAACATTTGGAGTCACTTTTGAAGAATCAATGGTGAATCTTGAAAAGGTTTTGGTAAGATGTCAAAAACATAAGTTGGCATTTAACAGTGAAAAGTGTTTCATGCTCATATAGGAGGGTGTAGTACTTGGTCATTTCATATCCGCTACAGGAATACAAGTGGACCCAACTAAGATAGAGGTAATTCAAACATTGCCCATACCTACAAAATCAAAAGATGTAAGATCCTTTCTAGGTCATGCTAGATATTATATACATTTCATAAAATATTTCAGCAAAATAGCTAGTCCTTTGTATAAGTTACTCACAAAAGAAGCTAAATTTAGTTGGACATCCCAATGTGATGAAGCCTTCCTGCAGCTTAAGAAACTTCTAACCACAGCCCCAGTTTTACAAGGCCCTGATTGGAATTTACCTTTTCACACACACACACACACACACACACACACACACACACACACACACACACACACACACACACACACACACACACACACACAGATGCATTTGATTATGCCATAGGTGTAATCCTAGTAAAAAAATCCCAAAATCATGAAAATGCAATCTACTACATTAGTAAGAGCCTTCATGGACTAGAGCTAAACTACACTGTGACTAAAAAAATTTTGCTAACAGTAGTTTATGCCCTGAACAAATTTTGGCATTACATAAATGGCTATTCCATATTTTTTCATACTAATCATGCAACAATTAAATATCTCATGAACAAACTCGCTATAATAGGTAGGTTAGCAAGATGTTATTATTGTTGCAAGAATTTGACATAACCATAGTTGATAAGCCTAGAAAAGCCAATGTTGTAGCTGATTATTTATCAAGAATCCATCATGATGATACTGACACTACTTTGGTAGACGATGCATTTCTAGATGAGCATTTGTTTCATATTATTGTTCAAACTCCATGGTATGTAGACATTGCTAACTACATTGCAGCCAATAAAATACTAGTACATTTTTCTTACAAGTAAAGGAAGCTGCTTGTAGAGAAATTTTTTTAGTTCTCTTGGATAGATAATCTCTTGTTCTACACTAGACCTGATCAAATTATGAGAAGATGTGTGAGAGAAGATGAGACATATGACATTCTACATGTATGTCATAATGAACCATGTAGAGGACACTTTATAGCAAAAAGAATAGTTTTCAAAATCCTGACAACTTGTTATTATTGGCCTACACTTCACAAGGATGCAATTAACTATACAAGGAGATGTGACAAGTGTCAAAGGATGGGTTGACAACCCAGAATAGATGAAATGCCTCTTAATCCTTAGATGGTGTTAATACCATTTGACAAATGGGGAATGGACTTTATTGGTCCAATTGATCCTCCATCTAATGGGAAGTCCTATATTTTGGTGTGCATTGACTACCTAACAAAATAGTTTGAGGTTAAGGCTATGAAGCATGCTCATGATGAAAAAGTTGTTGAATTCCTATATGAAGAGATTTTTACTTGCTATGGTGTACCCAAAGAGCTAGTCACTGATCAAGGTGCACAATTTACCTCTAATTTGATCTTAGAATTGATGAAATAGTATAACATCAAGCACTAGAAATCTAGTCCTTATCATCCACAAGCTAATGGAAAAGCAGTGGTTACAAACTGGGAGCTAGAAAATATTCTAACAAAAATAGTCCATTTGCACCATCAGGATTGGACCAGTGGATTACAAGAAGCTATTTGGGCTTATAGAACAACTTGGAAGACTACTACATGATTCACAACATTTGAGCTCTTGTATGGAAATGTGGCATTGTTTCCAATTTAATTTGAACATAAAACTCTAAGGATAGCCTTGGCATTGGATATTGAACTGAGAACGTCTTCTGCATCTTAACTATTTGGATGAGATGCGCAAAGCTACTTTGGAACATACTAAACTGGTACAAAAATAAAGGAAACAATGGCATGATTCTCATATTATCAATAAACAATTTTAAGTTGGTGATTGGGCATTATTATATGATTTCTGATTCAAGGATATGCTAGGGAAGCTATAGACAAGATGGCTAGGACCATATTCAATTAGTCATGTATTTGAGAATAGAGCTATTCAACTAACTACAATTGATCAGGAACCTTTCAAATTGTTAGTCAATAGTCACCGACTCAAGTTATACAAATAGTTACAAACAAAAGTGGATTTCCTGTAGTAGTTCCAATAGCTAGATTGAAATACAACTCAAGTAACTCTTCCTACAGTTGAAGGTGTCAACCTTCTAACTACTGCTCTTCAACATTAGTTTTTTTTGTGTGCATGCTCATAATAATGACTTTATGTTAGCATAAAGTTCATTTTTTCTATTTTGTTCCACCATGACTCTTTACCTTCCACCCATCCAACTCATCTCATTTCTTTATCTTCCATCCACCCACTTTCCATGTCATCAAATTTTCCATGTTTTCAATAAAATTCTATGAAATGCTGATGGATGCTACCATTGATATTATTTCTACCATATTTTGGTACATGTGGATATCAAATTGATAGGTATAACATTTTCAAATTATATTTCATTTATAGTTCACAGATTTCTTTAATTATATTTAATACTACATAATATATATAATGGCGACGTTATGCCGGTCCCTTACCCGTACTAGGTCTGACAAGTGAGGACACTTGTCTAAATTTAGTAGGGGGTAGGGAAGGTCATAGTATCCAAAGACATGTCTATTTATCCATGATGATTTTCTAAATCTTTGCATTACCCTTCATTAATGAAAATTTATTTCCATAAGTATGCAAAGTGAGGTGTTGTACTCCCTAATTTTGAATGATTTTCTATGTCAAGCTGTGATGTGACCTATGTTTAATTTTTTTCGTCATTCAAACCCTATTTTTGGATGATTCTAACAAAAATTTATGATTTACCTTCATTCAAAGCTTAATTATTGTACATAAAAATTTGTTATGACAATTAACTACTTCCTAAAACAAAGAAGTATGATGAGTCTAAAGAATAACACAATAGTTTGAAGCTTGAATTCAAAAAGGGAGAAAATAGAGTAAACAGAGAAAGTGTTAAGGAAATGGGTGGACAGTTGCAAAGGAGAGAGCTGGTAGAGCACACTGTGTTGCTCTCAAACGTAGAAGCCATGGGAAGGTTTAATGCATGTGGATGACTAGGGTATTTTTTGAGTTTAACTGCATATGATGAAGTGGCAATTGTAGAATTTACAAGGACATTGGATGAGGGTGAGGCTTTCATTTTGGGTTTAAGGGTGATTGCAATAGAGGAGCACATCACTGAGGTGACTGGGTTACCTACATTGGAGAACACTACCCCAGCACACATGGGGCTAGGTCAACAAGAGCCCAATTTACCAGGCCACTTGATCCTCAAATGGACATTACAAAACAAGGTTGCAAGAGAATGTCACTACTGCCACCATACAATGAATTAACCATGCACATAATTAGGTATTCTACATGTGAAGGTAGATTGTCATACCTACATTGATCTGATTAGGATCTAGGACTATTATAGAGGAATGCTTAACATTATTTCATAAAGTAAAATTTCAAAGCATTAATTAGCAAATTAACACAACTTAAATGCTGAAATGAACAAAGCATAAAAAAGTAATGACTGAAAGAAAGCGAGTAGAGAGACATAAGACAAAACACGATTGATAACAGAGTTCATCCGCGGGTCGGACTGCATCTCTGGGTCCTACTCCAATAGAGGGACCGATCCAATTTGCTCCAAAATCAATTACAAGTGTTCAAGATCTTCCCTTCAAGCACAATTGCAACATTACTCTCCAATGTGCAGGAATAATCATCAAGTCTCCAAGATCATAATCTCCTTCTCATCACCTGGATGCCTTTCCAAAGCCTATTACCCCCATTTTATACATCAAATTTAGCCAAAAATGGGCTAAAACAATTAACCAACATAATCTCCCATTTTGATTACATATTTCGAATTTACCCCTTTTACCAATATTTTGTTATGATCTCACACCAAAATTAAGGGTTTGTTTTCAACAAATACCCTTATTTAGATAAGATTGGGCGGATTTGTTATGGATAGATAACAATTCTTCCCTTAATATTCTATATACCATAAATAGCCCATTGGTTGGCCTTAATTTTAGGAGGCCAATGGTTAGGAGTTCAACTCCCATTATCTCATTCCTTCATTTCGAATTAAATAGCTATTTTAATTCGAATTTGAATGTTTTCCCTCTCTTTATGATTTTGTGATGTCATGCTGATGTCATCAAAATCCATACTTTTGCTTGAATTTGAAACCATCATAACTTTTATATCTGATATCCATTCTTGATGAAACAGACACCATTGGAAAGCTTTTGACGAGCTCTTCCATTTGAAATCCATTGTCAAATACTTTTGAGATGATTATTTTTTTTCACCCTTTTATGGCCTCTGGTCCCAGTTTGACCAAACTTTGACCAGTCATACTTTTTGCACCTGAACTCCAAGTTTGCTCGTTCAAGTTATGTTGGAATCAAAATTGTGAACACTTTGTAATGATGTTGACTCTTGGAACATTGGGACATTTTACTTTTCAGTAATTTTTTATCGCCTGGATCATACATGCACATCATTTCAAGCTACTTAGTTGTGTAAGGCATAATCTTGCTGTGAATATTCTAAATTTCTTGTATAATATGCTTTGCATTAGTGGAGGAGACTTAGAAAGGAAAAGAGAATTCTGTTACTCATCATGCTTTAATTAAGTTGTTAATAGAGAGGTCATTTAGGGATGTATCCTCCTTAACATGGGATGAATTTGTGCAACTTAAAACCCTTGCAACCCCAAGCTGGTCCTAGCAAATAGCATAGTGAGGGAAATGTAGCTCCCACTAGTGAGCCTACCAAACAAAAAATTCAAGAGGCTAAAACTAAAAAGACTCAAGGAAATGAACAAGAAACTACCCCTATTCAAGAAAATTTTCCTCCACCTATACAAGAAATTCCTAAACCTGCTACCAACAAAGCTAAGAGGAAACAAAAACTGCCAGAAGAAATTTTTGTTCAGCAAGAACTGAGCCCTACAATTTTAAAACAAAAGAGAACAAAGAAGGGTCCTGTAGCAACTACTCATGTAGTAGAAACACCCAAGGTGAAAAGTAGGCAAAAGGTTGTAACATAGGAAGAAACCCCTGTAAGGAGAAGCCCTAGAATGAGAGGGAAATTTTTTAAGGATCCTATTGTGTCTAAAACATCCATCAGGGAATCCCCTATGCAAATTGTTTCTGATCATTCTCCTGCTGATCCTAAGATTACAAGCACTCCTAATAATATTACTAAAGAGTGTAGGAAAGAAATTAAAGAAAATATAGATGATACCCCAACAGACTTACTAGGAACTTCTAGCTATAGGGATGAGACAATTCCTAAATATGTTGATCCAAACACTACCTTAGTTACACATAGATCAACATGGATCACTGGTTTAGTAGAACATCTATGGAAGGAACAAAGAAAGAGGAAAATGGATCATGAAGAAGACAATAGTGTTATCACACTACAAAAGCTCCTCTTTCAATTGTATGGACAGTATTTTTTTGCTGAGGCATTGTGGAAAGCAGATAAGAAAAAGATGAATAAGATTATAGTATCTCAAAATGAGGAAATTGTAGAATTAAAGGAACAACTAGAAAGCCAAAAACATCGTATGAACCATGCTCTTAAACTAATTGACTAGGCCCTTGCTTGTAGGCCACCACCTAGAGTTTATGCTCTCTGCTTGAAAGAGAAATTTATTTTGTTTCAATTAATGTTAACCCTCAAGAATGTGAATGCAAAATTTAAATTAGCATAAGAATTTTATGGACTGTATCAGACTCTATCACCATGGTAGCAAAACTTATTGTATGAATTATATGTTCATAATTTTGTTATTCCTTCGGAGACTGAATGGAATCCCTTGCTTTACATAGGAGATGTACACCTAAAAGCCCTCATGTCATGGATGTCCAATGAAGTGAATTATGATAGGTAGTTGAATAACTACAATGATGAGGAAAGAACATAACCTTTACCTTTAAGAGTAGAAAGTAGCAAGCTAGATGAAATGCTTAGGGATTGGTTCACATTGACCTATGGAAAGAATAATCCAGAAGTAAGGGAGAAGATCTTTGTTGCCAAAACTAAGGTTTATATTGAATATGAAAATTTTCCCTACTTTGCATTTCAGAGAGCCATGACCAGTGCTAGGAGTAGATGGGCCAAACTACCTGAATCTCTTAAGAAGTCAAAACCACACAACCCTATTAACTTGGAAGAAACACTTCACAGAGTTCCAAAATATTTAGAATTAGGGAAGCAACCTAGACCAAATTTGTGGTGTCCCTTAACAATGCAACCTCCAATGTTCCTATGGCCCTTGTATGACATTAATGTTGATAGACTTGACAAGTTGTAGGAAGATAACAAGAGAAAAGTGTGGGAGAGAACTAGAGGATTTTACTACACTTTTAAGAGCAATAGAAAGGGAAGAATATAAATTGGAGAGTTCAGGTCACTAACAAGGAAGTGCAATGCTTGAGGGCTAGCATTAGTTTGGTAGGGGGCAGATGATGAGACCAAAATTTTCCTTTATTTTATGAAGTTTAAGATACTTTGTTGATACTCTGTTTATCTTTGTTAAAATATTTGTGGACCTATGTTTATCGAACCTATGATAAACCTATGGTGTAGAAACTATGCCATCTTTTGCTAATTATATACATAGTATGCAATATTTCATATAGTTATCAGAATGTGTGTTCTTATATTTGAATTTAATTTGATAAATGTTTATTTGCAAACATGTTTTGTGTTATAACTAACCTGTTAATGAAGACTAAAAGATGATTGAAGGAATTCAAAAGCTAAGTGTCAATAAAATTTAAGGAGAAGAGAACGCTAAGGAGCAACCACAGTAGAGGAAGTTGTAATCATTCCAGAAGACACGACAAAAAGTAAGGAGGAACTATGAAGACTCATTTCCTTCTTTGCATTTACTCTATGGCAAGTAGATGTTTAGACTTTATTATTCCTGCCTTTAGCCATTATTCTCTCTTCCCACCTTCAGTTGTTATCTTCCTATTTTATCTCTTGTAGATTTAAAGCTAGGACATTTACTTTTTTGTTATGGAATAAATGTTGATTTCCTATATATATAGGAATAAACCCAAGTGTGTTAAGTTTTTGAATTAGTTAGAAAAAATAGTTTAAGAGAACAAATTGTTAACTTTTATAGTTGTGTTTTTATAATTCTGTGTTATGTAATGAATTTCTAAATTGAATGAAATAGTTTTCAACTTTTAGCTTGTGCTAGTAGTTTAAAGAAGCCAACCAAGGGGACCCACTTGGAAGGTGGATTATATTAAGATAGAATAGATTTATTTTCAAGCATTTGTAGTATCTTAAGTAGAAGTTGTGAGTTCCTTCCTATAGCATCACACTTTGTGAATGTTCCTACAACATATGTAAGAACAACTTTAGTGGATGAGCCAAGTTGGAATATTTGCTATCTTTTTATTGTATTTCCAGTATTTTTAGAGTTAAGTGTGTTAGTTCCCTGCAGCAATAGTGTAAGTTCTTTTCCTTGCATTTTTACTTTCTTGCAGTATAAACTTAGTGACTCATTAAGAGACCCAGTGAACATATTGTGGCAACCATTTCAAGTATACATCCCTGGGTTGATAAGATTAAATGCACCTCATAGTGGGAGAAATAGTCCTTAGTTTGAATATATTATTCCTAAGTAAGGCCTAGTGCATGAATATGATACACCTATTGTGAGGCGGGTCATTAACCAAAGAGAAAATTAATGTCATCAATAATATTTCCAAAATTGGTAATTTAGGACTCCACGAACAAACCTATAATGTTTTTCAAGTAATCATTCCATGGAACTGAGTCTAGAAGATAAGGAATGTCCTACTACACTAAATCACTTGAATGCATGGATGCATGAATGCAAGCATGATCATAAACAAAAATAGATGTGAGCTCAATTAGAGAAGTAGGAATTGCAACTAGAGGATTTGTATCATCAAGACTCTCAATATGTTAATCAAATGCAATTGTTAATAATGTATGCTTATCATAGAAAATAAAAATCTTCATTGCCAAGTGGAATGAGAAAATATACAACTGGATCTTTTTGGAAATGAGGAAAATATAGATCTCATAAGTGTTCCCAAATAATGGTCCAAAATGTACATGGTCAATTAATATCATCAAGAATAGACCCAACTTTAGAATAGTAAGGAACCGTGGTGTGAGAAATCAATCTCATGATATCAAAATTCCTTTTCTTCTAAGAAAATATTTTATTATTAGACTTTAGCTTATGAATAAGCCCATAAAGATATAATTATATTTTTAGCTTATGAATAAGGGACTCCAAAAAAAAACCTATAATGTCTATTAAGTATTCATTCCATAAAACTGAGTTTGGAAGACAAGGAATGACCTACTGTATTGAATGACCTGAACCTATGGGTGCATGAATGCAAGCATCATCATAAACAATTATAGATGCAAGCTCAATTGGATAAGTAGAAGTTGCAACTAGAGGCTTTGGATCATCATGACTCTTAATATGTTACAAAGTGAAATGGTTGATAATGCATACTCATCATAGGAAATATAATATTCATTATCATGTGGAATGAGACAATCTACAATTGGATATTTTGGGAAAGGAAGAAAATGTGGATCTCCTAAGCATTTCCAATTAATGGCCCAAAATGTACATGGTCAATTAATATCATCAAGAATAGACCTAACTTTAAAATACTAAGGACCATGGTATAAGAAATCAATCCCATGACAATGAAGTTCCTTTTCTTCTAAGAAATTTTTTAATTCTTAGACTTTATCTTATAAATAAGCCAATTAAGATTCGATAACATTTTTAGCCATCTATAGCATGTGATGATACCCTTTGAAAATGATGTTAATTATCCCTAGTAAAGAGTACAAATGCAATATGTTAGGTATATTCATTGATTTTATCCATGATGTACTTATCTCCTAAATAAAACTTAGATTAAAAAACTATTACACCCCCCAAAAATGTAATAAATCAAAGAACCACACCCCTGTAAAATAGGCAATTTTGCTACTTTATATTTAGTGCATGTACAATTGCCACTTGTAAATATAGATTAGAGTGGACATCTAATTTGGATGATTACAACAAAAAATATGAAGCTATAACAAACTTAACAAAATAAGACACAAGAACTCTCAAAGATCTAATCAATTACAAGTGCCAAAATAGGCCAAATAGACCAAATGATGAAAGTAGTTCCACTTAAAATTTCTTTAAACTGATACTAGATTTGGAAAGTAGGCAAAACATTATGCACTTAAAAAAAATGACACTTGAAAATGTATCTGTATGATCCTAAATGAAGCCTTTGAAGTCACAAAAATTGGGATTTATGGTTTTTATAAAAACTCAAGAACAAAGATCACAAAAACCCTACACCAATGTGTAGATCACAAAATTCTACTCCTCAAAAAAAAACTTTCTTGAAAAAAGGAGCCCAGATGAGTGAGATATCCTTGTTTGAAAATTACCTCTATAATTATTTTCTTTGAATCACTTCCACCACACCTCCAAAATTTAAATGACTCTAGATTTGGCCTTAGATGTCCATTTTGTATGAAAAAAAATTGATTTAGGGGTTTTTGGGCCTTATAAATATGATGTCAATATCTAATAATTTACACTAGCAAACTCTAATCTTGACCTACAATAAAATTATCTCCAATGGCTATGTAATGAAACACTCCTTTGGATTTGATACCATGCAATAATTTTACTAAGGTAAATAATGAAAATTCCAAGATCTACAAGCTCAATTTATAGAACAAGAGAGAAAAAATGATATGCTCCTTAAACAACTTGATTAATTGAAGATCAATATATTAATGGGTAATAGATGTCCAAATTATGTCATGAGATGCATACATGTAGATGTGCATGAATATATAGGAAATACAAGATAACTAGGATTCATGCAAGATAGCTCCATTGTGCATGAAAGTATGTGCAATAATGAGAGGATAAGAACACAAATGTGTATCACACAAAGAGAGGTGCAAGACAAAATGTTATCAAATAAATTACAAACTCCTCTATGTCTACATGTCAACTAATATAAAAATACATTATCCTAAGTAAACTTAAGTAAAGTTTAATTATTAATATTTGATTACACCAATAGTACTACATCCAAATTTATCTTAGCAATTTTCCTAGGATCAATATCCCCAAACTTTTAGATTATTGGATGACTAAATGATTCATCTGTATATATGATAATTGGTATTTGATCTCTTGGATACAAGTCCCATTTAAACAAGGTTTTCTTCTTAGGGATATACCGTGACATAGTGTAGATTCTATCTACTTCATTTCATAACATCTTTTTGGGGCCAACTTCTTTACAAAGATTTCTAAGACAATAGTATACTTCATATCCCATCTTGAGAAAATAATGATTCCTATAGATTTCAAATGTTTCCTCCCTCTCAAAGGGGCCATCATACTGATAAAAAATTCTTTTTCTTCCTATAGATCTTTTAATAAATCCCCCCTTTTCATTGAAGTGGCATTGTTTAATTTTTTTGTAAGAAATCTATCCTTTTTAGAGTACAAAAAATTGCTTAAATTCAATGGTATAGATAAAATACCTACTAGACAGATATTTTTTAGGATCATCACATCTTAAACTTATTCTATTTTCAAAGTTTCCAACACAATATCATTAGAGAGATTGTCATTGGGCTCTCATTATGACATTTGATTAGTAGGAACTTCTTCCCTTATTGGTTCATCATTATACCCAAAATATACCATGGATTCTACAAGAGGTGTGAAATAGGGGTTATGATTCTAATATTCCTTTTTCTTTATCGAAATACACTTTAATGCCCTTCTTGAGAACCCAAGAGAAACTAACCTACTATGTTACAATGTTTTACCAAACATTTTTTTAAAGTTTGTATAACACGTGATAACAATATGAAAGAAATATAGACATACACGTCAAGTACACATAAAAAATTGTAAATATAGTTTTTATTCCTAAAGGGTTCCTTCACATTGAGTCACATTTAAGAAAGTTCTATTAATTAGTTTTAATCTTAAGCATGATGTCCACAATCATAAATGAATAACAAATACATAATCTCATAAGTAAATATATAATTACAACTGATATGATAAAGAACATACAAATAAAAAAATCCACTACACATGTCATAGGGTATGTTATAATAAATACAAGTATATCAAATACAATACATCAATCCATAAGATCTCAAAATAAAAGATACATAAATACATAGATACAAAATTTAAATAGAAATATCCAGATTAAGAACAAGAATGGTAAATGTACAACCACGTCAATGAACATCCATCATTGTTGCCAATCAATGGGGACCCAAATGGTAAGAAGTCACCACCTCTCAATTGAGTGGTTACCTAATTAGGCTCCCACTCCCATCACATAGGGGAGATAATGTATGATCCACATACATATATCAAATCATAAAATTGATCCTAGACAGAGAATCCTAATAGCCAAATCTACCTCAAGGGTACACAAACTATTGATAAAGAAAGAAAACCAAAGTCAGATAGACACTCAACTAATTCAAATACTACATACCAAAGTCAACAAAAGATACCAATTATAAAATAAGTATTGAAATCAAATAAATACAATATTGAAAGGAAAACACTTCCAAATCAAATGCCAAGCATCAACATAATAATAACCAATAAACAACCACCATCCACAATAATTAAGATCCAAAAAAAGAGTATTAGATCTAAATAAATACATCCAAAAAGTAGACCACTAGAGGCAAAAAAAAGAACAATGAAGAAGAATTAGGCTACATATTAGATAGTGTCATCACATGAGCCAACTCTAAGAATACTATGGCAATCTCTATAGACTCCACCCCCTAGTGGCTCTATGCAAAACCATAATACCCTCTTGTGAAGAAAAGGTAATAGTCATACCTCTCATTAGGTATCATTCCATTCCCATCCTCATCCTATACAAGAAATCAAGGCATGAGTGAGGCAATATCTCTAACACATATTTTCAATGTAAATCTAAGTATTTTAATTACTATTTTATCACTTATTACACAACTTACAATGAGTTACCCTAGAAACCACTTGGGCTTTGACCATTTGTAAGCCACTCCTATAGGATGCACTAAAGTACCTTCCCAAAAAAAATCACAAAACACAGTTGTGTCACATACTACAAAAGTAATATTGTTTGAATTTGGTTCCTTAACAAGAAACCCAAAAATAACATTGGTTCTCAAAACCCAATTTCTTAGAAATGTTCATCAAAATAAATCTCAATTTGAATCCTAAAACACATAATGACATTCGATCAAATAATCATAAAAGAAATATCAAATTCTCTAGTGCACACCTAGTTTGGCCAATTATACAAGTCACATAAAATCATCTTGGAATAAATATCACAAGGCTTTAGACAAAACATAAATAAACACACAATTTTCAGTCATATAATTTAATTCCATCATTTTCTACATTTAGATTGAGCCATAAGGATGTGTTTAGCAATAAGGTAAGAATACCATTGATTAAATATTAATATTAATTTCATTTTTAAAGTACTATTTTGACTTCTATTTAAGTTCAATATTAATATTTACTTTCCTTAATTCTAAATGTAACTACAAATAACTCAAACTTGATATTATAATTTTAATTAAATGATTTATAATTTCTCTCATAATACTAAATATTCATTACTAGATGATTACATAGTGAACTTCACCATAACTTCTCTTAGAATATAATAGAATCACAAATATATGTTATTAGCCTTCCTCTTGTATTAGTAAATATATAATCACTTATATGCAATTAATAGTTTGGCTAGACTTAAGAAATCTTTAATACTAACATCCACTTTACAAATAAATGAGTAATATTTATTTAATTTTCAAATTTTCAAATTATTAATTATTAATTTTTTTAAGAAATAAAATTTTAATTAAATTTCTAAAATTAATAAATAGTAATTTAAAAATAGTAATTTTAAAAATAAATTAAAAAGTTAATTTTTATTATTATTAAAATAATAATAAGCATGCAATTATTATTTTCACATACCTATGATCTTCTGAAACATGCAAGCATAATATACTTAGTTTCCTATCTTCAATGTATCTATTTTTTAGAAAGATTTTCAACCAAAATAATTCTATTGAAATCTAAGACAAATATATATTTTGTTTGATAAATCTTTATGAGAGTTCTTGTTGAAGTTTTCAAATAATTTATTTTAAACTCTAGCTAATAATAATCATTTTCCTCTCTTCTTCAATACCTCACCAGAAATGGAAGCTAAAATTTGCAACATTATGGGCTTTCGGAAAGGCTCTTCCCTTGCAAATACTCAGGGATTCACCTTGATAAAGGTGCAAGAAACACTAAAAGCTAGAACCAAATTTTGAATAAAATTGACCTAAAAATAAAAAATTGGAAAGGTAAATGGCTGACTAAAATAGGTAGATCAACCAAAATAAGATCAGTCCTAACAATGATCCCACTATATCAAATGTCCTTCCTACCTCTACTTAAAGGAGTGCAACAGAAATTAGACAAAAAACTTAAAGATTTCTTTTGGAGTGGAATTGAAGAGAGTAAGAAACAAGCTCTTATCAAATGGGAAAATATTTGTAAGCGAAAAGAACACGATGGTCTAGGAATCAAAAACCTTAGATAGAAAAATGAAGCTCTGGGAGCCAAATTAGTCTAGAGAATGTACTACGAAAAGGACAACAAATGGGCTCAAATTCTATATCACAAATATCTCAATAGTGTTGACCCACTATCTATATTTAGAACTAAGAATCTCCCCAAAGAATCCAAAACATGGAACTTTATGACTCAATGTTTGTTGATAATTAACAAAAACTTAACATGGGATATAGGAGAAGGCAAGGAAGCACTTTTTTGGGAAGATTGTTGGGATGGTCATCCTGCCTTGGCCCTCTATAACCTTCCAACCAACATTAAGAACACCCCAATCTCACTAGGGGAAGCATGTAAGTAATTGTAAACAAGTTTAAAAAAGGAATTATAAAGAAATTTGGAAATGGAAACTACTTAAAGGGATCAACCTCTCAACTCAAGAGAAGATACACTTTAAGAACATCCTTAATTAGAGACAAACCAACCAAAAAAATAGAAAGGACAAGCTTATGTGAGGAATATTGAGTCATGACCAATATAGTGTTAAGCAAGGATATAACCTAATCATCAACTCCCAAAGGTGGGAGAAGGCCTCTATCCATCTCCACCTATGTTGGGATAAATATTGCCTCCCTAAGGTAGGTATCTTACTTTTATCTATAGTATAAAATAGGATCTTAATGATAGATTTATAAAGATGGGTTTTGAAGGACCCTCCAAATGCCTACTTTGTAAACACACTTCAGAATCAACAAAATACTTGCTATATCACTTCTCTATAACCAAAAAATGTTGGAAATGACTTTGTTAGAAATTAAATTGGAGTATAGATTTCCTAACTAGGTTTGGTGATTTTCTAAGGGATTGGCCCAATGCGGGAGGAAAGAAAATATATAGAATATTATAAAGAATTTCTCCCTCCATTCTCCTTTGGGAAATATGGAAAGAAATAAATTGTAGAATCTTCGTCAATGAAGAAGTCTCCACTCTATCCATATCAAATAAAATAGGAGACAATATCACAGAGGTTATGAACAATATGTTGGAAATATTCAGGTCTAACAATGTTACTGAGAGGTGAGGGGTGAATCAGTAAGCTTTAAAATTTAAACCAATTCAGCATAATAAAAAATTCACCATTCATTCATTTACTTTACTGAACGCATGAAAAGATTAACACACTAATTTGGTGACCTAGAAACCTTTCAAATTGAAAGTAAAACTGGGGTGGGGATGATGCCCACGAAACTTCAATACTGCAGTATAAAGTTGGCTGGTTAAGGCTTACAATGATCACTTCTAGTGATCTGCCCTGTTAGGAGCAAGTAGGACTGCTAGATCCACCTTGTTAGAGGATTTACAAACATACAATGAAGTATGCACTTTGTTAGGAGATTTACATAAGACTATTAAGTCTACCCTGTTAAAGGATTTACAAAACTGATTCACCTGTTAGGATGAAGCAGTGGATCTGCTTGCAACTAATTTGTTGATTAGATCTTATGTACTGATCACTTGATGTGATGGATATATCTTTGCTGCTCCTTGATAACCTTGCTGAATACTTCGCTGCTGATTCTTTTTCAATTCGCTCAATTACATTCTTACTTCGCTCTTGCTTGACTATTACTCTTCTTCATTATCTTATTTGTAAATGGTACAATACATTATATATATACCATTCTAATATTTACAACAACAAGGTCGGCCAAACACAAGTGGACAAAATATTACTGAGTCGGCCAAATAGTAGAAAACTTAGGTTCCTCAAACTTACTTGGTGACCTTCTAACACTCAGTATCCACTACATTACATGGCATCGTCATGCACTCGGTAGAGGCAGGGGCTCGGTCCGTACTAATCACTCTGAGTAGCTTGGAACTTGGTAACCACTGGTGACTCGGTAAACATTGTGTCACTCGATAGAAACTAACTCTTTCAATTCACTTGGTAAGCACTGAATACTTCTTTTTCCTTTCTATCTTGGTAATCACTGAAACCTTCATTTACCTTCTTGACTCGGTAAACACTAAATCCTTCATTTACCTTTCCGACTCAGTAAATACTAAATCCTTCGTTTACCTTCCTGACTCGGTAAACACTAAATCCTTCATTTACCTTCCTGACTCAGTAAACACTAAAACTTTCGTTTACCTTCCTGACTTGGTAAACACTAAAACTTTCGTTTACCTTCCTGACTCGGTAAACACTAAAACTTTCATTTACCTTCCTGACTCGGTAAATACTGCTGAACATACTTGATAACCAACGAATGCTTGGTATGAACTGTAAACTGAGTGATGAACTCGGTAAGCATTCAGAATCAAATAAGTGTTGTAACTAATGACAAATGTATCATTATTCCAACAATCTCCCCCTTTGGCATTAGTGACAAAAACACTTATGAGCCAAAATTTATATACAAGATCTGACAAAACTAATTTGATTCTGCTATGCTGTGTGCTGAATATACATGGGCTACCTTACATATAACTCCCCCATACAATATACACAAGGTTTTTACATGAGTTATATGACTTTATTCTTTATTACTTTATTACCTTCTCCCCTTTTGTGTCTGATTTTCTGATTTTCCTCTATATATTGCTTTCTCCCCCTTTTTGACAATAATGCCAAAGAATAAAGAATGTATATACATGGAGACACCAAAATGTGTGATAAACTCAGAATGTACCTGAAGAATTAGTTGTAGAGTTTTATCCCAATTGTCTTGCAGGATTTTACATGTGGAGAGAGCTACTTGAACTTCTATAGAAAGTTCAATCACATGGTCTACAACAGAGAAATTATTGTCATGGATCAATGTTTTTGAATACGCAATGTGCTTCTGCATTGTGTTCATGACAGGAAGGATCATATTCTGGATGTCAATCAGAGTAGACCTGATCCTTGCTTCCTCTCTTAGCAATTCTGTCTGTTTCTCTGACAAAAATTTGATTCTTAGATGATGGGATGAACTTGCACTGTGGTCAGATTGCAGCATTTGGGCACTGACCTTCATATCCGCATCAATTTTATTCAACTTTTCTTTTACTTCCTTTGTATACTCGGTAACATCACAAAGTTTTGCAAAAAGTGAGGTTACATTATTAAAAGAATTTTCAATGTCAGACAAAATTGAGGTTAATTCAACTTGTTTTATTGCTAAGTGCTGAGCAATGTGCTCAAGCACCTTATATTCAAATTTCTTTTCTTCTTTCTCTATTAATTTTTCTTGTCCTGAGATATCCTCATTGAATTTATTCACCGCTTCTTCTAGTTGTAACAAAATGTGTTGAGATGAATCCACATCAACACCTATAGCCTCAGTTATTATGTTTTTAGCACTCTCAATTATATTGAATTCTCTGTCCCTTTCATTCCTTAGCTGCATTTGCTGTGCCTTTTGCTCTAATAGCTGACTGATCATTCTCATTTCATCAACTGATGCAGTATCTAGATCTATCTTAGGAATGACAATGTCCTTATCCAGATCTATTTCTTCATCTACTGCCTTACTGGAAAACATGTATCTCTTTGGTTTTTCTGCAGTGACTGCACCTTTGCCCTTTGAAATTGAAACAATAGTTGATGACGCTGGACTGGCTGTCAAAACTGGAATGGGACCAACTAAAGGTAAACTAAGAGAAGTGTTGGCTGTATCAAAACTTGACATACTTCCCAAAAATGATGTACTACTCAAAAATGATGTACATACTGGTATATTTACAGTTGGAGAACTGACTGGAGCAAAAATTGGGGCCAATGTGGCTGAGGAAGACAAAATTGGTAAGAAACTGGGAAGACTTACTATACAAGCTATAGGTGGGAGAGATATACTCGGTGAAGTAGCTGCTACAGTGGATGACTCGGTGGCTGATGATGTGCTTGGAAGCTCAGTAACTGAAGAAGTAACCGCCAGCTCGGTAGATGAAGTGCTTGGCACTTGTATTGCAGAAACCTGGAGCTAAGAGGAGACTGGAGGAAATTGAGCAATGGATGTCTCTGTTGTGCTCACAATCTTGCTTGAAGATCTTATCTCCATAGTAGATTTTATAGTCTTTGGTGGAGAGTGAGGAAGGGAGGCAATGACAGCTGTTGCAATTTTGACCGCATCATCCTCTTCCTCAAAATTTTCTTCTTCCTTTTCTTCTTCTTCCTTCTTTTTCATTACCTGTTCAAGGTCTTCATCAGTTACTTCCATGGAAATGGTGTTGCCACCATCCATATTCTCTTCATCATCACCATTGTCATCATCATCCTTGATCTCTATGGGTTCCTCAGTTGTCTTATGCAATTTATATGCATCACTCCAGACATCAGTTGCATTTTTAACAACTGGCTCAATGCTTTTTAGCAATATGAGACATGTATTAAATCTCATATTCATTCTGCCTTCATGATCCTTCAATGCCCTTTTGATTTATGCATCTGTTAGGCTGGGGACCAATTCTCTTAATCTTTGCTCAAAAATGTCTTTAACTGTTTGCTCGACGTTCTCCCATCTCACCTTTATTTTATCAAACAGTTCAGCAGGAATTTGGGAAACAAATTGGTCTAGGGAGAATTTCCAAGTTCCCAACTTCTCCATTACCAGATCTTCAATTTCTTTTTTCTCAACAGGAGTTCTGGTTTCATATTTCAATGCCTTGAAATTGCTGATTCCTGCACCAATCCTTAGTTGTTTCATCCTTTCTTCAAATGTTAGAGATGGTTTGCTGAACATAGCTTCTTTCTTGCCTCTCCTAGTTCTCCTTGTGAACACTGCCTGAGGTTTGGTAATGATTACCCTACCCTTTTTCTTTGTTGATTCTGCTTCCTTTTCTGGCTCCTCTTCTTCTTCTTCTTTTTCTTCATCCTCATCGTTGCCCTCGGTAAGCATAAGAGGTCCAGTATCAGCTTTTAGCTTTTCTATCTTTCTCTTGCCTTTAGAGATTGCTTGAGGAAGCTTGATTTCAAGCTCTATTCTAACCTTAGCCTCTTCATAGGTTCCAAATGCAGGCAACTTGGGATCCACTGGTTCATTTACCAGTGCCTCAATGATGTCTCTGGCATCATCAATATTTAGCTCATAGGGAAATGGTTTTACCCATGCCACTCGGGGTTTCACTACCTGGATGTAGACTCTGTCATAGTCAACCATGAAACAGACATCATCCTTATACTCTTCAACAAGTTTTGGAGGTATTCTGAATCTGTTGTTCATCCTTTCCTTGAAATTTTCAAAATAATTATCCATTACTTTGTCAAAATTCATACCCATTTTTGCTATGAATTCATTTATTTGATACAAAATTGGAGTATCTTTCCGCCATACAACTGCACCCTTAGATGGAAAGAATTTTTGTGCATAGAAAAATAAACAAACTAGCAAAGAACCAAATTTACAAGGGTTTGTCTTTACAGTCCTTATGCTATCCATGTTTTTATTGAATTGCTTTAATAGCACATCAGCTAGGTCAAACTCCATATTTTTCTTTACAATTTTATATGCCAAATCTACAACCTCACAGGGTACACTATTTAGCCTGCTAGAACTATACAGTTTGTATGCAATAACACAAATACCAAATTTCAGTTCTATATCTAAAACATTGTTGAGCTTTAAACCTCTACCATCCCATTCAGCTTGGGTTAATTTCTGGAGGTCATCTTGACCTAGGGTTTTGGTGGTTTTGGCTTTGGTCAACATTGGTAAGCCCGTGATCTTGTGGATCATCTTCTTTGTTATGAGGATGGGTTGTTCTAACCACAATTGTCCATTATGCACATGACTTAAGATATACCTCACCCATTTCACTTGGAAACTCCTTGGCAGATGCGGGATATGGGTTAAGCCTTTGGTTTCCAAATGTTTGAACTCAGGTTTTAGGGTTCCATCCACGCATAACTTGGTTAGGGTACTATCCATATCTAGTGTCCCTATTTCTTGCACAGTACACTTGAAATGAGTACAAATATCATTGATTAGAAGTACCTTTGGAGGGATCTGTGATTGAGCTCCATGCGGGTCAAGTGATTCAGTGATGGCAGGAACAATTTTGAAATTGGGCGCCTTCCATTCGACTCCCTTCACAAGCATTTTAGAACCTCTCTTTGCCTTGCTGCCACTGGTGCTTGTGGATGCCATTGCTACTCGGTGAGAGAACAATTTTGTAACACAATTTCTTTGCTGGAAAATCACTTCAAATCAATTGAACTCACTTGGATGCACTTGAAAATATATTTGCTCTGTGAACTCTGAATTCGCAGTGAAAAATGAGATCAAATTCTGCTTTTTTGATCGAAATCCTATCATTAATGCTCGGGTATGTAGGTAGCTAAGAATTAAGGTTTTATAAATAGTCACCGACTTACTCGGTAAACTTTGCAGCTCGGTGAACACACAAAACCTTTCTTATCTTCCCGACCAAGCTCGGTAAAGTCTGAAAACCAACCTTACTCGGTAGATGCAACACTGTGAATTATGACTTGTATCTGCAATATTAATTTTTCATTTCCACTTCTTCTTTCTGGAACTGCCTAGGATATGGCTTGAAGATGCAGTCCCTTATCCTTCTTGATAAGTCTTAATTAGATATGGTGGAGTCACCCATTTCTAGAGTGACATTTCCATCATTTGAATTTTCTTGCTCGGTAGACTTAGGAATCCACTGTTGTTTCATTTGCTTTCAAATATTATCAGCTCTAGTTTTCTTTTCATCTTCAACCTTTCCTATATTCATGCAATTCTTGGCTATATGACCAAGTTCAGTACAAGTATAGCATCTTATGGTTGTATCTTTCTTCCTTAGGTGATGCCTTCTATAGTTTGTTCCTATGTGTCCATATTCTCCACAATAGTGACATCTACACCAAGTATTGTAATCCCAACCAAATATTGCTTTAACAATTTGTTTTTCTGGATTGAGTGATTTTGATCTACATTCAGATGCCTTATGTCCTTGTTTCTTGCATTTGTGACACTTGCCTTCAAACTTTGGTTTCTCCTTGCATTCATTGGCTTTGTGACCATGCTGATTGCAATTGAAACATTTGCCATTGAATTTACCTTTACCATTACTCCAAAATTTGTTAGATGTATGACCTATCTTGCCACAATGATTACAAGTGGGTCTTTGATTCCTTTGGGTACCTTGTTCAGAAGATTCACCTTCTTCCTTGTATCCAAGACCAGCTTTACCTTTTTGCTTATAGAAATTCTACTCATTTTTCTGATTCAATTGATTCATGTCTGCTTGAGATTTCATCATCCTTTCATTGACTTGTTTTTCAATTTTTAGATCATTTTCCAAGCTTTCATTGTTTTGTCTCTCAGTTCTTAAGTCATTCTGTAGACTTTCATTTTGTGCTCTGAGAATCCTGATTTCTTCATTTGCATTGGATAGTTGATCTTTCTTCTTGTGCTTTGTTTCTTTGTTCCAAAACTTCACATAGCCTGATTGACTATATTTCTTGCTCTCTTTTAAGCTTTCTTACCTCTTCTTGTAGAGATCCATTCTTTTCTAAAAGTTCTTTGATTGCTTTGTCAGCTTCTTCTGAATTACTTGATGGTAACAAATCTTCAATCCTTTCTTCAACATAAAAATGTTCATTTATTTGTCTTGCAAGTTCCTTTCTTCTTTTTAGGGATTGAGAAAGATGTTCCTTTGCTTCTTTGAGTTGAACCATGGCCATCTCCAAATCTAGCTTCTCATTCTCAATAGTTTTGTCAAGTCTGAATATCTCCATTGTCCTTGATCTTTGCTCAAGTTGTCAAGCTCTGTCCTGAGAACCACAAAGCTCTGATACCAATTGTTGGAAATATTTAGGTCTAACAATGTTACTGAGAGGGGAGGGGTGAATCAATAAGCTTTAAAATTTAAACCAATTCAGCATAATAACAAATTCACCATTAATTCATTTACTTTACTGAACGCATGAAAAGATTAACACACTGATTTGGTGACCTAGAAACCTTTCAAATTGAAAGTAAAACTAGGGTGGGGATGATGCCCACGAAACTTCAATATTGCAGTATAAAGTTGGCCGGTTAAGGCTTACAGTGATCACTTCTGGTGATCTGCCCTGTTAGGAGCAAGTAGGACTGCTAGATCAACCTTGTTAGAGGATTTACAAACATACAATGAAGTATGCACTCTGTTAGGAGATTTACATAAGACTATTAAGTCTACCCTGTTAAAGGATTTACAAAACTAATTCACCTGTTAGGATGAAGCAGTGGATCTGCTTGCAACTGATTTGTTGATTAGATCTTATGTACTGATCACTTGATATGATGGATATATCTTTGCTGCTCCTTGATAACCTTGCTGAATACTTCACTGCTAATTCTTTTTCAATTTGCTCAATTACATTCTTACTTCGCTCTTGCTTGACTATTACTCTTCTTCATTATCTCATTTTTAAATGGTACAATACATTACATATATACCATTCCAATATTTACAACAAGGTCGGCCAAACACAAGTGGACAAAATATTACTGAGTCGGCCAGATAGTAGAAAACTTAGGTTCCTCAAACTTACTCGGTGACCTTCTGACACTCGGTATCCACTACATTACACGGCATCGTCATGCACTCGGTAGAGGTAGGGGCTCAGTCTGTACTAATCACTCTGAGTAGCTTGGAACTTGGTAACCACTGGTGACTTGGTAAACATTGTGTCACTCGGTAGAAACTAACTCTTTCAATTCACTTGGTAAGCATTGAATACTTCTTTTTCCTTTCTGTCTTGGTAATCCCTGAAACCTTAATTTACCTTCCTGACTCGGTAAACACTAAATCCTTCATTTACCTTTCTGACTCGGTAAATACTAAATCCTTCGTTTACCTTCCTGACTCGGTAAACACTAAATCCTTCGTTTACCTTCCTGACTCGGTAAACACTAAAACTTTCATTTACCTTCCTAACTTGGTAAACACTAAAACTTTCTTTTACCTTCCTAACTCGGTAAACACTAAAATTTTTTTTTACCTTCCTGACTCGGTAAACACTGCTGAACATACTTGGTAACCAACAAATGCTCGGTATGAACTATAAACTGAGTGATGAACTCGGTAAGCATTCAGAATCAAATAAGTGTTGTAACTAATGACAAAAGTATCATTATTCCAACACAATAACCTTTAGAATATAGTCAAAGAAGAAGGATCCTTTTTAGATTGGGATGGTGAGAGGAGATAAAATTGGAGTAAGTTGATCAATCCTCTATTAGTATAGCCTAAAAGTAATCGGTCATCTAGAGAAAAATGCAAATGGGAACCTCCTCTTGCAGGATGAATCAAACTGAACATTGATGGAGCATCCTGTAGGAACCTTGGTAAGGCTAGATTAGGGTGCATCATCCATTATAAAAATGGTGACTGTATAGCCAAGAGATCAAAACCACTAAGTGAAGTATCTAACAACTTATAAGAACTAGAAACTCTCCAATAAGGTCTCAAACTAAGCCTAGCATTAGGTATTAAAAAATTATATATAGAAGGGGACTCGTAAATCATTCTAAATGTGATTAGAAAATGTAGCACCTTGAACTAGAAAATCAATTCCAAATTGGAAACAGTCTTGGAATCACTAGGCAACTTTTTAGAACTCATAATTCAACATATATATAGAGGGGAACTAGGAAGTAGATAGCCTAGCCAATAAGGGAGCAGATGGATAGGACATCCACATCGTAAAATCTTAAACTTCGCACCTAACATCTTAAAATCAAAGCCGACTCTAAACATCGTTTACCCTTTGTACTCTTACCATTTCCCTTCTATTGGTTATCAAATTAGTGTATATTATTATAGGTATAACTCTTAAAACCTTAACCTACCTATATAGCTAGCATAAATTAACCACTAATTCTTAGACTAGTTGTCCCAAATTTTAAATCGTAACACCTAGCCTCTAGTTTCTTTCTTCAAGACAAAGAGAAGACTATGCGATTTGATTTAATATTTTAGGTATAAATACAATAACTAATTTTAAAAGAAAAAAATGATTAAATTATATAGAAGAGAAAATTAGTTTAACTATGAGGACATATTAGAAGGATGATTGATACTACCCAACTTAGGAGTTGAATCTTAGCCTAGCAACCTGCTACTTATGAACAAGACTTATCCATAGTGTTATATTAAAGCTAACAAATCTTCCATGTAAACTATGTTAGATAAGACTTAAGGTTAAGTGAGAGGAAAATACTCTTTTGTAACTATCAATTTAAGGTTCCAAATTCTATATCTTTAGTTTCTAAAATTCCTTAAATGACAAGATGAATGACAGAGGGTAAAAATGACAAATCTAGAAGATCTTTGTTACAGTGGAAAACTTAACTATTGTTGAGATGAAATTATATAACTAATGATTTATAATAGATATATAATAAGAAAATTGACTCTTTATCCCCTGATACACTTAAAGACTATTCATTGAAGCTAGAAATACCAACATTGATCCCCTGGTCTAGTGCATTTCCATCAATTAGGTAAATTTGGAAATAGCTTCAATTTTAAATTAAAACATCCTACTGATATATGAAAATGAATCCAAAGAAGAGCACCACTACAATGAAAACTCATGAGGCCTCTTTCTGTCACTAAGTATTAGGATCTCCAATACCCTATGTTATCACCTTATGACACATTTTAAAGAGATTTCACCTTCTTGAAACCTTCTAGACATCTAGCTACTTTAAAAAAAACATGATTGGGATGCTCTTGACAATGTTAGATTTACAAATTTTAACTTGGGTAATCAATATATGACCTACTTCCAAGCCATCCTTCTCTCACAACTCAAGTAAGATTAATGTTTATTATGAATACCCTTTCATTATAATCTATCTACAAAAAAAAGATATCATATGTGAAACTGAATACACTTTTCATTATGCTAAACTATTTGCAGTCCAATAATAAACATAGTAATTTCCAATGTCCTCTCCCTCACTATTTCCATATCTAATACTTAGTTTAACTCTTCAAGATCATATTGTTAAACATTAAGATAAATACATCTATAACTCAAAACTTGAACCAAGTTCACTATAAAGGAAACAACTGGAATAAAATCATATCACATATTGAAACCATGAATATAAAAAACTATTAAAGTAATAATCTATAAACTTGGATCAAATTTGTTAGATATTAAGTATATTAATAAGTTTTAAAACTTTAAATAAAAGATATTCATTATTCAAACCTATAATAAAAGAATCTCCCATAATTAATCTTTAACCTTAACCCTTCTCTTGGAATGAATCACAATTAATATATTCTATGATGTTTGATACTTACATACAAAAATGAGTTTGAAGTTTGTTGTGAGATGCATAATCAAGGGAGTACTTTGATCTTATTAGAAAAAGATCTACATAAAATCACTTAAATTGCAGAAGGCTTTTCAAAATGAAGGCTGGAATATGGATTTAAAGACATACGTCAAAATTTGAAAAGTTTGTGAAGGAAGGAATGCCTTTCCTAGTTCCCAAGCTCATAAGGGACATATGTACTCATTCATTTTAAACCAAATAAAACTGAAATTTATAACAATGTAATATTGGGGTATGCCTTGTTTATTTATGTAAAGCTATAAAAGACCTTTATCCAGAGCAAGAGTGGAGGTGTTCTTCTCTATTCTTTCCTACTAGTGCCCATTTGAATGGAGACTCTAATTTTTTCTTGTTTTTCATTTTAATTTATATAAAATATACAAAGCCTTTTATTGATAAAATAAATAAATTAAAAAAATCATTTTCCTCTAATATTTTAATGTTGAATTTTCACTAGCTACCAGATCTTGATTTTCTAAATCAATTTTCAACAACATAATCCTACAATTTACATTTGACAATTATTTCCAAACAACACTTGAATCAAATTCTATTTCCTAATTGTAAATCAAAATTATTCTACATATCTTATAACATAAATTTCAGCAAATAAATTTCAGCAACTTGGCAGGCACAAGGTAGATAGATATCCCAAACTAATTTCTTCAAAGGAGTTCTCATATCCTACATCAATCTGATAGCTAAAATTTTGGACAATCTAGTGAATACATGCAATCCAAATACTCTTAAGCTTTTAACAATTCTTTAACTTCAATTCCTAAATTGTTCTCCAAAAACCCATGTGTCAAAAAATGTAGTACAAACCCTCTAATAAAGAGTCATAACCCTAACTAGGGTTTCTATTAGCTAATTTTCTAAAATCTATTTACTTTATTAAAATATAAGTATTTTAATTGTTTAATTCTTTCATGCACACTCAAATCCTCTTTTAATTAAAACATATTCTTTTTATTTTCCTTTCTCCACTTAATTCTTTATGCAAAACACTTTTAAGAGAATAATTTACAATTTTAATTAATAATAATAATTCAATTTTATTATTTAAATGCAACTTTGATTTAATCATTATTAATAGAATAATTACAATGAATTAATATTAAATCTTTAATTTTTTAATTCATTTAATCCAAATTTTCAAATTAGAGTTTTAAATTAAATATTTTAAATTAGAGCACATATTTAATTAATCTCTAAATATTTAAATATCACCATATTTTACTATTTTATTTTTAATCAAATAATAGTTAACAATTCTAATATCATAAGATTAATCTAAAAGCCATAGTTAAATTATGTACGAAGTAAATCACATAGCTAATGTTGGAAGTTTATTGGGAAATTGAGATATTGAGAGAGAGGGGGGGCGGGGGGTTGGGGGGTGGTCGGCGAGGGTGGGGGGGGGGGGTTAAATTAGGAACATTAAAATATTTATCCTCAAAATAACTTAACTACTTTCACCACTTAATCCATCTCATATCTAGGTCATGCATAAAATAATCTTAAACTTCAAATGCTGAAATAAATCTAGCTATGTATAACATATATCAACATGCAAGTGTAAACACATAACACAAAAGGTTTTGGTTATCTAGGAACCCTCCAAGGTGAAGGTAAAATTGTGGTGGGGATGACACCCAGAAATCTTCACTACTGTAGTAATGAAGTTAGCCTTTTAGGATTGTAAATTTGACCACTTCTGATGATTTGTACCCTGTGAGGGTTCTACCCTATTAAGATCTTTACAAGAATGTTAGGTCTACCTTGATTGAAGGACTTAAAATCACAATGAAGTAAGAACTTTGTTAAGATATTTACATAGGCATGTTAGGATAACTTTGTTAACATATTTACCCTAATCCACTTGCCAGAATGATTCAATACTGGATCCTTCAGTTTGCACTTACAATGTTGATTACAAATCTTCTCTTTCCAATCTCTGATATGATCTCCTAGCTGATATATCTTTTCTTTTCTCTTCACTATTTCACTAGGTTGCTATAGTCTATTTCTTCATGACTTCTCTTGTACCCTCCAAAACCTAACTCCTTTGCATAAGTACTCACATCCTCTCTAAAATAGGATTTGGATCTGCCCTTATAAAGACATCTGTAGAGTCTTCTAAAACAAAATCAATGATCTAGATATTTTCCTTTATTGCCCCTTCACTTGATTAGTTATCTTTCCTTTATAGGGATCAACAATCTATGTCAAAATGTGTAACAACCTCTATAACAAACTCCATGATCATTAAATTTTATTTATATGTGGTCTCAAAATAATTTACCTCAAAGTTTGTGCCATTTTAGACATCCTTGTATAAACTGAGTTACTCGACACATATTATCTTTAATGCTTGGTCATAACTAATCTTCTTGCTAACACTCAACCTCAACTAGCTTGACACCTTCTATATGACTTGACATCCACTTTCTCTATTTTTGCTCAACATTAACTAAGATCAACAAGCATATGAATACTTGATGACCATAACATTTCTCTAATCCTATAGAGCTCAACATATAGAAGATTATTTACATGTCTTTACAAATACATGACTTAGTCTATATAGTGTGACTCGGTCGTAGTGATAATTGACCAACTTTTCCTTCTATATGACTATATGTTTGACACTAATAGATAAAAAAATTAGAGAGATCAACAATCTCCCCCTTTGACATTAGTGGAAAAAGAACTTTGTCATGTTTACATCATTATAGTATAATTAAAAAAAAAGAGTACTCCCCCTATGCCCATGAGTTGGTCCATATAGGACTATAATTTTTTTACATCACACATGTGTTACATGACTCAGATAGTCTAATGTATCATATCATACCTTTGTTCTATCTTCTAAATGTGTGTCATATTTATATTCCTATTCATTCTTCTTCTTTCCTCTTCTAATCTTCTTCTACCCCCCTTGATTTTGTCAGTCATGTCTACTATTGGGGTTGGGATGATGGAATCAAACCATATTTATCAATGAATGACTTATGAGTTTGAATGATCATAGCAAGAGCATGATCCCATGTGGTTCTTACCAATTCAATAATTTTAACTTTGATCTCCAAATTTGCAACTAAGTAGATAAAGCTATCAACAATAGAAAGATTCTGATATGTTTATACTACATCCTTTGCTGATGCTAGCTCATGTTGCATTTCCTCTAGATGAGATATTAACATAGATCATATGGAGATAAGCTTGGCCCTCATTTGACTATCTGTTGTGTGTAGCTTGACCAACCTCCCTTATGCAAAAAATAGTTTCTTGTAATGCATTGAACTCAATGTAGCTAATTGAGAGATAGAACTCCTGAAGATTTCAAGTCAACCTCAATCTTATGAATACTAGCTTGAAACTCATTGGTGAATTTGGAAACATCACATAGAATATTGTACAGATCTTGTATTTTCTTCTCAAGTGCTTTGGTATTCTATACAAGTGCTGAGAGTTCAACCTTCCTGAATGCTATTACAGTAGCAACCTTTTCAAGTACCTTTTTGTCAAATTTCTTCTTTGATCATGCCATTAATTTTTCATTTTTTTCTACGTCCTTAGTGTTAACTTTTTCAACAATTTCACTAGTTGAGAGATAATAGGGACCTATTAATCAATGTGCTAAATATAAAATGCATCAATGAATTCCTTTAAAATTAGGAAAAACTTGCCTTTGTTGCTGCTTTCTTCATATTTCCTCTTGTCTCTTCTTTCTTTCCAAGATGTCTTGCAAGATTACTATTTTCTCAAGTGTGAGATTCCTTAAATCCCAATCTAGCAAATTAATGACTTTGTCCAAGGTAACATATTTACTTGGAGAACTTATTTTCTTCTTCTTCCCTTTACCCTTTTTTAGGGTGCCACTTCTCAACACAAGTAAGTTTATAGTGGGTGAAGGGGTTTCTCTACTTGGTCTATCTTGTGCATCAATGCAAGAGAAATAATAGTAGAACTTGGCATGATTTTTACTATAGGGGCTTGCACCTTTTGTGCAAATGTGGGATCTAATGTAGCTAGGGGTGGAGTGTGAGATTGCACACTTGACTCTGTCTATGAAACTTCATCTATTTTTATGTTTTTCCTTCTTTTCTTTTGGCTATTTCTCCTTGTTTCCCTCTACTATAAGTCCTAAAACTTGTGGTCCTTCTTGACCTATAATAGACTGATCTACTATTGGTTCATTACCTTGCTCTTTCTATTCTTTCTCCTTTGCTAGCTCCTTAGCACCTATTAGAGTCTATGTAGCAGGGTTTACAAATGAAGCTTGAGTTTCTCCTATTTTGGGATAATCCCTTATTTTCTATATTATAGGTTTGGTTGGTGTGGTTGAATGAATAAGGGATATTTTACCCTATTCCTGTGAGCTCAACACACATGTGACATCTTCATCACTATGTACACCTTCAATAGTTATAGTATCTTTTTCACTCTCATGTACCTTTTGTCTAATAGCTTTCTCAAGTGTATCCAAGTAATTATATTCATCATGTACATTATCCAATTTTGCATCTCCAAAACTCTTACCCTTATCATTATCACCCTTATTTGTTTCTTTGTTAGTGGCTAGTCAAAAAATACTTTTCCATAGCAATTCACTCTATTTTATAACATCTTCAACTTTATATTGCAAGACCACAAAAATCTATATTTAGGAACAAATCTACTCCTATATTTCTCCAATTTTTTTTGTAATTTTCTTATTGATTAGCTTAGGAATAATATTAGCTAAAGCCCCTTCTCTAATCTACCTCTCAGTCTTTATCACATGTTTCCATTTGGCATCAATTCTACTGTACAAATCATTAGGAATTTTGTTTCCTATCTCTATAGGTGTTGTATTGAACTTAGCCATCATATCTAACATGGTTTCTTCTACCTTTTTCTTATTAGCTACACTCAATGTACCATATTTTATGAATTCAAATCTTGATAAGCATGCAAAGTTTTTAATCTTCTCACATGCCTTATAAATAGTTTTAGGATTTGTGTGTACAATGAATTGGTTGTGACTTGGTTCATTAGATTCTATCTTCTCTACATCTTCCTTATCATCATCCTTCTGTGTAATCAATCTTCTTCTCTTTGGCTGGGCCTTGGTGGTAGGAAATTTTCTCTTTGTTGTACTAGGACCACTGGAACCTTCACTTGGCTTGATAATTCTTGCAACACCCTTTTTCAATCGTGGCTCATTACTAGCTACTGTTGCTTCCCTAGTTCTCAGTCTAAGTGGTGTAGGAGTAGATAGGGGTTTAGATATTACCTTCTTTATAGTCTTCTTCACCTTAGGCTCTATGATTTTAACTATCTTAGCCTTCTTTTCTGGTGGGAAAACAAGAGCTAGGGCTTTACCCTTCTTTTCTGCACTATCTTCCTCTTCCTTTGCATTATAACAATCACTTTCTTGATCTTCTCCAAGACCTTGAGTAATGATTAAAGGTCCTTTAGCTTTAGCCTGTGTGCCTAGTGTAATACCCCAAAATTGGTTCATTTCCATGATACCAATTCTGGTCTATTCTGACCAATCCTAAGACCTATTCTAATAGGCAATTCTCATTCTGATTTTTGCTACTTGACTTAATTGTCAAATGCAGAAAACCCTAATTTGCGTTCATCATACTTATTATTTAATTTCTATAGTACTCAATCATATTAGTCACATTAAAACTATTTGATTTAAATTTAATTTAATCTAAAGTATTCATACTTTATTAAATTAAATTATATCCTAAGGCTAATGTACTATGGGGTTAAAGTTATTTAATTTAATAAATATGCCTATTTTAATTAATTAAATGAAGTTATTTAATTAAATAGAAAAGTGTCTCTAATTAAGTAAATACAATTATTTAATTAAATAAGAAAAGGTATTTATGAGAGCATATCTCATTTTATTAAATTAAATATTCTTCCTAATTCTTCTCTTTAGTTCTAAATGGAAACTTTGAGTGAACTACTTCTCAAAATTAGAATCAATCTAGGTAACTTACTCTCTCATTCATGGCAAGTTCAGTTGATTGCACATCACACTTAGATAAAAAATAGTTCACTTCACCTACACAAGGAAGTTTCCATCTTAATTGAATCTTTTCTTCAATCCTAAAAGTTGATCTGAGTTGATCTCACCTATTGATGGATTCTAGGAATTCTATTTAAGGGACTCATAATTCCTTATCAAAGGAGGTTGAATCAAATTGCTATTGAATTGCTGCTGCACTTCATGCTCATTTAGGTCATACATTTTCATATCTCTACATTCTTAGCTTAATTTAATTTAGCTCTTAATATGCATACAATTAATATAGTTTCTTTTACAAAGTTCTTAAATTAGTTGCATAATCATTCTAGATTACTTTGCACACTCATATAGATTAGTTTTCTTTAAATCCTTAATTCTTGGAGGGTTTGGTTTCTTACACCTTGAATCTAAGGATATCTTATAAGAAAAATCCCTTTAGATAGAAGGCAATAGGTCACCTTGCCGGACTATTCTTGGGTGAACAATCTCATGTTCATTCCAGGATGAATCCGCAAATAAGGACTATGTTGAAGTGTGTGTGTTAAATAGAAGCCACATATTCACGCATACATTTCTAGTACCCACCATGGGGCCAAGAAAATCAATTTCTCAAGCCTTCTCTACATTTTTAAAATTAATTTTCAAGCTCTCTATCTGTACAATTCCGTATAGATTTTAGAATCTTCACACGATAATCCATTTTTGCACAAGGATCCTAAATTCTTACACAAAGATTCTTTTCAGTTCATGCGAGAAAGTGCCCGAGCCTGTAAGTCTTCGCGTGGCACCTTGTTTCTTCTTGTGGGCCATAAAATGATTTCATATGCCTTTGTTAGAGATCTCACACAAGATCTTGTAATAGCAACCTCTCTTTCAAGCATTTTACTTTGCAATTTTCTTGATTTCCTTAACGTACTTTTCTTGGAATCTGTGTTTCTCTATTTCTCTAATTTTTTGTAGCTTAATTGTTGTCTGCAAGACAATTTGTTAAAGACTCCTTATAAAACCCACTCAAACATGGACTAACTATTTGCTTGCAAAATGATTGCTGAAGACACATTTGTCGAAGACTATACTTAAAACCCACAAAACAATGTGTCTTCTTTTCTTACTTTTCAAACTAGATTAATTAGGGGCTTGTGAACTTCCTAGGGTGTAAGACAAAAGAATAGGGGATTATGCTCTTCACCACTTGGAGGTCATGACCAAGGGTGAATAAAAAACCTAGACACTTTTGAAAGATGGAATTTTGAAGAAGGCAATCAGCTTAGTGGTTCTCTAGTACAGGTCCTTTTCTATGAAGAGATGATGGATTCCTTTTAGGGAATCAAAATCTTGAGAAAGGACAAGTCTGGATTGATTAAGCTAAGTCAGTAAATCAACTTGTTTTGTGTGTTTGTGTGAGAAAGTAAGGTAGAGGAGTATGCTCTTTCCCCTTGGGGGAAATTAGAAACTTTGAACCTTGCGATCAAACCACCAGTCCGAGTCAATCCTTTAGAGTGCTTGCCAAAGTGATCCAACCTTAGGGAATGACCCAAGTGAGCATACTCCTTTCGCGAGAGATTCCAACTCACTATAATAAAGAAGCCTTGTAGAGTGAAAGACTCCAAGGCTAGATTAATTTCCTCTCCTTCACTCTTGACATCACACATCAAGGAGAGGCTCTGTCTATGCACTGGTCAATGCCAACCCCTAGCTTGCTAAGCAAGTAGTGTGCACTTTTATATGTTGGTGTGGGCTGTTGGTCTCAACTTCACTTGCGGAGCCACTGAGAATTAATATGAATAGAAGCCAATTAAAAACCTTTAGATAGAAGCCACCTAGTTCACCTCCAAAAGGAGGCATAATCTTTGTGCAAGGAGGGGGAATAATCTCTCCTATAGAACTCACCATAGGCATGCTACTAAATGTTTGAAGGTGGTATACATGCTTTTCCCCTACCACAAGGGCACTCCTTCAATGTATACTATTGAGTCCTTTGAATATACCAAAAGCATGAGCACTCTCTAGGGGGTGACACAGCTATGTGAGGTACACACATGCACATAAGATGTGGGACAAAAGTTTTTCCTTCTCTACCAATTTTTGTTTTTAGGGATAAAAGTGTGTTTTTTCTCAAGTCATAAACAAGTCCAAAACCATCTACAACAAACAAAAGTCAAGACTCCCCTATCCTGTCGAGTTGCTTTGTCCTCAACAGGACTATTTTTGACTACTACTTGTTTCCCACTTTCTTGTTCGAACACTTTGCCTTGGTTGAAACTTAAACATCTACCCAAATAATTTTTCAAATTTAAACTTGCTATCTATCTAACAAATTTGTATAGTTATTCTATCTAATTTGTCCAAACAATGGAGAAATCTCTTCAAAATCCAATGCTGTTATTAATTTGGTCCTAATTTTTGTGTACAAGCTTGTACTTTCTCGCATGAGAATTCATCTTTTTGAATGAGCCAATTTAGTTCTTCATGTGATATCTTGCGTATACCTACAAAAGATCTTGCCATTATCTTAATTGTCTTGTCACTTCTTCGCGCGAGCCATATAAAGTCTTCACGCAAAATTAAATTACTATCATGAGTCTTTGCGCAACTCAGTGACCTTCCTCACGTGGCTTACAAAGAATCTTCATGCAAGATCTTGTTCCAAAATTGTCAAATCAACTTATTTGACTAATTTGAAATCTACATCTAGTCAATTTCCTATACTGAGTTGTCCTTTTCTGTTTGTACACAGTTTTGAGTAGTGGCATTTTGCTTAACTGAAGATTTGTGATCTACATTTTGACTAGTCTTATCTTTTACTTCTCTGGATTCTTGTGCCTTAATGTCATACTTTGTGTTATGATAGTCATAACCTTTGGCTATTCTAGCCTTTAAATCAGACTACTTGTGCCTTAGTATACATCATTCTTGTCTTATCCTATTGAGACTTAGTCTTAGTGCAGTCCTTGTCCAAGTTCTTGCCTTTTGTCCTTGTGTATGACTATTGCAACTAGGAGCAACAATGTGTTTTATCTTCTTAGACTTAGGTGAGGTCATGCTAGGGGTCGTAATCATGATAGAGGTCACCCACTTTTCATTACACAATCTATATCTAGTTTAGCTAGTGAGGCATCTTCACGATCTCCGTCACTTGTTAGGTCACCTTGAATTCAACAAACATTTTCCATAAACCTACAACAAATTAGGAATCCATTGTATCAATAGGATACTGAGATAGGTAGAGGTCCTGTATTACCAAACATGATGTCTAACTTCTTTTTCAAATGACCTTTCAAAACACAACACATTCCTGCAATGACTAATCATGAACCTGAACATGGTAGTCATAGTAGACATCAAGAACCACCTAGGAATGACAAAGAGAAAGAGATAAACCATGACACTGATGAGGAATAGGAAGAGGTGGGAATACTCCCTGAATACATAGAAAAATGTCAAAGAGACAAAAACTTTTAAAAGGTCATGGGAATCCTACTCAATGAAGAGAAAGAAAAGTATTTGCTCAAACTTGCCCAAGACGGAGCAAAGTTGCCCTCTCATTTCAATGTGGAAACTATTATCACGCGTGAAGAAAAAATTGAGACTTCTAAACTCCAAAAGCAATTGAAAATTATGCAAGACCAATTAGCTCAGATGATGCATGAGAAAGAGAAACCCACAAAAACATACACATTGGATGCTCTTTGTCCATTTCCATTTGACAAAAGCATTAACATGCTACCTTTCCCATGAGGCGTAGAGCTACCCAAGTATGACAAGTACTTTGGTACCACTAATCCCCAATATCATTTGTGGGAATTTGGTGCTTTGTCTATGGAGTTTATACATGATCAAACATACCTCATGCATTTATAACCTAGAAGCCTAGGTGGTAAGGCTTTAGATTGATTTTGACATTTACGTCCCGGTATTAAGACATTTGATGATATTGCCAACTTATTTGTTCAGCAGTATTCTCATAACATTCAACATCCTGTCAACATTCAAGATTTGTACAACCCTAAACATAAAGTTGCAGAACCTTTTCTCACATTCCTCCAATGATGGAGACAAGTGTACACTAAGTATTCCTACAAAATTCTAGAGATGAAACAACTTGACATTTTTACTGATAACCTCCTACCTAATTTTAGATATATAGTCCAACTTCAGGGTCCATGTACCTTTGAAGACATGATCACATAGGCTATTTGTATCAAGGAATTTATGATCAAGAAAGGTGAACTCACTCTTCAGAGGGACATAAAACAAGGTTCCACTTCCAATAGGGATAAAACCAAACTTGTCAACAAGAATTGATTAATTGTACATGATGGAGTTGTTGACAATGTCACCCCTGAACCTACTAAAGAAACATTTAATCTTAGAGATGGCCTCAAAGTGACCCAAAACACTAAGAAACCTCCTCTTGACAAGAAGATATCTGGGGAAAAACCAAGAAACTCATGGGTCACATGTCCCAAGTGAGAGTATACACCTTTGGATGTGGTTTACAAAACATTGCTACAACATAAGCTTATTTCACCAATGGAAAATCCCCATTCCTATGATCCACAACCACATCCACCATGGTGGAATGAAACCTCATTCTATGAGTATCACCAAAATAAGGGACACAAAACTAGCAACTACATAAACTTGTGCCATAAAGTCTAGGACATGATTGATGTTGGCGATCTTGTGGTAGATGGACATAACAAAAACTCAAATCACAAGGCATTTAAAGAGCCTTTCCCAGCCTATGAAAAGGGGGAGACTTTGAAACCACAACCCAAAAACAAGGTCAACTATGCATTATCCAATGATGACAATGTGATCAATATGGTTGAACCTGTGGATTTTGAATACTATGACGTTATTACCATTAAGGGCAAACAAGATAATGACAAACCCAAGACACCATTTGTCTTGAGGGGCCCTACTCTCAATGCCATGGATAATACACCCTTACAACACTGTGCTAATGCTATCACTCGCTCTCATGCCAAGTTGGTGCTCAAAGGCTTTGTGCCTTCTACTTCTAATCTTGAACAACACAAAGACAAAGCCCTTTCTGGTCCATCTGGTAAAGGTACAAAACCCACAACAAACTTGATGACAACTAGTTATAGTATTCTCGATCAATTGAAATGAACTAATGCTCAAATTTCTATTTTTGAGCTACTTAAAATCTCACTTGTTCACAAGTAGATTTTGGACAAAGTCCTCACTAAGGCATATGTTCCTCAAGATCTTGATCTTGAGTGATTTCAATCCATGGTAGGTCATCTAACCTCGCCTTATCTTTTTACTTTCTCCAAGGAGGATGATAACTCACCGAGTCACCCACTACACATTGAGGTTATGATCCATTAGACACGTGTTCGTCGAGTACTCATCGATAAAAATGCTGGCCTAAATATTGTCTCTACTACTCTCCTTAGACAATTGAATTATTCTGAGGACTCTATTGATCCTTGATGTAAGGTCACTATCAAAGCATATGACAAAGTGGAATGAAAGTATCTAGGTCTTGTGGTTTTACCCATTTGTATTGGTCCTATAGAAAGGGATGTCACCTGTCAGGTGCTTGATATTCCCTTGGCTTACAACATTTTGTTAGGATGGCCATGGATATATGATATGCATGCTATGCCATCCACATACCACCAATGCATCAAGTTCCCATTTCATGGCTCCAAAGTTACCATTCTTGCCACTACTAGCTACTCCTGCAATATGCTCAAGGCTGCTAAAATTTTTGTCCCAGTTAACTGTGAATCCACTGATTATCATGACAATAAGTTGAAACAAATTGAGCAGTCATTCAAACTGAAAGAAACTAGCATGGGAGAGTATCACATTGAACTAGTGCTATCATTGACATCTCTTCCAGAATCTCCTTATCATTACGAGAGACCCTCAGAGGCAAAGAAGCCATTCATGTTGACACCCTAGACCAAGTATAATGACACTTTTGTCAAGCCTACAGTGCCCTTAGAGGATGAAAGTGAAAATAGAGCTATTGTAGCATGGCTTTATAGAGAAGAGGCTCTGATAGACTTAACAAAGTAAGCTTGAGATATTACTCCTGAGAAATATGGGCCTGGTCTTAGGCTTATGAAGCATTTTGGTTACAAGGGAACTAGCCCTATTGGGTGCAATAATAATGGCCTAATTGATCCTATCAAAGTAATAGCTCAAAGCAATAATGATACAACTGGCCTAGGATTTAAGAAGGTTACTTTCCATTTGGGATCAAATAAATTCATACCAACACTTGAGAGTTTATTTGGAAATGACTCACAAGCTGAGTCAGATACTTAAGAGGAAGAATATGATGATGAGGATTCCTATCCTCATCCTATTCCTCATGATCTCACTAAATTCTTCATTGGGCTAGATGAATTTGTGCCACATGTTAGCACTATGGATGATACTAGTGACTCTTCTAAGGATAATACTGAGCAACTCAAATATCATTTAGAAAAGAGAGAATCTACTCAGTCATTCCAAATTGAGTATTTGTGTAAGAATCCATAGGATGAAGGCAAGTATGTCCCTATCACTATTGGGGAGCTCTATAGTCTCTCACCATGTAGCACTGACTCTAAGGAATATAAGTTTGACTCTCTTTTAAAAGTGACCACTAATAAAGACATTGACCAAGTGCATGTCTATGAAAACCAAATTGAAGTGGGTGAAATGTCTAGGGTTAGGTCACATGGGTTTGATCCAACTAGTGTCATAGAGTTGTCAATTGCTGAGGTTCATACTTAGAGGCATTCGAACACATCTATGGACAAAGTCACCATAGGTCTTGAATTGCTAGTCCAAGTACTTAATGACTATACTATGAATGCAGTTAAACCAGCCACCACTCTCTCACTCACACATCCTAAGCTTATAGACTGGAACCCTAATGCATCTAGAGAAGTCCCCACATTCTAGAATGACTATGCTCTTGCCTGTTACCTAAATGCTATCAAACCTGTAATGTCTTCCACCAATGAGTAGAGTGTCAACATGACTAAAGCTGACATCAAATATCTCAGTTAGACAATTAAAAAGAAAAAATGCAAAAGGTTTGATGGTGAAAACCACATTGTGGTAGTATCAAAACCCAAAAAAGTAAAAAAAGAAGATGTATCCAAGGGGGAAAACTTCTCTGAGGCACCCGCAAATGAGATATTTGATACATTTCCTAGTCACTTTTAGGAGAGATCATCAGTGTTGATAGAGAAAATGCAGCCAATTAACCTGGGCATAGAAGAACATCCTCATATGATACATCTGGCATAATCGTTGTCACCTAAAGAAAAGGAAGAATTCATTGCCTTTTTCAAAGAAAAGAAAAGAAATTTTGCCTGGATATACTCTGACATGCTAGGATTGGATCCTGATCTTATCATGCATCACTTTTCCATAGCACTAGACATCAAACTAGTTAAACAAAAGCTTTAGAAAATGCATCCTCACATTGCATTGCTTGTCAAAGTGAAACTGGAGAAACTTCTAAAAGCTGGTTTCATCCACGCAATTGATTATGCTGAATGGATATCCAATATTGTTCCAGTTTCCAAGCACGATAAATCTATTAGGATTTGTACTAACTTCTATGATCTTAACTTGGCATGTCCTAAAGATGACTTTCTACTCCCTAATATTGATATGATGGTGGACATGATGATTGGCTATGAGATGTACTTACTTATGGATGGTTTTTATGGATACAATTAGATAAAAATTGTGCTAGAAGGCTAGGAGAAAATAACTTTCACACATGCATGGGGAACCTTTTGTTGGAATGTGATGCATTTGGCTTGAAGAACATTGGTGCTACATATCAGCGAGCTATTACTACAATTTTCCATGATATGATGCATAAGACCATGGAAGACTATGTTGATGATACCTTGGTCAAAAGTGCTAAACGAAATACTCATCTACAAGATTTGGGGCCCATCTTAGATCATATGGAAAAAATTAGTCTTTGACTCAATCCTAAGAAATGCACATTTGGTGTCACATCAGGAAAGTTGCTGGGATACATCATTTCTACAAAAGGAATTGAGGTAGATCTTGAGAAAGTACAAGCAATAATGGACATGCCACCACCTTAGAACATCAGTCAGAAGAGAGGACTATAGGGAAGGCTCCAATCTATTCACAAGTTTATCTCACAATTGGCAGATAGATCAAAAACCTTTACAAAGACTTTACATAAGGGTGTAAATTTTAATTGGAGCCAGGATTGTGAGCAAAGCTTAACATAGATCAAACAATATCTTGTCAATCTACCAATCCTGATGCCTCCTATCCATGGGAAGCCTTATCTTTTATCATTTCAGCAACTAAAATGTCTCTGGGAATCCTATTGGCTCAAGAAGACAATGACAACAAAGAAAGGGTTATTTATTACTTGAGCTAGACACTAATCTCTTATGAGAAGAACTATAGAATTATTGAGAAAGCTTGCTTAGCAGTTGTCTTTGCTTCCTAGAATTTGAGACACTACATGCTTGCCCACACTATGTGTCTTGTGGCTAAAATAGATCCACTAAAGTACTTGCTTAGTAAGGTAGCTCTCATAGGAAGATAAGCTAAATGGGTTATGATACTTAGTGAGTTTGACATTCAATACATTGAACGCAAGGCTATCAAGGGACATGCAATTGTAGATCAGCTGGTCGATGCACCCATACAGAGTCTTCTGCCAATGAAACATTGATTTCCTAGATGAGTCAATTTTGACACTCACAGACCACACATGGGTTATGTTCTTTGATGTGTCCTTCACACAAGGATCAGGTGCTGGATTACTCTTTATTACACCATAGAGATACTCATTGCTCAAAGTGTACAAGATTTTGTTTCCTTGTACAAACAACATTGCTGAATACGAGGCTTTGATCAATGACATGAAAATTGCTGCTGAATGGAGAGTGTATTAGTTAGACATCTTTAGTGACTCTCAGCTTATCATCAACTAGGTTAATGATGTGTACCAAACAAAGGATGAGAAACTAATTCCTTACAACTGCCTGATTGATGACTTAAAGAAGTATTTTACACACATCACCTTCTAGAAAATTTCATGCATGGATAATAAAGTAGCTGATGCCATGGCTACTTTGGCCTCCCTGTTACAAAAGCCTAAAAATGACCTCTAACATGAATTCTTGGTGGAAGCGTTAGAATACCTAGCCTATGACACCCCTGATTCTAGGATAATATGTTCTACTATTGGAAAAGAATCATCCCACTACCATCACATTTATTCTTATCTCCATAATCAAACCATTATAGAAGGTTTGACCTAGAATTAGAAATGTTACCTAATCTATAATGCTTTGCATTATGTCATTATTGCTAACGATCTATATAGGAGAGGTCTTGATGGAACACTCAGGTGTTTAGAACCTGAAGAGTCCAAACACACACTAATTGACGTTCATGACGGAATTTGCGGATCTCACTCCAATGGCCTGACACTAGCTCACAAACTCCTTACAGCTAGTTACTATTGGCCTAAAATGGAGCAAGAAGCTATCAAGTATGCTAGATCCTATAAGAAGTGTTAGCTACATGGGAATCTGATCCTTGCTCTAGCTAGAGAGTTGATTCCCTCTACTACAACATGGCTATTTCAACAATGGCCCTTTGACTTGGTGGAGTAGATCCACCCAACCTCCTCTAATGGACATAAGTTCATTATCATGACTATAGATTACTTCACAAAGTGGGTAGAGGCAATACCTCTCACAGTTGTCGATGGAAAAATTGTAGCACTTTTTATCACAAACTACATCATCTACATATATGGTGTACCATCCTCAA
Source organism: Cupressus sempervirens (assembly GCA_028749045.1). Classification (NCBI taxonomy): domain Eukaryota; kingdom Viridiplantae; phylum Streptophyta; class Pinopsida; order Cupressales; family Cupressaceae; genus Cupressus; species Cupressus sempervirens. Next base: position 376,529,103 of record CM053791.1, on the reverse strand, counting down.
TCATTACTAACAATGGTGAAAAATTCAAGAGCAAAGACCTCAAGGAATTATGCAAGAAATTCAAAATCACACAACATTGGTCTTCCATTTATTACCCCCAGGGTAATGGCCAAGTTGAGGCATCCAATAAGGTGATCCTCAAAATTCTTCATTGCATAGTCAAAAAATTAGGGAGAGACTAGCATCTCTAGATTAATCCAGCCTTGTGGGCATATAGGACAAGCATCAGAACTCCAATGGGCACGACTCCCTTTGCTTTGGTGTATGGAGCAGATGCTGTGCTTCCAATAGAGGTCAAGGTTCCTACCTTGAGAATCTCTATGAAGGGCCTTATTACTAATGATGACTAAAGGATAGCTTAGCTTTGAGAGCTTGTGTTACTAGATGAATGTCGACAAGTGGCATGTGATCATTTGCAAGCATATCAACAAAAGATGTCAAGAAGCTACAATCAGAGGGTCAAGCCATGTGGCTTCTAGTTGGGTGATCTTATCCTAAGAGAGAACCCTAAGAATCAACAAGAAGTCCAAAAAGGAAAGTTTGAACTAAACTGGCTTGGTCCTTACATCATTACTGCAGTATATGTATCTGGCACTTACCAGCTTTCTACAACTAAAGAAGTGCTCAAAGAGCCTATCAACACTCTCCACCTGAAGTGGTTTTACAGTTGATTTGATATCAGTAAGCTCTTTGTACATATCTATATGTCTTGAAAAAAATCCTAAAAATTAGAAAAAGTCCTGAAAAAAATTGTTACCCTGGTGAAAACCTAGCAATAGGTGCCTTGGTAACACCAAAAAAATTGAAAAATCTAAAAATACAAAAAAAAGTCAAAAAGAAGAAAAATACAAAAAATTTGAAAAACAAAAAAAGTGCCATTGATGAAAACTTGGAAACAAGTATCATGGTAGAAAAAAAAAGAAAGAGAAGCTCTACCAAGAAGGTGAAAACCTGGTAAATAGGCGCCTCTTGTTCCCAATGCTCCATCTTGCAATGCATCTTCTGGCTATTCTGTACAGTCGCTTTCATGCTTCCACTTTCTTGCTTTGGTTTCTTGCTTTTGCTCATGTATCCATGGATTGAGTCTTCTCACAGCTCGAGGGCATTCCCCTTTAGTGTCACTCTTTTTGAGATTCTCCTCATAGAATCTCCTTTATGATAGTCACCAGTGGTCCTCACTACGTCTACCTACTATTTCTAGTGTCACTCTTTTCAAGATTCTCCTCATAGAATCTCTTTCACAATAGTCACCAATTGTTTTAGCTATGTTTTCCTACTATTGCTTGGGTCAGATCTCCAGATTCCTTTATGGAAGATCTCTTTTGTGTCAGTCACCAGTCATCCTAGCTGTGTCTGTCTACTATTGCTCAGTCCTCCTAGGTTCTTCACCTTGAAGTTTCCTCTTTGACCTTAGTCACTAGTCATTCTGACTATGTCTACCTACTATTGTCACCCTACTAAAGAGATTTCTTTCAAACATGTTCTGGACACTGACACTCGACATCAATCCTATAACACAAAAATGAATACAAAATGACATACTTGTTTGGACATGCTGAGCATTTTTCTTTGTTTGCTTTGTTTTCACTTTATCATGTCTCCTCAAGCCACTCGATGATGTCATTTCTGACTAGAGAAGTAATGACTAGGGGCATGATCTTTTCTTTGCTTTCTATCTATGATTTAGTTCCAATTAGTTGACATATTCCTATAAGAGGGTGTCCACTATAAGAGCCTCCATCTCCTATTGGATGGTCGGGTGTACCTTGACTCCTTTTAACAGATATGTTAATAATTTTGGTGCTTCTCCTTGTCTGTTGGAGTGAACTCTTCATGCTATAGTATATATTGATACTCATTCTCTTAAGTGAATGTATGGGTCACTGCAAATATACCTAGCACATTTCTATCTTAGGTTACGAATGCAAGGGTCATTGTGGACAAAATACTTACTAAATACTTAGCATAATATGGATCTCTTGTGTGTTTGGTGTGCTTGTCATGCAAGCAACATTCTAGTCATCCTAGCATTTATGCTTTGATGCTTATGTTAACTTTCTATATTAAAAGGGACAAATGTTCTGGTCATTTGGGCTTCTTGTGCCTCAAATGCTTGCATTTAATCCCGAAAAACCTATGACGTATGGTCTATTCATATTCCCATGATTGCAATGTTAGTGTAAATTGTATAACATACGAGCTTTGTTCTATATCCAATGATGATAAATTGTCGAGGCTTAGTAACCAGACCTAGGGTTACATTCAACATAAGTCTTGCATTACATGCTTCACTTGCATAAGCATGCAATTTGGTTGTGATTCTATTTCTCCCCTATGTGATGAAGGATTGGAGGCATCTTCAAACATATCAGGTTTCTCCATGGTTGCACAAACATTTGGTTTGTCAATTCATGCTCCTCAATAGAATACCTATCACTATCAAGCAAAACATGCAACATGACATGAGATGTTAGTCCATTTCCATATGCATTGCATCCATATACTCATAATATCTACTCTACATGCTCATAATCACATCATATCAAAGTAAAACATACATCTTATAATCATCATATTGACATCTCATGTAAATCAAAGTGAAGCAGACACAGAAAATGACATGTACATGATGATACTCAGCTCAAAATATCATATATATATAATGTTTGTCAGTACAAAAATTGGCACTACTTGAGCGCTATTGATCAAATGGTACAAAATGGTGTTGGCACACCAATCAATACGTAGATAGAGATCAAAATCAAGAGCTAGGCACACAACATCTAACTCTTTCCTATACTCTCATCTTCAGGAGGAGTAGGAGTAGCAGGTGGTGGCATGTCTGGCCTCACAAGAGGTTATGAACCTCCAGACTCTCACACATACTATGAAAAGCACTATACCTACAGAGCCTCATTAGGCACCACTATTGAATATGTAGCAAAATAGTAAGCTACCTGGGTTGACTATAAGTGGACTTCATCTTGCAATGTCTCTACTCTTTGCTTAGTAGTCTCGGCATGCTCTCTCCATTGATCAATCTCTCGCTTCCGCTCCACTAGCTATGCATCATAGATAGCTACCTATATCTACAGATCTCCCAATTGCTGGGAGGCCTGACAAATTCACTCTTAGTAGCATCACACTATGTGCCATGTCCTAGCAGTAGGCTGATCAGGCATATCCTCATCCAGTATCTCAGGTGCTTGTTGCTGTTGTGGTGCCTATTGCTATGGTGGTACCTGCTACTGCAGTGTTTGCTCCTTGGTCCTCAGCCTCCATTGCAAACTGTGCTCTACTCCACTGCCACCTGTACCTATGTCTAATCCCATCTAACATGGAGAAATCTGTATCTTCTGTACCCAATGTTAGACCTGTGGTTGCAACTATGGTTGTTGCTGCTATTGAGGTACCTCCTGCTACTGAGGTGCCTTTCTCTAATCTTGTCCTACTCTCCCCAAAGGATCTTTGAACCTCAAAAAAGGGTGACTAATTAGATATTCCTGGTATGTAGGTGTCATCTTTGCATTAGCAATGTCAGGGAGGTAGTCCCACTGTGTCACAACCAAGTTGTGCACATCTATCATAGATCAACCTAGGTCCAATCATGGTGGCCACCCCTGCTCTACATCCCTTGCTAGTCTAGTGTAGGCACAATACTTCTGTGAAATGTCCTGTGGTCAGCCATACTACTGCCACACCTATGAAATCAAAAACCTCTCAATTATTTGTAATGTCTGGGCCAAAGTTGTCAAAACATCTAGCCCAGCTCCCTCAGGGCATCATTCCAATCCTCTATCTCTCACCAAGGCCACCATACGACAGACACTATGTCATCTAGACGTGCCCGCTAGTGCTCTATCTTACCCAGGAAGACTTGGGTAATATGCCCCCAATACTTGCAAATATATGACTCCATAGGCTCTTGGGCCTCCTCATGAATGGGCCTACATATGGGAAGATGCTCCCATGCCATGATCTATAAGACATAGACTCTTGCTGCTATAGTCTTCTTCCTGTGGAAGACTATCTCGTGCATCTCATGGAACATATGGGCCAGCATGCACTAACCCCACCCAAAAATCTTAGGGGCCTCTACCATTCGACGAAGCATGACCCCCCAACCACACTCTAAGCCATGCTACCCCCTGTCTGGCACTAAAAAGAAACTCAAAAAGATTGCTAGCACTGATGCTAGTCTATGTGTTTGCCCATAGGTGTGCACAAGCTCATCCCAACTGATGGCTTGATCCCTCTGTAGCTCCCTCTCGAACATAATAGATAGTGCCTGTGTACCTACTGAGGGCACCACATCATAAATCACATGCACTCCATGGAAAGGGATCCTCAGTATCCTCCAAATATCCTCTAGGGTGATGGTCATCTCCCCCATTGGCAAGTGAAAAGTGTTCATCTTCAAATAGAAATGCTCCACTAAGGCTATGAGCAAGCCATGATTGACCATCACTACTGGGATTCAGCATAGAGATGACAAACCCAATTGAGTGATATGTGCCCTATAAGCATCATCGAGACTTTGCAACAAATCTCCATATGGTGGATAGTGTGATCTGAACAACACATTGTCAAAGACCTCCTGTACACACAAACAAAACCAACAAGTAAATGATCAGTACCAAGTCAAAATGGCAGAACAATGCAGATAAAAATGCAAATTTCACACACAAAAATGAAAATTTTAAACTTTGCTGTCCGGGATTCTCGTGCGAAGATCTCAAGATCTTGTGCGAAGTTTCATTTCTTTGCAAGAGGAATCTCTTCGTCATGTGAGGAACAAAATTCTCACATGCAAAGATTGAGAAAGACTTCTCATTCTTCTCATGAGAAGTGGGTATCTCCTGTGCGAGAACATCCACTGTCGTGCACAAAGAAACAGTGGATCCTATTTCTTCGCGCAAGAAGAGAATGTCTTCACGTGAGAAAGGATAGTCTTGCATGAAGACCGATTGAACAAGTCTTAAAACATGCTAAAAATATAATAAATGACATCATAATGCATGCAAACAAAAGTACAAAGGTCAAAAATTGATGACTTACTGGAGGTCTGTAGTCTATTGGCCAGCTGTGTCATCAAGAGCACTCAAAAAGATGATCTCTCACATTTACTGCCATCTTTCTCTTAGACCTACTATTCACAAAAGACAAAATGCACAAATGATTTGAAAATGACCCCTTGGGCCCTTACGTAGCTGTTGACATAATTTTTCAGAGTGCTTTGATTTGCGTGAAAATCACCCCCTGGCCAATTTGACCATTCTGAATCCATTTTTAGGATCAAATTCAAAATTTGACACACCTTAGTCCCATAAAAATGTGTTTTAAAATTTTGGGACCGATGCGATTGAACACTTGTGCAGTCCTAATTTTTTTGATACTTTGCGATTCTTGGAATCCTTTCTACTCTACATTCTTCATGTTTTCAAAATTCATTTTGGAAATAGTCAACTCAAGTCAACTATGCTCAATTCTAGTCAACTCTTTGGTCAAACTTGGTTGTCTAGACTTGGAAATCATGTTCAATTGACTCCAAATTTTCTTTTGATCACTTTGATCTCTTTTATATTCAGTTGAATCTTCAATTTCTTTAGTCTCTCTCTCTATATTGCTTTATATCATATTTCTAGTGTGTCATCTTTCGATGTCACTCCCGAGCGGGTAGGATGATTACATCATTGAATTGTTATTACTTGGGGCACCTTGTGTCCATCTTATGACACCACTAGGGGCATTTTGTTGCCCTCTTTCTGAGATTTTTGTTATCTATTTCAACTAGTCATTAGTCGATTATGGGTATCGGGACAATCTAAATCTCGACTCCTAAAGATTAAGCTCTATTATGGAGATAGTCTTTTAAATGCTTATCAATTTTAGGTATCTAGGTGTTCTATCTAGATCCTTAAAGATTAAGCTCCATTCTTGACATAGTATTTTAAATGCTTACCAATTTCAGGTATCTAGATATTCTATCTGGATCCTTAAAGATTAAGCTCCATTCTGGAGATAGTCTTTTAAATGCTTACCAATTTTAGGTATCTAGGTGTTTTATCTAGATCCTTAAAGATTAAGCTCCGTTCTGGGGATAATCTTTTAAATGCTATTACTCTTAGGTATCTAGACATTTTTTTTGGATCATTAAGGGTTAAGCTCTATTTTGGAGAGAATCTTTTAAATGCTATCAATATTGAGTATCTAGATGTTCTATTGGATCCTTAAAGGTTAAACTTTGTTACGAAGGAAACCTTTAAAATGCTTATCAATTGTGGGTATCTAGGTATTCTGCTTGGATTCCTTGGGATTAAGCTATGTTCTAGAGATGGTCCTTAAAAGCTTATCAATTTGTCTCCATATCATCAACTTTGAAACCAATTTCATCTTCACATCATGCTTTCTGATTTTCTTTGAATCGAATGTGCTGCTCGCACATTCATTCAGAGAGGGGCAAAATGTAATACCCCAAAATTGGTTCATTGCCATGATACCAATTCTGGTATGCTCTGACCAATCCTAAGACCTATTCTAATAGGCAATTCTCATTCTAATTGTCTCTACTTGACTTAATTGTCAAATGCAGAAAACCCTAATCTACGTTCATCATACTTATTATTTAATTCCTATAGTACTCACTCATATTAGTCGCATTAAACCTATTTGATTTAAATTTAATTTAATCTAAAGTATTCATACTTTATTAAATTAAATTATATCCTAAGGCTAATGTACTATGGGGTTAAAGTTATTTAATTTAATAAATATGCCTATTTTAATTAATTAAATGAAGTTATTTAATTAAATAGAAAAGTGTCTCTAATTAATTAAATACAATTATTTAATTAAATAAGAAAAGGTATTTATGAGAGCATATCTCATTTTATTAAATTAAATATTCTTCCTCATTCTTCTCTTTAATTCTAAATGGAAACTTCGAGTGAACTACTTCTCAAAATTAGAATAAATCTAGCTAACTTACTCTCTCATTCATGGCAAGTTTAGTTGACTGCACATCACACTCAGATAAAAAATAGTTCACTTCACCTGCACAAGGAAGTTTCCATCTTAACTAAATCTTTTCTTCAATCTTGACTATCGATCCAAGTTGATCTCACCTGTTGATGGATTTCGAGAATTTTATTTAAGGGGCTCATAATTCCTTATCAAAGGATGTTGAATCAAATTGCTATCGAATTGTTGCTGCACTTCATGCTCATTTAGCTCATACATTTTCATATCTCTACATTCTTAGCTTAATTTCATTTAGCTCTTAATATGCATACATTTAATATAGTTTCTTTTACAAAGTTCTTAAATTAGTTGCATAATCATTCTAGATTACTTTGCACACTCATATAGATTAATTTTCTTTAAATCTTTCATTCTTAGAGGGTCTGGTTTCTTACACCTCAAATCTGAGGATATCTAATAAGAAAAATCCCTTTAGATAGAAGGAAATAGGTCACCTTGCTAGACTATTATTGGTGAACAATCTCATGTTCATTCCAAGATGAATCCACAAATAAGGACCGTGTTGAAGTGTGTGTGTTAAACAAAGGCCATATATTTACACATACACCTAGTTTATCTTCTAGGTCTTTAATCATCTTATTTACTTTCTTATCAGTAGAATAAATATTAATATCTACTATTATTTTTTCTTTTACTTCTTCATATTTACCAAAGCACTCGACCTTTACATTAATTTCTTAAGTAAGTAGTGCAATGATTGCTAAACTCACATCATTAATTTCAATCTCGTATCTGAATGGTTTAAGCTAGGAGACCCTAGGCCTAATTACCTATACATATGTGCAATCATTATCAACTAGAAAACTATTGGTATGTCTAGCTATTGTTGTAAATAAGTATTTACTTATTACACTTTACTTAAGTTTACTTAGGTTAATGCATTATTTTATTATTTTACATTATTTTATTATTTCTTAGGTGAGACACTTAGGAGTTCGTGTACTCTTATGAGTTATCATGTTGACAACACTAGAGTAGGCAAATCTAATTTAGCGCATGGTGTCTACAACACTGGAGTTTGCATAATTAACTGAGTTGTCATGTAGACAACATAGTTATTTGCACTCCTAATTTAGCACATGGTGTCAACAACATAAATTTACATGGTACACCTTTGTACGCTTATCCTCTCATCATTGCACTTTTTCATGTGCTTAATAGAGGATAACCCATATCTGATGGACATGTGCCTAGTTGTATGACTTATCATGTCACTGACTCCTAGGAATTCTAGAAGCATTTCAGAGGCCTTTATATATAGGCGCTCCTAGTGTATTTATACATTGAATGAATATCATATCATCATTCTGATCATACACTTTTGGTCTACTGTTGTGCTTGTGCTTGAGTTCCTAGGTCTTGGGTGAATTCTGCCATAAGGAAAATTATTAGATGATATCAGATCTTGGGAGGATTATCTTCACATAGCCATTCGAGACCGTTCTTTCTTTAGCACCTTGACCCAAATCTAGTGAATCCACAAAAATTTGGAGCATCTAGAGCTAAAGTAGACCTCACCATTGCATTTGCAATATCAATTCAGTGAAAATCAGCTATAAATTTGCCTATGCTGGACCAAAGTCAATTTTGAGGCTATTGTTTTTGCAAATTGGCACTCAAAGGCCTAATTTGCAAACTGGGTATAGTCATTTATTCAATCTATTGATTTATTTTTAGATTTGAATTATATTTCTCTGTTATTATTTTTCAAATTTCTATTTTTGGAAATTTTTTACCCAGTCAGGCTTACAGAGAATTTTTTTTGCAGGAATCGAGCAGTCACACCACAACCCTTGTAGGGAATATTCATAGAATATTCCTTTTAATTTGGCAGTTTGATCCCTATTCAGTAGGCATATCTTACATTTGTGGCAACATTTATTCTAAGTTTAGCTTACAATATCTGACACTAGCCTTAATAGTAGTCCAGCTACGACACATGACTTCCCACTCAAACATCGATGGCTTTGAATTCCTATCCATAGACAATTGTTTTTAATACCTTGTGGTGTTATTCATTCAGCAATGTGGACTAAAATTAGTTTCCACTATCGGTCCTCACTCATCATCTTTTGATGATGCATTTAAATTTCGGTGATTGCTACTCAAATTTTCAATGCCTTTCAATTTTTTTAGCACTTGTGTGATTTGTCACCCTTTCCAACAACTATAAAAGAAATCTGACCACATCCACCATCTACTTGGGCTATAAACTTTAGCAGTCTACATCAACATATATCCTCTATGCATCTGCCCAGTCAACAGGAGTGACTTCTTAGCTAGGATAGAAAACTATCATCATCTGAACATGTCAATAGCCTCATTGGAGCCTAGTTAGCTTGGCCACATAGACTGTACACATCCACTTGCCACATGGACATGTGACTCAATAGATCCCTTTGATCAGTCAGTGCATGACTGACATGTCATCAAGCCACATCTGCTATGTCTGTATAGTTTGCATGGTGATGACATCATTATGACATCATCCAAGGGCTGAGTTCTCACTGACATCATCAATTTTAGGAGCCTAACTTTGATGGCCATTTGACTATCATTAGGAGTCAAATTTGAACTATTGCAATGACCATTTGATCGTCAAATTTAACCCCATCTTTTGTTGATCCAACCCCTCTCCAGATTGATTTTTTATTTGAGATTCTGACTTGGGAGGCCATATCTCAGCCATTAAGGCTCCAAATTAGGTTCTTTTTTCTTTGAAAGTGCATTGTTTTTTTTCTACTTTCCAGATCTACAATTAGATTATAGGTTTGTGTAGGAAAAAGTATCACTTTTAGAATTAGGTCCTTTTCTGCATTGTAATGCTTTGATATAACTTTAGAATTTTTTTTATCTAAGATACATTGTAATGTTCTAGTTTTAAATTCTATAAGGAGGTTGTAAAAGAAAAAATTAAAAGTCCACTAAGGCCAAAATTGGCAAGTGGCCATTGTAAATGCACTACATATAAAGTTCCAAAAGCATCTTTTTTGGGTGGTTTTCTTGATTGAGTGAAAAGGGGGGGTGTTTTTTGGTGTTGTGTTCCTCTTTTCTTGCTATTTTTTTTCAATTCTTGCATCATGGAAAATTTCAAGTTTCCAAAATTAACACCACATAACTATGCTACATGGTCCATTCAAATGTGGTGTCATTTAATGCATAATGGAGTTTCTCAATATGTAGATGGTACCCTTCCTAAACCAATAGGTGATCAAGTTTCTACAAGTGACATCTCTTCTTGGGAAATAATGGATAGGAAAGCCCTAGGTGATGTATGTTTGGGAGTTGAAGACAAGATCATCTATTAGCTCTAGAAGTCTCATACATCCAAGGAAGCTTGGGATACCCTCAAAAACCTATATGGTAAAGTGTTTGAGGAGGATGTTTACAAAATTGAGGATGAGCTTGTCTCCTTAGATCCAAAGACATTTAATTTTATATAGGACTTTATCATAAAGGTGAATGAATTAAGAATGAATCTTGATGATTGTGGGAGTCCTATTAAAGATGATATGTTAATCTATCTGATTCATAATAAGCTACCATCTGAGTACTCAATATTTGTTTCTTCTTATAACACATTAAAGACTACATTAGGGTCTACCTATCAGCAAGCCATTTTTGATCACTATGCTATACTATTGGATGAAGAAGAAAAGAAGTTGAAATCAATGGGGATTCTCAATTCATCCAAGTCAAAGGCATTGGTGGAAAATAATGAGGGTTCTCAATCTTCAAAGAAATGAAAGGGAAAGAAAAAGAAGTGGAAAAATAATACACAAAAGGATACAGAAAAGAAAACACCATCATCAAATCAACAAGGCAAGTCTTCCTTGAATTAAAACAAGAAGGGGGACAATAATAAGGAAAAGAAAAAGTGTGCTTATTGCAAGAAGTTGGGTCATGATGAACATGAGTGTTATCATAAAAATATTGATGAGTTAATGAACATCATAAAGAGACACAATGTTCCACTACCTAATGCTTATAAGGATAAAGGATCTTCATGTTCATATTCAAAGGGCAAAGGGCAAGCACACATGGCAAACTCAAGTTCTTCAACATAATGGATTCTTGACATAGGTGCCTCATATCATATGGGTTCTTCAAAAGGAGACTTTTCTTCATTGAAGTAGTCTAAGGTACCACACATCTTTGTAGGAGTTAATACAAAAGTGGAATTTGAAGGGAAAGGACAAGTGGAGATGGAAAACAGAGAGTTCAAAGATGTTCTCTATGTTCCTAACCTAAGTTCCAATCTCCTCTCAACTTACCAAATCACTCACCTTAGAGATGGCAATAAATTTGAGTTTCTTCCACATTTAGTGATGGCACCGAATCTCAAAGATGATTCATTGGTTGCAGTGGGGAAAGTTAATCATGACACAAGGTTGTATTCTTTCTCTCACTTTGTGCCTAGGTCTCCTTCACATGCTTTGTTGACTCAATCCAATTCAAAAATCAAATTATGGCATGAGTGGTATGGTCATCTTTCCTTCTGCTATCTTCAACAACTTTTCTCACAAACATGGTCAAAGGTCTACCTAAAATCAACTTTTCCAAGGGTGAATGTTCAACATGTTTAGTGGATATGCATCTAGAGGAGAAGTTTACTAAAGGGATGTCTTCAAGAGCACTATTTTTTCTTCAATTGGTTCACATGGTACTAGTAAGTCCTTTTGTAGTGACATCAATTAGTTAGGATAAGTACATACTTACTTTCATTGATGACTTTTCATGCTACACATGGGTCTACTTTCTTCATCATAAGAATGAAGTGTGGGACAAGTTTCTAGCCTTCAAGAGTCATGTTGAACAACAATCAAGGAAATCCATCAAAGTTCTAAGGATGAACAATTAAAGTAGATATGTGAACATGAGACTTAAAGACTTTTGCAAACTTGAGGGTATTGATCTTCAGAATCCACCAAAATTCAGTCTGCACAAGATATATGTTGTAGCAATGAGAATACAAACTCTTAAGTCAATGGAAAGTTGAATGATACAAGCCAAGTCTCTTGGTCCATCACTTGAAGTTGAAGCAATCAGTAGTGCCAATCACATACTTAATAGGTCTCCCCATCCTACCTTAGATAGAAAGGCTCCTTTTGGGCTATGGTGTGGTAGAAATCTAGTTGTAACACACTTCAGAGTCTTTAGTTGTCGAACATGGGAAAACATATCTTCTAGGGGATGTAATGCACCACCAACTAGGCCTTGTACTTTCATTGGATTTTAAGATAGTGTTAAGGCATACAGACTTATGGATCTTGAGACTCATGAGATTTTCATAGAGAGGAATGTACACTTTGAGAAAAGTTCACCTAGCTTATCCTCTAATCCTCTCTAAACTTCATACATTGTGGAAACTGATAGTGATACCAACAATAGTGATATAATAGACTTAGATATGTGGGATCCTATTGACAGATGTAGGGAGAGGTCATGACATCAGCACATTCCACATGCATATATTTCCATAGTGATAGGTCCAACACAATAGGGTATTCCTAGTCTTCTAGCTCTAGCATTAGAGGATGACTACATAGTAGATATTTTAGGTTTGTTTGTGGAGTCATACATAGCAGATTTGGGAGACATCATTGATGATATACATCTTCTTCATGATGAAGTAGATCCTTCTTCAGTTGTTGCAAGGACTCACTCTGACCCTCATGTCCATTCTCTACATGATCAATCTTCATAGGTTGTTATGATTGTGGATTCTTATGTACAATAGTTGTAGGAGGTCTCTTTATTAGTTGAGGAGATAGTAGATTCTTTGGGATAGGTTCTACATCCATCCTTGCTAGATTCAACATTGTTCTTTTTAGCACCATTGGAAGGGGAAATAGTCACTATCGACACAAGGAAAGTTGAGTAGGTTTTAGAGGCATCATTGATCATAAAGATTCTTTCTACACATAGGGGAAGCATCTCTTATGTACCTATGATATTATTTCTTCCAAAGGGGAGGAACATTATTCAACATTCTTGGATTAGCTTCTACATTGGAGCAACTATTACTAATCAAAACTCTTCATTGGGGGGGGGGGACTATCTTGTCTCTCTTCTTCTTCTCTTTTATGGGGGGGACTTTTTCCTCTTATGGGGTTTTGTCCTTTTTCTAATTCTCTATTCTATATATTTGATGTATGTCATAATGGGGGGGTCTTGGTTACTCCATCCATCCATGCATCTAGTTTTTTCTTCTCTCTTTTTGGGGGATGATTTTTCCCATGAGGTTTTCCCTCTTTCTCCTCTTTATGAGAGATTTTATTTCATTATGTACATGGGTACCTCATATGGCCTAGTAGCCGAGACCCATCTTGCATTTCATCCTAAGTTTCATAAGCTTAAGTGCATTTCTCTAAGTTGCACTTAAGGGGGGGTGTTAGTGTAAATAAGTATTTACTTATTACACTTTACTTAAGTTTACTTAGGTTAATGAATTATTTTATTATTTTCTTTATTTTATTATTTCTTATGTGAGACACTTAGGAGTTTGCGTACTCTTATGATTTGTTATGTTGACAACACTGGAGTAAGAAACTTTAATTCAACACATGGTGTCTACAACATTGGAGTTTGTAAATTAATTGAGTTTTCATGTAGACAACATAGTTATTCACACTCCTAATTTAGTACATGGTGTCTACAACATAAATTTGCATGCTACACCTTTGTAGGCTTATCCTCTCATCATTGCACTTACTCCTATGCTTAATGTAGGATAACCCATATTTGGTGGACATGTGCTTGGTTCTTTGACTTATAATGTTGCTGACTCCTAGGCATTCTAGAAGAATTCTAGAGGAATTTATATATAGGCACTCCTAGTATACTTATACATTGAATGAATATCATATCATCATTCTGATCATACTCTTTTGGTCTACTATTGTGCTTGTGCTTGAGTTCCTAGCTCTTTGGTGAATTCTACCCTAAGGAAAATTCTTACACTAACTACTATTGTCTAGTAGTGTCAAAAACTTAGTCATATACTAGGCAAAGTTAGAAGGTGTTGAGCACAATAGAGAATAAGCATTAGTAGTGTGTACAATGAATGCTGAATATCAGAGACAAATAGTACCAAGTAATGTAAAATTAACATTCAAGTTAGGAATGACACAAAATTTGAGGTAAATTATTTCAAGCCAACATTGACAAGATATTTGATACTTTTAGAGGTTGTTATAGAAATTATTACACATTTTATGATGTGGATCATAGATCCCTGATGTGATGTGATCAACCAATCAGATGAGGAAGCAAAATAAGGAAGCATGTAGAAAGCTCTTTATGAAATATTTAAATAGAGAAGATATAAACCTATTTTATACAAGGAGTAGAAGTGAGCTTATTGTGTGATCACAAAGATCAAGAATGAAAGTGTGAATTTTGCAAAGAAGGTAGAAGAGTTAAGTTTTTTATATTGCAGAAAAAAGGAAGAAAACTTTTCGAAGTAGTGAATGACAACAAACCTATATCAAATCAGAGATTAGACTAGATTGAAGAGAGGAGATCCAAAACTAGCTGACTAAAGTAGATTGAGGATTAGGTACTAAATCAGTATTAATAGATTGAGTCAGGGATAATCTCTTAATAGAGTGGTCTTAATAGATCTTTGTAAATCTCTTAACTGAGTTGTTACTTTTTTGTAAGTGTAAAATCCTCTCACTAGGTAAGACCTAATAGTCTTAACAACCTTTAATAGGACAAACCCCTCATAGGGTAGATCATCAAAAGTGGTCAAACATTGTAACCCTACTAGGTTAACTTTATTAATGTAATGATGAAGATTTGTGGGTGTCATCCCCACCCTAGTTTTACCTTCACATTGAAGTGTTTTTGGGTAACCAAATTTATGTGTTATGTGCTTACATTTTATTTATGTGATTGATAGATTAGATCTAAATGTTACTATAGTGTAAGTTTATAGCCTATGTTATGCATGCATTAGATATGGGATGCAAAATTTGTTGAATGCACTAAAGAATTGTTAAAAGGTTAACAAGTGTTACAGATCCTGATTCATCCCCCTCTTAGTATCTTAGTTTTCCAATCTTCCAACAATTTGTATTAGAGCTTAGCTCTATTGGAAAAATTCTAATAGCTTGAGAGATTAGATCATGGAATTGGAGGCTTACAAATTGGGAAAGGTAATTGATAATTATGTGATTGACATCAAACTCATAGTGTAGCAACTTGAGGTATCAAGATATGAACTAAGGAAATCTCTAAAAAGGAGAAAGGTACTAGTCATATAGATAAAATAGTTCAATTATGAATAATTTGACACTCAAGGACTATTTGAAACTAGATATTCAAGTAATAGTGATGTAGATACCGTAGATCTACTAGGAAAGGACAAAATCTTGAATGAACAAGTCAGAGGACTAAAAAGGGAACATGAGATCTAGTCAGTGAGGCTATGTGAAGTGAATGAACAAAAGAAGAAAGCCGAGGAAGATAAAAGGCTAATTGGCAATTAGACTTGAAGAAAGGTCATCTGATGTGCAAAATCTTACAAACACTCAACTAGACATGATGAGTCAACTAATGCTTACAAATTAGGAGTTGAACATAGAGGATGTGGAAACAAAAAATATGAGATCATCGAATGATCTATTAAGGAATGAACTATAAACTAAGAAAGAACTTTTAGAAAAGTTGAACAAGCCTAATAAAGTAATAAAATACTTTGAAGAACTAATGAGATCATCTAGCAACACCTCTAGAGAATATCATTCATCTATTAAGTAAGGAGAAAAATTGAAGAGTGGAGAACTAAGAAATGAAAAGTCAAAAGGAAAATCAACATGTTATCATTGTGGTAAACTTGGTCAAACTACAAATATGTATAGAAGTAAAAATGGTATGCAAAATCCTAAACTTAAATTTACTAGTTATTGTTTTTCCTGCAAGAACCAAGAACATCAAATACATGAATATAGATCAAAGATGAATATTATACCTACTAGACCTATATTTGTAGGCTATTATTATAATTATCAAAGGTATGGACATTGAGCATATGAATGCAGATCACAGACAAAGCCCTATTGGACTAACCTAAGGCAAACCTATGCACCTAACCATATATGTTCCAAATGTCACAAGTTTGGACATTCAAGAAAAAATTGTAGAACACAAGTACCAAAAATAAATATCAATAAAATCAAGAGTAAATGCAAAGTAGAAATTGAACAAACAAGGAGGGAGATGAAACAACTTGGAATAAAAAGGTAGACGATAGAAATAATGGAACAAATGAAATTGATATCACCCAATACAATGGAGGAGGTGATCATATCATCTCAAAATAATCAAGAGAGGTATGTAAGGAACTACATATTAAATGATATATATTACATCAGTTCCTAACATAAAATGTTCTAAAGTTCATATTTTCATACGTAAAGATGCATAAGAATAGATCTATGAAATGGCTAATGCAAAAGAATTATTTACACAGTTAGTGTTGCATATTAGTAAAGTTATCTAAATTGACTAAGCATTGCAATATGGACTAAGTACTTCAAAATCTTAACTAGTCTATAGGATGAGTTAAATGGAAGATACTGTGTTGTATAGTGAAGACCTAGTTTTGAAGGCACAATATAAACCAAGATAGCTAGCTTCTACCTACCTAAGTACACAACATTTATGGAGACCTAAATAAATTAAAAGGAATTATATATCAAAATTTGAAGATATTTTTTTATCACCTTGCATACAAATTACAAGAGCACAAAGCAATTTGAGCAATTTGTGAAAGAGATCTTAAGGCGATTAAGAGAGAATTTGGTAGAGAAGATTGATCAACTGAAGATTCAAGTTATTCAAAAGAGAGAAATTTAAAACCCTACTAGAGGAATATGGAAACTTTATCTTCAACAAGAAAGATTTGAGGAGTAGAGGTAAGTAACATTCAATTGGTGAGAAGAGACACTTTTCCACCACCTAAATTTCATGCTATTCTTGAGATTGCGATGAAAGATGATTCAATGGGTGCATTATCTTTGATACCACCTAAGGTAATCATGATACATGATGTGAAAAGTTTTTATATGTGTAATATTTGAGAGGTTGGATACTATGAGATTTAAGAGGAATATGAGAAACTATGCAACAAAGGAGTTTTGAAAGATGAATTCAAAATTTTTGAGAATAAAGGGTTAACTTGTGCTCTACACTTTCCAAGAAATTTCAAGATTGAATTGATCAGGGTAGTGCTAAGAATTATTCATGACATGAAGCTATGAATAGAAAATGGACCAATTGAGATAACCAAGAAAATGATTCACAAGGTTTTAGGTTATCTCATTCTAAACAAAAAGAAGAATATACAATGTCTGAGTTGTGAGGAAGTTGAGGCAAACATAGGAGTTGAGTGGAATGGAAAATGGTTGTCCATATCAAAAATATCTAATCCATTTATTAAATTTTTAGTAAGAATAATCTCTCAAAAATTATATCAATCCAATAGAATGAATAGTGTACCATGTATGGCGGTTGACTAGGCATGGAAGATTGCCATGAAAGATCATGAATATGATCTTGCCAAGTTGTAGAAACTTCAATTGCAAAAAAAAATAATATCCATTAGGAAGGAAAATAATTCTACATGTAGTTTTGGATCACTTATCATGTGTTTTTCTTTTAGGTTTAGAAGTATTTTCCTAGTATTGGCAATGTTATTTGGGAATAAGGGAAACTAGTGACAAGGAAAATCAATGAATACACAACTCAGTTAGGAGATAATTTGAGAACTTCATGGATACATATTTTAAGAAATTAAAATAGAGAATGAAGATAAGGATGAGGATACCAAAAGAATTTGTAATAAAATATTATAATGATTTATGTTTTTTAGTGGACATAGATGACACATTTGTGTAGGCAGTGAAGTCGAGGAAGACATGACTACAAGAATTTGACTATGAAGTTGATAGTGATATAGTGAGTAAAAATATTGTTGTAATACTAAAAGAAGAGTTGAAATTGATGCAAAATATTTTGGAAAGTATGAAGAAGCTAAGGCAAGAATTACTATTGACATCAAAACAAATTCTAAGGAGAAGAAAAGAAAGAAAATGATTGAAGACCTAGAGGCTAAACTAGGAACACAAGGAAAAGGAAAGGAACCTTTGCAACTCACACAAGGTCTTGGAGAAGATTAAGAGAAATAAAGTGGTGATAAGGAAGAGGAAGAAGAAGGATATTTGGGTAAACCCATAGTTTTTGTTGCACCATCCACTAAGAAGCCTAAATTTGTCAAGCCTAAAACAAATGGAGCTACAAAGAATATAGTGGTGGTCCCCCTCTCTCCTTCTCCACCAACCAAAATAAGGACCAAGGTAATAGTTGTTAGCATGAATGCTAATGATAATACTTTGGGGAGTATCCTAAGCATTGTATAGTGTTGGTATATTTCATTCATGACTATGTTTGTCATTGATGTCAACATAACATGGTTTTTGTAAAGACTAGTTGAGTAGTAGAAATAAATCTTGATGGTATGGAAAATTTTTTGATTGTCTGGTGATGCATAGTTATGGACATTTTTGGCACAATTTCTTGATGACATGATCAAGTGCACAAAGTATGAGTGAAAGATTTATGGAAGATGTACCTAATATACAGAGTATAGTTTAGAGACATAGTATTGGGAAAGAAATTCTTAATGGTTGTTGGCTATCTTACATTTGAGATGTAATGAAGGGATGCATAGTTAAGTAGTAACAAAGGACAATTAGCTGATGATGTCAGTGAGTACACAAGCCCTAGTATCATGCATTTTAAGTTTTGTATAGATTGTGAGCTAACAATGCTATTGTAATTGTAATTAATTAATTATCTTATTATTATTTATTTGGAAAGCCTCAAGGCTAACTCAAGGAATTATTATGAAGATATGGTATACAGGAAAGATGTTTTCCTTGATGGTAAAAAGTATGATGTGTACTGAGATCATTGTTCAAGTGCAAAGTGTGAAAAGGAGTAGAGTTCTTACTGAATGCATATAAGCAATCCAAGGGATTATTGGATGCAAGATTTGTGATCTAGTTACAAGATCAAAAGGAGTAGAGGCCTGATTGATAGAAAAAAGAAAGAGGAAGGGACAATAGTGTACCATTCTATTATTCTACAAGGAATAATATAAAGATCATTTGGACAGTGGGTACATTGGTCTTTCCCTTGAAGCTACTTGGGCAATGGGTCTAGCTATCTTCCACAACTCCTAACAAGGTTGGCACAACTCCTAATAGGGATTCAAAGTCTCCTAATAGGGACTCATATGTACTAAATGTTGTAATAGACTCCTAATAGGGTCTATCCTCTAACAAGGAATATTTATATTAGTACATCATCTTGTGGATACCATCCCCACTTAGGTTTTTCCTCTGATCAAGGGTTTCCCTAGTTAACATATTTGGTATTATTGTGTATTAGTATCTTATTGTGGTTTTAGTTTACATTACTCATATGGTTAAGATTTTTTAGGGTTGATAATTATGACATTAGTTGGAAAACTGATTCACCCCCCTCTCAGTTATATTAGTGGACTATATATTCTAACAATTGGTATCAGAGCATTAGGTCCTTGAAGGATATGCTTAACAACTTTGGGAGATTGATGTAAAATATTTTCAAAATGGATAGTCTTAGATTTGATGGGGCCAACTATGATAGTTGCAAGGAGAAGATGAAGACTCACTTTTTGTGCATGGGTCTAGGATATTGGATCTTGACAAAGAGTAAGAAGATAATTGTTGAAGAAGCAAAGCTAGAAGGTTGTAGTAAAGAAGAGAGAGATCTATTCACATGTAACATGAGATCAAGAGAATCTTTACTAATAGCTCTTCTAGAGAATCAATATAGTTAGGTAAAGTCACTTGAAACATCTTATGAAATTTGGAAAGCATTAGAATTTACTTTTGTAGGTGATGATCATGCAAAGAGAATGAGATTACAAAATTGGATATGTGCATTTCAAAATGCGAGAGTAATGGAAGATGAATCTTTAAGAAGTTATATTGGTAGAATATCAAAAATGGTTGTGGGAATTTGATCTCATGCTAGAACCAAGGAAGATGATGAAGTCATATGGAAGATCTTGAAAAGTTTGACACCACCATTCAAGATGATATCTTAGATGATTCAACTTGTAATTACTTGAACTAAGGATTTCACTAAGGAAACATTATTTGGAAGATTAGAATCAACAAAAGTAGATCTGAGATAGTCTAAAAAAATTGCAAGAGTTGAAATAGCTTGCGATATCTTGAACATTCAACCCAATTTGGCAAGGAGTGAAAGCACTAAAGGAAAGTTTGTTGGTAGTAGTGGAGATGATGAAGACAAGAAGATTGAGGAAGGAATAACCCTTCGGGTGAGAATAGGAAAAGATGCTAAGAAAATCTTTAAATGTTGGACCTCTAATAAATTTGGTCATTATGCATCTAAATTTCCTAAAAGAGAGAAAAAGTATAAGGGAAAATTTAACCCTAGAAGAGATAGAGACAAAAATTATTTGTATGCAAATGAAGATGAAGAATTTGATGAGAAAGGTCAAGGTGAAAGTAATTATGAATTAGGATTTGTGGCTATCAAGGAGGATGATATTGATAGAGAAATTAGGGAAGAAAGAGCCCTAGTTACCCAAGCAGAAAAGAAATATGATTGGATAATTGATAGTGGGTGTTCACATCACATGAATGGTGATATGGATAAGTTTTTTAAGTTTAGGAATCATGATGGAGGTGTTGTTAGGTTGGTAGCAATGCAATTGTCATATAATAGGAATTGGATCCATTACTCTTGATGGTAAAACTAACATTGATGATATCCATTTTGTTGATGGATTGAAGCATAACTTGTTGAGTGTTAGACAGTTGGTGGAAAAGGGTTATCTAGTGTAGTTCATTGAAAAGACCTAAATTATCAAAGACATAGATGGTAAGGTGATTGGAACTAGCACTAGATCCTGGGGTAATAATGTATTTAGTTGAACCCTACTAAAATGACATGTTTCATAGCTAAAGTAGATAACAGTTGGTTGTGGCATAGAAGATTCTATCACATAAACTTTGATAATATTGTGAAGGTTAGTAGCACTTTTGTAGTCAAAGACTTGCCTAAGATTGTTAAGCCTACTAATGTTGTGTGTAAGGAATGTATTTTGGCTAAGAAGAATAAAGTATCATTCCCTAGCAAGAAGTTCACTACCATAGAGAAGTTGGAGATCATTGACACATTTTTGAGTGGTCCTTGTAGAACAAGAGGATTCTATGGTGAAAGGTATTTTATAATTTTTGTTAATGATTCAACTAGAATGATGTGGGTAGCATTTCTTAAAGAGAAATCTAAAGCTTTTGAGAAGTTTAAGATATCTAAGAATAGAGTTAAGAATGAATTTGGTATTAAGATTAAGTGTTTGAGATCTAATAGAGGAGGAGAATCAACCTCTAGAGAGTTTAACATATCTTGTGAAGAGAATGGAATGAAAAGGAAACTATCTACACCTACAACACCGAAACAAAATGAGATTGCTGAAAGAAGGAAGAAGTCTATAGCAGAAGCAACAAGAGTGATGCTATTTGAGAATGATTTTTCTAAGACATTTTGGAGACAAGTAGTCAATACAATAGTATATACTCTAAAAAAAGTACAAATAAGAAAAGGTATGGACAAGATGTCTTATGAACTATGGTTTGGTCATTCACCATTAGTTAAGTACTTTAGAATATTTGGGAGAAAATGTTACATTAACAGTGATGATGGCATTGGTAAGTTTGATCCAAGAAGTGATGAAGATAGGTTTCTTGGCTATTCACTGAAAAGAAAGGATTATAGATGTTTCAACTATAGAACTAAGACAATAGTTGAATGTGTAAATTTAAAGATTGATGAACAATTTGGAACTAAAGAAAAGATGGTAGACTAAAATTCAGATGGAGAAGAAGATAATTTTGGAATTGTTAGACATAATTCTAAATTTTTTATCGAGACTGACAATGATTTGCAAAATGATGTTCTAGTTATTGAGCAAAGAGGAGAACAAAGATTTGAACTGAGAGAAGAGATAAGATTTGAGATGTCAACTCCTACTCCTAATAGGAATTAGACAAAGAATCACCCTCCTATATAGATAATTGGAAGCAAAGACAAAGGTGTGATGACAAGGAACATAGTAAATAAGGAGATAAGTTTGATATCTCAACTTGAACCTAAGAGAACAAATGAAATAGTTAAAGATGATCATTGGATTCAAGCAATGAAGGAAGAATTGGATCAGATAGTGAAGAAAAATACATGGGAGTTAGTTCCTAGACCAAAAGATAAAAATGTGATAGGAACAAAATTAGTATTTAGAAATGAAATGAATGAGCAAGGCGAAGTTGTGATGAATAAAGCTAGACTTGTATGCAAGGGTTATTCAAAGAAAGAAGGCATAGATCATGAGGAAACATATACACCTATAGCTAGAATGAAAGTAGTAAGGATGTTCCTAGCTTATGCAATGAACAAGAAGTTCAACGTTTATTAGATGGATGTTAAATCAACCTTTCTGAATGGAGAACTTGAAGAAGAGGTATATATTGAGAAGTCTGAAGATTTTCCTTTATCAAAAGATAAAGGCATGGTATGTAGACTAAAGAAAGCTTTATATGGTCTGAAGCAAGAACCTAGAACCTAGTATGCGAGGTTGGACAATTATTTGGAAAACCTTGGATTTGCTAAAGATCCAATAGACAATAAATTGTATTTGAAAGAAGTTACAAATGGTTTGTTGATTATTGTAATATTTGTTGATGACATCATTTTTGGAGTTAATTTTTGTCACAAAGGTTTGCACCCATGTCCAAAGTTTTTACCTAAGGACAACCTTGTGAAACATGGAAACAACCTCCAAGCTATGGGACTTGAACTCTGAGGTTGAGTCTCTAGAGAAGGCTGGATTCCTTTACTATCAAGGTGCACCTAACTACTCTTGGAGAGGAAAAGGGAGAAGAAATGCATGAAAAGAAAATCTACCTATTCTAACCTAAGGGGGTGATGCACCAAAATAGAGTGTTCAACCAATCTCTAACCATACATGCACTATTGAAACATCATGACACCAAAAATATACACATTCAGACTTAACCTAACAATCACATGTAGATCAAAAAACCCAAATGAATGACACAAGGAAAGAGAGGATTCACTTATCTACCATTCATAGGCCAAAAGAGATACATTCATGTAAGATTGCAGATATCCACAATACACCAATGAGAGGAAAATAGTTCTTGCACTTTACATCAATGGCTGAAGGAGATAAGGTAGAATGCCATATAGTTTAGAGGCAAAGGGAATTTACACATGAGATTGCAGAGCAATATCAGAGAACTCAAAGAAAACTTGACCTTTACAAAATTAAAAAAAATTGCCTTTATAGTTCAGGCATAACTAGGATGTCCTCTTACTAAAGTTACTCCACAACCACTGCCATTAAGCCCTTCAGAGAATAATCATGGAGATTTGAAGAAAATCCCATCTGAGTACAGATCTAGGTGCAATGATATATGACCTTGTTGGAACAGGGCCCTGAGAAGGTAGAAATGGTGCCATTAAATAGTTCTAAATAGGTAGATGGATTGGATCAGAGATGGTGGAGTGTTTCCTGTGTTCACTAAGCTCAGCACTCATTTGAGGGTGGTTGGCATTGATCGCAAGGATCACATTGCACAACAAAACTCAAATTCTCATATTTCTAGCTAGTGAATTAGCATGATCAATAGGTCAATTGAATATTGCACCCAAGTTAGGCCATGTGGGTCAATAACTTCATTTTATTTTTCCACTCTACAAGTTTCCACATAGTTGACCAACACCTCCTTTACTAACTATGCCACCTCCTCAAATCCTAACCGTGATGTAACTATTAATCGCTAGCCTTAACCATGCTGCCTAGCTGTAATGTATCTCCTTGGGCCCATGAGGACATGTGGCACTTAGGTGCTTCCCTATAATTTTTAAATCCCTTGTACTTTCATATTGCGAGCAAGTGCTGATCGTCGATCTACACAAGATCAATGATCAGGAAAGATTCTCCATTCATTGCGCCTATCCATGAAAACTTAGGCCCATGAAACACTTGGCATCTAACCTAGCAACCAACTGGCACCACTCTGGCATTGCCTTGCAGCATATGAAACTAGTCCAGCCCCACAAGGACATGTGGCAACAAGGTAGTTGCCCACATGAAATAGCCGTTGGGCGGGGAAGCATTCAAATTCAAATTTTGGTGGGAAGCAAAATGGGTAACATTTCTGGTGACTTAGAGGGGACAAAAGCTAGCTATGCATATGACCAGTGGCTTGAAACATCCATTGGGCTATAGAGTCATGAAAGATGTGGATTAATGCATTGTAAAACCCTAACCCTACCTCTGTAGCATCAAAACACTAAAAATCTCTATCTCTGCAACTCAGCAAAACACATGTGCTTGTACACTTCTTGGAAAACTAGAAAATAGCAAAAAGGAAACTACTTTAATATGTATAGGTAAATTCAAGCCCTATCAGAAACATGGTTAGAGATAGATCCAATTGACTAGGATAGGCAAAATTTCACCACCAAACCTGCTTAATTGAAAAGCATTAGCCTACTCGCAACTAATAATCAGATAGGGACCACTCCATAGTGCATCAAATTTTGAGTGCCTCCCTAGTTTTTCCCTGTCTGCATCCCACTTTAAAACTAAGTCACCCTCTTTGAAGGTTCCAACCCTAGCCTTCTTGTCAAAACTCTTTTTTACTTGCTGCTGATGTGTTCCTAGGGTCTATATAGCTTGACTTCTTTTTTCTTCTAGCTCCATTAACTCTGCCATTCTTACTGTCATGGCATCATCTTCAATTAGCTCTAGCTAATGAGCTAGCTCTAGGGATGGGAATTCTAATGAAATTGGAAGCCTTTCTTCTCTACCATATACCAACATAAATGGTGAATTCCCTATTGACCTCTTAGGTGTTATTCTATCAGCCCATAGTGCAGTTCTCAACTTTTGATGCCAACAACTCTGGTTATCCTCTATAGTTCTTTTCATAATCCTAATCAAGTTTTTGTTGGAGGACTCAGGCAAACCATTGCCTTGAGGATAGTAGTTTGAGGATGTGCTCAAGTAGATATTATGATCAACTGCCCATGCACAAATCTGAGTTCCACAAAAGATTTTGCATTATCTAAAATAATGGTTGAAGGGACACCAAACTTGGTCACAATTCCATCAAGGAACTCAATAGCTGAAGATTCTATGGTGTCCTTTAATGCCACTACCACCGTTCATCTAGTGAAGTAATTTGTAGTAGCTAAAATCTATTTGTGACTAGAACTAGAAGGAGGATTGATAGAGCCTATGAAATCCAATCCCCGTTGAGCAAAGGGCTAGTCTACCTAAATGGGATGAAGAGGAAGAGCTGCAAGCTTCTGCTTACCAGAGAAGAAGGCACATTTTTCACACTTTCTCACATACCTATGACAATCATGGAATAGGGAAGGCTAGTAGTAACCAGCCCTCATGATCTTAATTACAGTTGTCCTTGCTAAGAAGTGACCACCATCAGGACCATCATGAAGCTCTCTAATCATTCTTTTAGCTTGGTCTATGTCAATGCATCTTAATAGGGCTCCATTAAAATCTCTCTTGAAAAGGATATCATCAACTATAATATAAGGAATTTATTGTAATCTATACCATCTCCTTTTGGTTCTATCTAATCCTTGAGGGTATCCATTTCCTAATAAGAAATTGTTCATATCATTCATCCAATTCCTTGGATCATTATTTCTTGCTTCTCATTACTCTATTAGTATCACAACAACTTCCTCATCTAATTCCTAAAATGATATCATCTATTTACACAACCCTTTACCTCTTACCAACTTGATGATCTTGACATCAACATCATATTCCATTACTTTAGTAATCCATCCAGCTCTCTTCTCACTAATATCTTTGCCCAGAAGGAAATCTTTCACATTGGCATGGGGTACTAACATATGAATTTTATTATGAGACAGGAGGTGTCTAAATTTCTTTAAAGCTTTGATGGCTTCAAGATCTTGCTTCTCTACATAGCTGTATTTATCTTCATACTCTTTAAGCCCTTCACTAAAGAAGGCTACAGGCTACTCTTTATCTTTATCATTTGTTTGAGTCAAGACAATAGAAATGATTGACTCACCACCTAGGGTATAAAGGATGAAATCCTTTTCAAAGTTTGGATTAATGAGAGTAGGGGCTGAGGCTATGGCTACCTTGATCTCTTCAAAACTTTCCTTCCCTTCCTTGGTCCATGCAAAAACCACATTTTTCTTGAGCATAGCTATAAGGGGTTTTGCCATGGTAGCAAGATTAAGGATGAATCTTTTTACAAAATTTATCCTACCAAGGAAACTTTGCAACCCCTTCTTATGTTTAGGAAGAGGGAGAGAAAGTATTGCTTTTGTTTTTTCTGGATCAATGGTTTAACCATCCTTAGATATAATGTGTCCTAATAATTTTCCTTGATTGGTAGCAAGACACACTTGCTTGGGTTAAGGGATACCCCAAACTCTCTACACCTTGAAAACACCTATCTTAAATGATCTTCTACACTCTTTGAATACACTGTGATATCATCAAGGTAAACTCATACAAACTTTTCAATCACATTTTTGAAGGCCATTTCCATTGCCTTCTAAAATGTAGCACCTGCATTGGCTAGTCCAAATGGCATCTTACAATAAGCATAGGTACCCCATTTGGTGGTAAATACAATCTTGTACCTATCAAACTCTTTGACTAGTAGTTGATTGTAGCTAGAAAATCTATCAAGAAATGAAAATCTTTTTGAATCGCTGACCTTGGACAAAATCTGCTCCATGGAAGGGAGAGGATGGTGATCTTTAAGGGAAGCTTGGTTAAGGCCCCTAAAGTCCACACACAATCTAATTTCTCCATTCTTCTTCCTAACAGGGACAAGATTTGCTACCCATGATGAGTGCTTGATGGGTAAAATTATATTGGCCTCAATCAAGTTGGATAGCTCTTTTCTCATTAAAGGTTCAATTTTGGGATTTATTGGCCTCTATTTTTGTCTTACTGGTTTGAAATTATCAATTAAATATATGGTATGGTGAAATAACCTTGGGTCAAAACCCTTTAAATCATCATACGTCCAGGCAAATATATCATTAAATTCTTGACATAGATGAATAAAACTTTCTTGCTCAATCTTAGAATATACCTTCCCCATGTTTAAGGATTTTCCATCAGCAATCATGACTGGGGTGTTATCATCTTCATCAATAGCTAGGTTCATGACTCTATCTCTTGCTTGGTCATCAGGATTAAAAACACTCTCTAGAGTAACGAGACCCCTAGGCCGCTTGTTGGAACTAAGGTTAATGATTTGATCACCATATTGATCCTACAGTCTTGACTGGTTTCTATCTAAAATTTTTGCTTCATTCTGCAAGAAGCTTACAATTTGTTCATCCATTTCAAACACTTGCCAATGGATTTTGTTGTTAGGGATGGCACGCCTTACTACCATCCTGATTTGTTGCTTCTTCTTCTCCTCAAAATTCCTTGGCACATCATGAGATGAACCAATTGCTGCAAGTCTATCAACATGTTTATTGTCTTTTCTAGGGATGCTTTGAATATTAAATGCATTGAAACCCTTAAGAAGATCTCATACCCTATGTTTATAAGACTTGAGCAAACCGTTCTTGGTGATATTCTGATTTCTCACTTGGTTAACCACCAACTCACTATCTCCATACATGCTTAAAGCTTGAATTCCTCTTTTTTGAGCAAGCAGGACAGCTTAAATCAAGGATTCATACTCGATCACATTATTAGTGCAATTGAATTGGAGCCTAAAGGAGAAGTAGTACCCTACTTGTGCAGGAGAAACCAACATCACACTAGCCCCTGATCTATTCTTATTTCTTGAGCCATCAAAGTACATACTCCATATCCCACCCATATCTTCTTTAGTCTCCACAAGATTGGGAACTAGAGCATCTTTCTCTAATATAAAATATGTACTGAGGCCTATTTCAAGGGTTTCTAACATAGGATCAAATTGATATGCATTATCCCATTCATCTAAGAGAAAATTAGGTATCTCTACTAGGGAAGTAGTAGGCTTATTCACTATGTCATTCTCATCCACTTCTAAGATAGTGCAATTCATGTTGATGAGATTAGGGCTGTAGGGTTTAGTATGATGGAGGGCTAGATGCTCTAATCTAATTGAAGCTTTGGCCCCATTTCTTTTCCTAAAAAACATATATGACCAATTGGAAGATATGTAACCATCTATTTGGGTAGTGAAGTCTCTTGATATACAAATGGAAAAATGTGGCTTGACTTCAACAACGGATATATCTTTAGTTATAGTACAACCAGGGCATGCATGAAGGGCCATTTGCACATTCTTAAGGATCCCTATAGTCTTGATAGTACTACCATTCAACTACAATACATCCTTAACAATGGGCTCATATTTCATTTCCAAAGCATCAACAACACACCTAGGCATCACTGAACTACTAGCCCCTAAATCAATCATGCAATTGTGGACTAGTTTATCCCCTATAATTAAAGAAACATAAAATGGGGGAGGTCTAACCTTTTTAATTGTTTCTTCCTCTCTTGATGGTTGTACTAGGCTTGTGGCACTTTCCATGCTGGGTGGCTGATCCTTTGGTTCAATACTTTCCAATTCTTGTTGTAGCAACCTCTTTTGCATGGGTATAGTAGTAACAATATCCCACATGGAAATATTCACATTTGTTTTCTTCATTTGTTCTACCACACTAAATGGCTTAGTAGGTGCTTTAGTAGAAACCTTGAGAGCCACATTTGTAGGAGATTGAGATGGAACAAACTGAGGATCACTTACATCTTTTCTACCATCATTTCACCTTTTTTGTTGAGGGGTATTTGACTGATCATTTACTACTTGTTCATGGGGTATCACATTTGAAGTCAAGGCCTGATTGAGAGGAGGAGGGGTAGCACCTTCAATAGCTCTTCTCTTACTCCTAGTGTTGTGAGCAATGGAATCCTGGTTTACATTACAATGTTCCTCCATTTGATGATTCATAAAGGAGAAATCACCTTGTCCCTGCATATATGAGGCCTCTTTCAATTGGTCCTCCTTATATGATTGTCCTACTACAGGCTCTTGGATGGTCAAAGCCAAATAAGATTCATCCTTTTGACACATGCAATGAGCATAGGAGTAGTTACAGGAGGGACAAAAATCTTGATCTTGGACCATGTTGTTTTGAGGGACTATGGCCCTACTTTGGTTCACATTTGAGGTTGAAGCATGGCTATTCTACCTATTGTGATCAAAAGAATTGTTCCCATAATTATGACTTGGAGGCCTACCACTATTTAGAGTTTGATGTTGCAATTGATGAGCCTTACTACCTTGAGCTTGCTATCTCTCTAAAGTCACCACCTTATTGCTCATTTTTTGCATCACAGAGAAACTATCCTCCAGTTTCTTTTCTTAGCCCTACAATCTCTTATCGATGTTCAGCATCATAGATTGCATCATTTCCTTGATTTTTTCTATTCCATTTGAAGATGTAGAAAGTTGAGGGACTAGAGCAAGGGATTGTGATGTGGAAGTTGTAGGAAGAGGAGCCATTTCTGGTTGGTGATTTGGAACATTAGGAAAGAAAGGCATGGGAGGTCTTGGAGCTAGCTTGCCTCCTTGTATTAGGATGTTTTCTGACTTTATTGCTATGTCATAAGCAGTAGGCAAGGTATCTCCTCCCATAGTTTGGATTGTAGTGGCGATGTCACTGTTAAAAGCTTTGAGGTAATGCAAGAAGGCATTCCCAGGGGTAGGTTTTACTGAAGCAAGTATTCTATCCCACGTCTTTTGAAATCTATAGTTGAAATTAGTCATACATTCATGGGGAGCTCTTTTTATAATAGTCAACTGTTCTAAAAGTGACAAATGGTCACTTTTGTCCTCAAAGTGTTTACATAGTCCTGTTCCTAATCCATCCCAATCTGTTATGGAACCATGAGCCAAACCTCTATACCACAAGAGTGCTTTTCCTTTCAAAGATGAGGCTAGAAGCCTAATTGCAACATCATCTTTTGTAATACCATGGATATTGTAGACATTTGTAACTTATTGAACGTGTTCTGATGGAGAGATAGAAGTTTCACTAGTAAACTCTGGTATACTTTTGAGTGTAGCTATTGGTATGTCACGTCTTTGAGCCAATAAAAGAGGACTTCCACCATTAAAGGTGGAAAAATTATGGGCTCTAGGCTGTACCATATAGACCAATGATCTATTGATATGTGTTGATGAAAATCTAGGCTTAGATCTAACAGTAGGAGGGGTAGAGATAGATCTTGTAGAGGTATTTGTTACTATTGCACTCCTAACTGGTGATAAAGATACTCTAGTCCTCCTTATAGAATTTGAAAATGAAAGCTCTTAGTACTGAAATTTACCTTTAGAAGATGCCCTTGTTTCAGCTTTAGGCATGAATTACTGCAACTTTGGTCTAGAACCAGATGTATTTGAAGCTTAGAGTCACCAAGTACTTGAAGGGGAGCCTCTTGAAGGCTTGAACACTGAAGCCAGTACTATCTCCTCGATATTAATCTTGAAATCTTCCTTTTGACACTAGTAGACTTGAAATTTTTTGAATTTTTGTCCCACTAGGCATGCTAAAAACTGTTAACACAAAGGTTTGCACCCATGTCCAAAGTTTTTACCTAAAGAAAAACTTGTGAAACATGAAAATAACCTCCAGGCTGTGGGACTTGAACTATAAGGTTGAGTCTCTGGAGAAGGCTAGCGTCCTTTACTATTAGGGTGCACCTACCTACTCTTGGGGAGGAAAAGGGAGAAGAAATGCATGAAAAGCAAATCTATCTATCCTAACCTAAGGGGGTGATGCACCAAAATAGAGTGTTCAACCAATCTCTACCCATACATGCACTATTGAAATGTCATGACACCAAAAATATACACATTCAGACTTGGTTTAACCTAACAATCACATGTAGATCAAAAAACCCAAATGAATGACACAAGAAAAGAGAGGATTCACTTATATACCATTTATAGGCCAAAAGAGATACAATCATGTAAGATTGTAGATATCCATAATACACTAATGAGAGGCAAATAGTTCTTGCACTTTACACCAATGGCTGAAGGAGATAAGGTAGAATGGCATACAACTCAGAGGCAAAAGGAATTTACACATGAGATTGCAGAGCAATATCAGAGAACTTCGAGAAAATTTGACCTTTACAAAATTTGCTAAAATTGCCTTTATAGTTCAGGCATAACTGGGATGTCCTCTTACTGAAGTTACTCCACAACCACTTCCATTAAGCCCTTCAAAGAATAATCATTGAGATCTGAAGAAAATCCCATCTGAGTACAGATCTAGGTGCAATGATGTATGATCTTGTTGGAATAGGGCCTTGAGAAGACAGAAATGCTGCCATTAAATAGTTCTAAATAGGTAGATGGATCAAATCAAAGATGGTGGAGTGTTTCTCACATTCACTGAGTTGAGTGCTCATTTGAGGGTGGTTGGCATTGATCACAAGGATCAAATCATGCAACAAAACTCAAATTTCCCTGTTTCTAGCTTGTGAATCAACTTGATCGGTAGGTCAACTAAATATTGCACCCAAGTTAGGCCACATGGGCCAATAACTTCATTTTATTTTGCCACTCTACAAGTTTCCATGTGGTTGACCAACACCTCCTTTACTAACTGTGCCACCTCCTCAAATCCTAACCGCAATGTAACTATCAATCGCCAACCTTAACCATGCTACCTAGCCACAACGTATCTCTCGGGGCCTGCGAGGACATGTGGCCCTTATGTGCTTCCCTACAATGTTCAACTCCCTCATACTTCCATATTGCAAGCAAGCACCGATCATCAATCTGCACAAGATCAATGATTAGGAGAGACTCTCCATTCACTATGCCTATCCATGAAAACCTAGGCCCACAAAACACTTGGCTTCTAACTTGGCAACCAACTGGTGCCACTTTGGCATCACTTTGTAGCATATGAAACTAGTTCGGCCCCACAAGGACACGTGGAAATAAGATGCTTGCCTGCATTCCTTAGAATCCTTGCATCTTCATTTTGTGGGGAAGCACTAGCCATTGATTAGATTACATCAGACAGTGGAAGGTGGAACTGGGAACATGAGAGGTTGTGGGACAGATGTCACCAAGGTGCATGCCCACATTCCTTAATCTTCTTGCATCTTTATATTGCGAGCATGCACCAACTGTTGATCTTGAGAAATTTGATGGTGCTTGTAACACGTGCATTCTGAACCTCTGTGAATACCCACCATGATGTCATCCAGACATGCATCGCCAAGGTACTTCCCCACACTGTTAGAAGGTCTAACGAAGCTCAGAATGCAAGAAAGCAAGCACCAATTGAATTGCCAGCTCATCCTGCCACTTCCCATCCTACGGCTAATAGAAAGAACACAGACCCACCGATCCATGTATCATAAAGGGGCTTCCCCACATTACATAAAGATCATGCATTTGGAGAATGCAGGGATGCACCCATCGTAGATCATTAGAGATCTGATGATGAGGAAAGCTGTAGAAAAGAAGAAGGTTCGTTTGATCATTTTATTTAATTTTTTGCATTTTAAATTCTCGGGCATTAAAATAGTATAAAAGATGGGAAATAGCCATTGGGTGGGGTAGCATTCAAATTCAAATTTTGGTAGGAAGAAAAATGGGTAACAATAATGATGAAGCTAGTGATAAATTTTGTAAAGAGATGAAGAATGAATTTGAAATGAGCATGATAGGAGAAATGACATTTTCCTAGGATTGCATATTGTGCAGAATAATGATGGTATATTCATTTCATAGACTAAGTACCTAAAATATTTTTTAAAAAGGTTTGGTTTGGAAAGTTGCAAATCTATTGGCACACCCATGATAACTAGTCACAATTTATCCAACAAAGATGATACATCTGCAATAGAGCAGAAGAAGTACAAATCCATGATTTGAGGTTTACAGTATCTAACTCACACCAAACTAGATATAGAAAATGTAGTTGGGATTGTAGCTAGATTTCAAGTTGATCCTAAAGAATATAATTTTGCATTAGTAAAGAGAATATTTAGATATCTGAAAGGGACATCTGACTATGGAATTTGGTATGATAGATCGAGTGATTTCACTCTATGTGCATATACTGATGCAGATTGGGCAAGTAGTTGATTCAGGAGAATCTTGGGTGTGAGAGATATCTTGCATCTGTTAGGATAAACCACGGACAAAAATAAAAACTACATGCAAATGTAACCAATTACAGAAAATAATAGAACACATAGAAATGAACACAAGGCACCAAGATTTAATGTGGCTCACCCAATCCTTGGGCTACGTCCACCAAACAGCAAGTCAGATCTTATTACAATCCACTGATTACAACTTGATTACAATCCGTAATCCCTTACAGCTCAATACTGCCGCAAGAACCAATTTCGTATCACCACACATGAAAAATACCCAACCCTAAGCCCTTTTTATACAAGTATTAAACTGCTTTAGGGTTATAACATGTCGGCCATATGTCGGCCATAATATGTCGGCTACCATGTCGGCTACTTCCCAAAATTTTTTTTTCCTTTTTTCGGGGCGATGCCCCGAACCCCACTATTTATGAAGTATGTACAGTACTTTCCTAATTAGTCACCACAATCTAACAATCTCCCACTTGGGGACTGATCAGGCTCCACACTAAACAACAATCTCCCACTTGGAGACTGATCCTGTAGCAATACAACTACCGCATGGGGCTCCCACTAGATCAAACCACCCTGGACTCTGCTGTTCTTTTATTCACATTTAGTCTAAAAGACCAACTAAAGCTGAAGAGGAGTTCAGCTTCTCCCTTGTTACAACCTTTGTCAACATATCTACTAGATTTTCATTGGTATGTATCTTCTCCAGCTTTAACTGTCCATCCTCCAAAACTGACCGAATGAAATGGTACCGCAACTGTATGTGTTTGGTCTTAGAATGCAGAGCTGAATTCTTAGCAAGATGAATGGCACTCTGAATATCTATGAAAAAATAATTATCCTTCTGAGGATGTCCCAATTCTTCCAAGAAGAACTAAAGCCATATCATCTCTTTGGCTGCCTCTGTAGCAGAAACATATTCTGCCTCTGTAGTGGAGAGAGCATTAATCTTCTGTAGCCTAGAAACCCAGCTCACGACTGCCCCACCAATAGTAAAGACATAACCTGTAGTACTCCACTTGGTATCAATATCCCCAGCCAAA
Organism: Cupressus sempervirens; assembly: GCA_028749045.1. Taxonomy (NCBI): domain Eukaryota; kingdom Viridiplantae; phylum Streptophyta; class Pinopsida; order Cupressales; family Cupressaceae; genus Cupressus; species Cupressus sempervirens. Next base: position 376,494,672 of record CM053791.1, on the reverse strand, counting down.
TCTGAGTCAACAAAACCTTGCAAATCAGTAGTAGAGCCCCCAAAGTGTAAACACTTATTGGATGTTCCTCTCAAATATCTGAGAATCCACTTGACAGCATTCCAATGCTCAAATCCTGGATGACTCATATACCTGCTAACGACTCCCACTGCATGTGCAATATCTGGCCTAGTGCATACCATAGCATACATCAAACTTCCTATAGCTAAAGCATAGGGTACCTTGGACATCTTATCCTCCTCTTCCTGTGTCTTGGATTGTAGGGCCCATTTGCCGTTGCACCAAAAGCCATGACTATTAGTGAACATGGAACACCACATAATTAACCACCTGTGGGTAGGGGAGCACGTCGCATCACCCAACAATCTCCCCCTCGATGCACATACTAGGTGCTTATGTGGGTCGGGAAGGCATCGGGGAGATTTGAACCCATGACCAAGCCAAAACTAGGCTCTGATACCACTTGTTAGGATAAACCATGGACAGAAATAAAAACTACATGCAAATATAACCAATAACAGAAAATAATAGAACACACATAAATGAACAGAAGGCACCAAGATTTAATGTGGTTCACCCAATCCCTGGGCTACGTCCACCAAACAGCAAGTCCGATCTTATTACAATCCACTGATTACAACCTGATTACAATCCGTAATCCCTTACAGCTCAATACTGTTGCAAGAACCAATTTTGTATCACCACACATGAAAAATACCCAACCCTAAGCCCTTTTTATACAAGTATTAAACCACTTTAGGGTTATAACATGTCGGCCATAATATGTCGGCTACCATGTCGGCTACTTCCCAAATTTTTTTATTTTTTATTTTTTTTCTTTTTTCGGGGCGATGCCCCGAACCCCACTATTTATGAAGTATGTACAGTACTTTCCTGATTAGTCACCACAATCTAACAATCTTCCACTTAGGGACTGATCAGGCTCCACACTAAACAACAGCATCCCCCGAAAGTATTTTTATTTTTAATCTTTTCTATTTTAATAAGGACTAGTAGACAAGGTGGTTACTATTTATGGAAACTTACTATTTTTAGTAAGTTTTTCATAGAGGCTTAGAATGTTCTCATTTTCTGCATGAAGGTTCATTTGAGAATTATAAGTCTACCATAAAATCTCATTTCTCCAACTTAATTATTAGAGAAGTTATTGCAGATTTTTGGTGAAAAATTTAGGAGAAAAATCTTTAGGCTCACCGGTGGAGGCCTTAGAGTGCCCAGATGAGGTCAAAAAACTTGACAGAAGGGCACTTGTGAAAAGTGGTTATAATAGCCAATCAGAGCAACAATTTGAGAGTTATGGCCTTCCAAAGTCAGGCTACCCAAAATTTTTAAAATATTTTTCAAAGATTAATTTGGCCAACTCTATATGTATTGTTAGAGTTTGTAAGCCCTAGGTTTTAAGTTTCAATGTCTAGAACCTTCCTAGGCAACATAAAATTACCTATTTAAGAAAGGCCCAAATATTGTCTAGAATGACTTTGGCTGGTAGTTTGTAGCTTACTCATGTAGATTACTATAATGAAGGCACCCATGTGGGTTAGCATATTGTACTTGTGAAATCTATAATTCCACATTTGTGACACAAATAAGAAGTACATATTTTGTTTTTACATTTGTTGTTATTTCTTTATTTTTGTTATAGTTTATGGTATTAGGGGAGAACCCTTCATCAAGCAATATCAAAGCTAGAGTTCTTGAGTGTGTGGACAGATTGTCAATAGTGAGATAGTTTTCACCAAGATCATGGTTTGGGTTGAGCATGTAGATAGATCACCAATTGTGAGTATTCTTCTTCACTCCTTTCAGCATCTGACATACTCTACAATTTTGCACAAACTTCTTCACATCTTGCTGCAATTATGGCTAGTAATAATTCTCAACAACCAAAATTGAAAATCTATTTGCATGTTTAGCCCAAACCACAGTCTTGGTGTGAACTACCACTCAAGAACTCTAGCTTTGGTACCACTTGATGCAGGGTGTTCCCCTTAATACCATAAACCATTTCAGAAATAAAGAAACACCAACAAATGCAAGAAAAAAATATGGACTTCTTATTTGCACCATAAATGTGGAACTATAGATTTCACAAGTACAATATGCTAACCCACATGGGCACCTTTATTATAGTAATCTACAAGACTAAGCTGCGAATTACCACCTAGAGCCATTCTAGACAATGTTTGGGCCTTTCTTAAATAAGCAAATTTATGTCATTCAAGAAGGTTCTAGACATTGAAACTTAATACCTTGGGCTGACAGACCCTAGCAATACATATAGAGTATTCCAAATACATCTTTGACAATTATTTTAGAAATTTTGGGTAGCCCAACTTTGGAAGGCCATAACTCTCGAACTGTTGCTCCAATTGGCTATTATAACCACTTATTAGGAAATATCAGATCTTGATCTACATGCTTGGAATGGTGCAAGCTCCCTTTTGTTTAGTTTTTTGACCTCATCTAGGCACTCTAAGGCCTCCAACGGTAAGCCTAAATATTTTTCTCCTAAATTTTCCACCAAAAATCCACAATAACTTCTCCCATACTTAAGCTAGAGTAGTGAGATTTTTATGGTAGGCTTATAATTCTAAAATGAACCTTCATGTAGAAAATGATAACATTCTAAAATCGTATGAAAAACTTACTAAAAATAAAAAATTCTGTAAATAGTAACCACCCTATCTACTAGTCCTCATTAAAATAGAAAAGACTAAAAAATAAAAATATTTTTGGGTAATGCAAGATTACTCTCACACCCAGGATGCTTCTGCATTAGTAGTATGGATGATATAAAGAGCACCAATGGTGGAGCATTCTTTCTTGAAGGAAGATTGGTTTCTTGGCTAAGCAAGAAGCAAGATTGTATTTCGTAGAGAACAACTAAGGTAGAGTATGTTGTAGCAACAAATAGTTGTAATCAAGTAATGTGGATGAAGTAGATGCTAAAGGATGTCAAAATTGAGTTTGAAGAACCTGTTATCATTTATTGTGACAACACAAGTACAATGAGTATGCCTAAGAATCTTGTATTGCATTGTAAGCCTAAGCATATATCTATTAAGTATCATGTGCTAAGATAGAAAGCAATAGAAAATAAATTAGATTGGAGTATGTAAGTAAAAAGGATCATATTGCAGATATCTTTATGAAGCCTTTGCCTAAAGATACATTTGATTACTTGAGAGGAATGCTTGGGGTTATGCTCCTACCTACTTTTGAGTAGATGATGTAGAGAGTGCATCAGTCTAGTAGTACAAAGCACTATTGTTAAAGCCTAGACTGAATGTTGATGCTTCCTGTATGGGGTAGTGTTTGGTATGTACTAAGTCATTGAGGACTCTTGGTATTTGGTATTGAATAGTGTCTTTGGACACTTGAGTTGGTTGAAGAGTTGAAGAAGTAGTTATAACAATTGGTAATTTTTTGCATGTATTTGAGGTCTTTGACTTTGATGTCAATGGGGGAGAATATGCATGAAAAACATCTCCTAAGTATGGGGGAGAGATATCTTTTCAAGAGATTTAGAAAGATTCATTTAAGGAAGCAGGAATGTGCACCTATGTATTGTGAATTATTTAATGTGAAGTAAAAAAGTGATGTCTAAGAAGATGATGAGAAAGAAATAAACATCTAAGTATTACTGCGTATTCTTGGAACTTAGATATTTTTCATATATGTTCCCATCAATTCTAAAGGGGGAAATTGTTAGCATGAATGCTGATGATACTACTTTGGAGAGTATCTTGAGCATTGGATAGTATTGACATGTTGCATTCATGACTATGTTTTTTATTGATGTCAACATAACATGGTTTCTATAAAGACTGGATGAGTAACAAACAAAGATCTTGATGGTATAGACAATGGTTTGATTTTTTGGTGATATGCAATTATGGACATGATCAACATAGTGTCTTCATCATGTGGTCAAGTGTAAAGAGTCTGAGTCAAAGATGTATAGAAGATGTACTTGATGTACCAAGAGAAATTTAGAGATAAAGTATTGGAAAATTAGTCCCTAATGGTTGTTGGCTATCTTACATCTAATACTTAATGAAGAGACACATAGTTAGGAAGTGACAAAGGATAGTTAGCTGATGACATCGGTGAGTTCACATGCCCTAGTATTGCATGTTTAAAGTTTTGTATAGATTGTGAGCTAGCACTGCTATTGTAATTATAATTAATTAATTATCTTATTATAATTAATTGGGAAAGCCTCAAGGAGGACTCAAGGAATTATTATGAAGATATGGTATAAAGGAAAGATGTTTTCCTTGATTATAAAAAGTATAATGTGTATTGAGATTGTTGTTCATGTGCAAAGTACAAAAAGGAGCAGAGTGCTTATTGAATATGTGTAAATGATCCAAAGAATTATTGGATGTAATAATTATGATATGATTACAAGATCAGAAGGAGTTGAGGTGTAATGCCCTGCCCTGAGATCCTTGGAAAAAAGGATGAAATGCAAGCAAGATAATTTTTTTTTTTAAAACAAGTGTAAGTGTACATGATAACAACATACACAGATCACAAGATTGCAATAGAAGACTAACAATCATCTAAACACCAATAAATCTCCAAATACCACTACTAACCAAAAACACATAATAAAATATCAGACATCAACGAAGCTAAAATACCAAAGCTGACTCCTAAAAAATTGGTTGTCTGAAATCCTGAAGCCCTGAAATCTCCTAGAATCTTTATCTTAGCTCATAGAGGTCTGGAACCTATCTCAAATAATCCTTATACTTGAACAATATATTTTAATCCCTAAGGGATTTACCATAGAAACACACATAATTAGAATCAAAATATGACACCATAGGGTTGAAGAACACTGAAGAGGGTATCTGAATCAACTCCCAAAAAGTTTGGATCAAGCTAAAAAGTGGCCGCTGCCCACTTGCATAGGTTTTTACAAAATCCAAGTGATACTTTAATACAACACTGGAAAGTATTGTGTGACATTCCTAAAGAAGGAGGGTGACACTTTTAGGGACTGGGCGATACTTCTCTCGAAGGTGTGTGATACTTTAAGGGTATCATATGACATTTCTTACAAGGAGGTGGGATACTGGAAAGTATCACACAATATTTCTTCAAGAGCGTGCGATAGAATCAAGGGATGCATTATATAATTTCTATGGGTGTGCGATACATTTTTGTGTCACACCATGCTGATAAATGGTCACCCATAGAAACACAAGAACACTTAAGAAAAATACAAAAGGGGAAAAATAGAGTATAAAACATCCACACTAAGGAGTACTGGATTCATAATTTGAGGCATTAACACTCATACACACTACTAAAAGATACTATCTACATCTAACCATCTAACAACTAGTAAGAAGCAAAAGTATAGAAGGAACATCACAATGATCTAAAGTAACATCACAATGTACAAGACAACCAAACTAAGTATGTGGTTACTCCCAACTGTCAATGGCCTCATAAGGCCATCGTGGGCCCTAGCCATCCCCCGTGTGTAACATCCCAAGCCACTGATTAGATCATCGGTACTATCATAATAGGGATGTCATTACTAAAACATGCTAAAATCAAAAGCATAAGGAAATCTAACATGCTAGTAGTAAAGAAGAAGATAATCATACAACATAGATAACATCACCTACCACATGCTAATCACCATAATAAGGAATGCATCAAAACTAACATCATCTAAACAAGATAAACAACATCCCAATGAAAACATAAATCACAAGGAAGCATACTCCATAAACTAAAGTACCATGTGAACACATCCAATAATAGTCATGCTAGGATACAAGACTATCTTTTTACACTGATCCCTAGTAGTGGTGAAGGTAGCTACACCTCCCGACCATGTGGCACCTGTAGGTCCACACCTGCTATGCCGATGGAGATAATGATCTAACCACAAACACACAAAACAACATCCATGGCTAAGACACATGCCAAGCAGTATGATGATTGAATCCAAGATATAGACAATGCATAAATTATAGGTCCTAGTCAAGCATCTCAATGGGCTACTATGTAGGGACTGACATCATGGAGAGTTGGTTGGTATCCAAAAACCCAAGCTCAGATCACATGTGGAAACACTCTCAAGGTACTCCTTTGGAGGCCATCACATGAATGTGGACACTCACTCTAGGTACTCCCTTGAAGGCCAACACATAGAAATTTTTTAATTATCTTGAGTTTTATCACCACTCAATATTTTATTTAATTATCACTTAAAAAATCCCTCTACCATACCTGTGGCATCATGATTGTTAGGTTGCAAGATAGGAGCCCCTCTCCATATGCTACCCTAACCTACCCATGCTCATCCAATGATGAGTGCCTATAGGCATGAAAATTCCTAACCCATCAGAAATGATCACAACTTCTAGAAGTACCATGGAAGATTGAGCCTCATAGGTCACCCAAAAAATGTACTTGTGTGTGGTGCACCACCAGCACGAAGATCAACAAAAGGATTGGATGATAACACAAACAAAAAGTCAATCAACTGAAAACATAATCGAGATGATAGATGCTACACACATCCCAATGCAAATATTCTACAAAAGTGGTCTAACATATATCCTAACAAATCATCCAAGTCCATAACCCACATTGTGCCAACAAAACTTGAGAAAATAGGGCAACATGCAAAATGAGGCAAAAACCCAAATTTTGGAAAAATTTTGAAATCAAAACCCATTAGGCCTTTGGGTGCAAAAACCTTGAAAATCCAAAAATAACTAAAATCGAATATCATATGAAAAAATGGCTAGCATAACGGCTCAAAAACCCAAACCCTCATTTCAAAAAAAGGGAAAACGTTCATACCCAACCAACCAGGTAGAACCAACAAATAGAAATGCAGGAGAACACTAGTTCTCAACCTCCTAACATACTGCTACAAGAAACATAAGCTAAAATGGGGGAAAAAAAAAAAGGTAAGCCCTACCTAACAGTAAAAAGGGCAGAAACTGAAACTCGTGCAATAAAATAAATCACCTACCAAATTTTTTGAAAATGACGACAAAGCATAAACTCCACAAGCTAAATCAAATGAGACCAACCTCATGTAGATCCCATGCTCACAGCTCCTAGAACAAACAAAAAAAGAATCCGTTAGAAGAGGATTTCTAAATTTGCTCTCAAAATCCTATTTCTAAAATGTGAGAAGTGAATAATGAATTCCCTTGTCCAAAACTTATTCACTTTTCAAGTGAATAGTTGATTATGAAAAATAGCCAGCTAGAGTAATTAATCTCCAAATTGACCCAAATGAAAATAGGTTATTATCTGTAATGGAAATTCACCTAAGGAAAAGCTTCCAAAAATTAAATTCGAAAAGATTTAAAACCCAAAAACCCAAAATCACAGAAAATCACTTAACACTTTCGCAACAAATGCAAACTTCTAAATGCACAGACATGCTCACTGGTCTAATCACATAATGCAAATGAGTTCAAATTTACTAATCACCAAAAGGTTTTAATTAAAATAATTAAAATAAGGGTGCGTAGACCATATAGGGATGACATTGGTAAAATATAAATAGCTAAATCATTATCTCCATGTGCCATTTCCAAGGATATAATTCTTGCACACTAAAATACATGATCAAGTACAATTGCATATAATATCATAGCCAAAGCAACATGTATTAAAAAAACCTATTTAATCCATTTACATCACTCACTTTTGTAGAAAGTGAAAAGATACAAGAATGAAGTAAATAACCATAGCATAAAATTCATCTCATAACATAACCAAAAAATATGTCCAAACAAACCATATAACTAGATATCATCATAGATCTACTGTCATCTCAAAATAGCATCAAGATGCAAATATGATAAACTAAACAATATAGAAGTAAAGCATCTATGGTATCGAATCAAAGTATAACATCTGACCCTTGGGTTATCATAAGGTACAAAATAAGGTTAACAAGTATCTCTCGAATCAACATAGACAAGGTATAGACTACAAACACGAGAGGCACCACAAGAGGTCTAGTTGATAGGATAGAGAAAGAGGAAGGAATAATACAATACCATTCTATTAGTCTACAAGGAATAATTTAGAGATCATTTGGACAGCGGGTTCATTGGTCTTGCCCTTAAAGCTATTTGGGTAGTGGGTCCAACTATCTTCAACAACTCCTAATAGGGTTGGAATCTCCTAACATGGATTCAAAGTCTCATAACAGGGACTCATATGTATTGAATGTTGTAATAGACTCTTAATAGGGTCTATCCTCTAACAAGGAATATTTATATTAGTACATCACCTTGTGGGTACCATCCCCGTCAGGGTTTTCCCTTTGATCAAGAGTTTCCCTAGTTAACATATTTGGTATTATTGTGTATGAGTATCTTATTGTAGTTTCAATTTACATTATTCATATGGTTAAGATTGTTTAAGGTTGATAATTGTGATATTAGTTGGGTAATTGATTCACCTCCCCCTCTTAGTTGAATCAGTGGACTATATATTTTAATAGCAGTAGCAAAAGTTGAGCCATCTACAAATAAAGGAGTAGTGAAAATCACCAAACTAAGTAGCTCAAGTGCAGAGAAAATGAAATCCTCTAGCCTAGAAAAAGAGGAGAAGATTGGTAAAGATAAAAAAAGTTAAAGAAGATGATGTAGAGAGGATAAAATTAGATAAACTGACTATAGTACCTAAAGGAGAAAAGAATATTGATAAGGTATGTGCCAACCTATGAAGCTCTACAGGCTTATCCAATTTTAGATTTGTGAAATATGACACATTGGATAATGATGATAGAAATAAAGTTGAGGAGGCCATGGCATAAATGATGGCTAAATATAAAGAACATATGGTTTAAAGGTTTTCCCTTCTTAACCCTAATTTCCAAAAGGAATGATCCAAATTGATTAAGCACAAGAAAGTGACCAATGCAAAAATGGATCATGTGATAGAGAATAGGGAGAAAGGGGGGTTGAATGATATTTCTATTATGAGGGGTATGTGCTTAAATCTTGAAATAGATAAAAGACAAATACTAACCTTGAATCTGGAAAATGTTGATTTCTGATGTCTGTATTCAATTTTTGGAAATTCTGTAACCTATCTCAAAATAGAAATGTCAATATAGAGAAAACCCATAAATATTTTATATTTTTGAAGGGAGATCCACCTTGACCTTGATAGTGGGGCACAATCTTACCCTAGGGCATAATTGTACCCCAAAATTTGACCTTGACCTACACTTCTCTGGCAAATTTTTTGTTTGCAAATCTCGCAAGTTTGATGAAAAGGGTATTCAAATTTGCTCTTAAATTCTCTATTCCACACTTGTATCTCCAAAAAAAAATGGTTTTTTTGTTTGGATGAGGGGTTTTCCTTGGTGAAACCCTAGTTTCAAATCAAACTTAATAATAAAATTGAAATAGAGAATGCTAGCAAGTAGTACAAGTAAATCTAACAATGAAGCTATGATACTCAATAGATATGCAATTGTATTTGAAATGTAAATAAGTATATTGATATGAAATATTGAACATAACATTAAAAAATATAAATTAAAACCTCCATGATTGTATGCTTGAAATCCACCTTGATGGCATTCAATGTTTTCATTGAAGATCAAGGATGAACATTTGTGTTAAGAGTGTTTAGCCCTTCGAGTAACTGGTTTGGGGTCATGTCAAGTGCCTTGAATGGGTCTTTGCATGGATCTAGATATTTTCCCCCTATTATGCTTCTCTCTCTCTCTCTCTCTCTCTATTTCCAACCTATTTTCTGACAACCTGCTCTGTGAAAATGAGAACTTTGACTTCTAGGTTAAGGATGACCTGGTGGGTAAAGGTCGACCTCAACCTTAAGCTAGGTCAAGGATGAGGTCAACCCTAACCTAGGATAGGGTTGACCTCATCCTTGACCCTAGGTTCATTTTTGAAATTTTGGAAGTTTTGGGATTTTGAGCTTTGAAAAGTTTCTTTTCCCATTTTTGGGTTAGCTATTTCAAGTTTTAGAATGGTAGATTCTTAAAGTACATTTAGTCTAGGTCTATTCTTAGGGCTTAAGGTTAAATGGGATTTAATGTTCCTATGTTGGAAAACCCCTCATCCAGACAAACAAACCATTTTTCTTGTAGATACATGTGTGGAACAGTGAATTAAAGTGCAAAGTTGGATACCTTTTTTGTTGAACTTGTAGGATCCACAAATAGAAATTTTATTAGAGTAATTTAGGTCAAGGTTGACTTTTTGGGGTCAGGGATGACCTTTTATATCTATGGTAAGATTGTGCCCCACTATTTGGGGTAAGATTATGCCTCACTATTTGGGTCAAGGTCAACCTATGCTCTGAAAAGAAAAATATTTCTAGGTTTTGAGGATCTCATAGTTTTAATTTTAGGATAGTGAAAATCGATAGTCTTTGAGATTGTTTGACATGGTTTTCTCTATCTTGACATTTCCAATCTAGAACACATTGTAGAATTTCCAGAAACTGGATACAAACATCATAAATCAACATTTTCCAGATTCAAGTTTAGTACTTGTCTTTTATCTATTTTAGGATTTAAGCACATATCCCTCATAATAGAAAGATCATTTAACCCCACTTTCTCCCTATTCTCTATTACATGATCCATTTTTTCATTGATCACTTTCTTGTGCTTAATTAATTTGGATCATTCCTTTTGGAAATTAGGGTTAACAAGGGAATTAGATGTCCTGTCATAATTTGTGGTGTTCTATTGCATTTAATGTTTGTTAGGTCTTTTCTTTAAGATTACATTTAGTTAATGCTCTTGCATTTTAATTCAAAAATAAAAAATTTGCAAGATTTCTTTCAAAATACAAAAATATTCATGCTTTTTGTTTTCTTAGTTTAGTTCTTTTTTTTTTGCATTGGTTTATGAGTTTATTAATTCTAGTCCTACTTCTAATCTTAGGGTTAGACACAGTCATAGACTAGTGGGTACCTTTGAGTATGAGTCTTCTTCTCCTTTCCTTAGAATTTTGAATGAGCCTTAGATTCTACCTAATTCTAATCCTCTTATGGAGCACAAATTTTCTCACTCATCTCATGATGAGGATTATTCTTTGAGAGTTCCTCCCGAACAAGTCCAAAAATTTTCAAATGAACTTGATAAAATGGGTAATTGACTTCTTCAAGAAAACCATAATCAAGATTCTATTCAAGCTATTTAAGCTCTTAAGAAAGTTCTTTGTGATGGTGACCAAGGTGTTAATCTCTTACATGATATTACACACCTTGTGCATTCCAATGTTAAACCTTTAGCTCAAGAAGCTCAAGATTTAGGGTTGTTTCCTTTTGTCACTAGTGTAGAACCTTCTTTTGCTCCTCTTCCTAGTTTTCTTATTTACACTTCTTTGGTCACTGTGATGGTTCCCTCTATCCCTATGAGTGTTTTTCCTGTATCCCTTCCTATATCACAACCTTCTTATCTTACTGTTCCTTTTACATATTCTACTCCTTTGCCAACTGTAGTTCCTAGTGTTCCTCCAATTGTGTCTTCCATTCTTGTAGCTTCCTACACTTTACCTAGTGTATCTAATGTTACTATTCCTCCTATTTCTTCTCATGATTCTACAATTATCAATTTGGCTCAAATTGTGTCATCTTTACAAAAACAACTTGCTTCCTTGACTCAACACAAGTTTACTATCCCTACTTGTGACATGGGAAGTCCTTTCTCTTAGGATATTATTTGTACTCCCATTACTCAACAAGATGAATGCCTCATCTTGAGAATTATAAAGATAAGGGAGACCCTGTTCATCATGTTAAAACATTTCATATCGTTTGTAGTGATTATGCCCATGATCATAGGATTTTAGCTAATTTTTTTGCTAAAAGTTTTCATGACAAGGCATTACAATGGTTTTTTTCTTTGACTCCTTATTCTATTCATTCATTTCCTCAACTTGCTAATGTTTTTATTCAACAATTTCAAAACAACATTGGCCCACAAGTTTCTTTGATTGATTTGATGCATTGTAAATAAAATTCTAAAAAAAAATTGATTGGATTTATTGGTAGATTTAAGCATTTGCATGCTCAGATTTCCTATCCTCTTCCAGATATTGATATTCAATGTATGTTTATTTCAAATTTTCAAAAGGATATTAGAGATAAGATTCTGCTTACTAAATTTACTTCTTTTCAACAACTTTGTGTAGCACTTCATCATTATCAATTACAAGTGAGTCAATTTAAGAGCAACACTCCAATGGCTCCTATTCCTATTGATAAAAGAAATGCTACTCCTAATCTAAATAAAGTTCAAAAATTCAATAACAATGTCAAGATAAATAAACAAGAAAATGTAGTTTCTGATCAAGTTGTTATTGCATCTCACAATGCCACTTCTACATCCACTGCTTTTTGATTGAATCATACATTTACTCATCTCTTTGAATCTTTACATTATATTATGAATAGGTTCTTAACTACTAATATGATTAATTTTCCTCCTATTCTACCTCTTTTACCTTCTATAATGGTGGATAAATCTGTTGATCCAGAATCTTTTTCTCAATACCATCACTAGAATGGTCATGCTACTAAGAAATGTTATTTCATAAAATAACTAAATTGATTCTAATGCTTTATCTATTGATAATTTTAATGGAAGTGGGAATAATTTTTTTTCCTCCTAATCAAAATTTGCAAATCTATACAAATCCTTTACCTACACATGACTCTAATAATATTGTTCAACCATCTTCTATGGATATTGTGTATGATTTGAAGATGAATGGTCTTAATCATTTTGTTAATCAAGCGGGGCATGTGGTTCAATCTGTATCTCCACCTCAACCTCAACCTCCACTTCAATCTCAAGTTTTAGCTCCACCTCAATTGAAGCCTAAGCCTAAATTGAAGCATCAACCTAAAACTTGACAAAAACCTAAGAAAAAATGACATTAAGAAATTTTGATTACCTTTAATGATTCTAATACTATTAAAGCTCTTGATGGTCCCCTTTATATTTATGCTAAGATTGCTAAGATACCCACTCGTGGTTGTCTTGAAGATCCTACCTCATTAGTCAATGTTATTATAGAAGAAAATATTTTTATGAAAATTTTGCAACATGATTTTTATGATACATTACATGTGTGGATTCAAACTTGTAATGGTTTTCTTTATCCATCATTTGGTTCTATTGATTTACCAGTTGAAATTTGTGGAGAGATTATGAACACCACCTTTATTGTTGTTCCTACTTCTAATCAATTTCAAGATAAGCTTGGTTTACCATGGTTAAATTCCATGCATGCTATTGCTTCACCTATTCATAAATGTATTAAGTTTGTTTCTGATGATGAAGTGAAGACAATTAATCATAGTTTATATCATACCTCTAGGCCCAGGGATTCTGCTACCATTGTGAACATCTATTTGGAGTAAGAGATATCCAATCTTCCTTGATCCACCATTAGCAATATTCAAGAATTCAAAGATACAATCATGGGGTATAAATTATGGATTCTAAGTTTGCTAGGAGTACTTTAGCCTTAGGAGCTTGGTATACTTTCACATCTTATTCAATTCTATGCATTGCTTTCTCATACATATATATTCATGTTAGGTTTTCAATCTAGTAGATTAAATTTTGGCATTATGCATTCAATACACACACATACTATTATATCCAACTATTTATGGAGGTGGAAATCACCAAAATGAGGGTTTGACTAAGGCAAAATCCTATATAGCCACCCCAAAACCCTATATTTAGATATATGTAGGTGTTTTTTTGAAGATTGGAGTATAGATTTGGATACCCTTTTCGGAAAACTTCCAAGATCCATGAACAAAATTTTCATCATAGCAATATAGGTCAAGGTCAACTTTTCAGGGCACAATTGTGCTAGGGGGTAAGATTGTTCCCTTCTAACTAGGTCAAGGTTGACTTGGCTTTAGAAAGATAAATTTTTTCTGGCTTTTCTCTATTTTGACATTTCTAGTCCAAAATGGTAAGAGATTTTCCAGAAACTATATATAAGCATAAGAAAATTGGTATTTCTAGATTGGTTCTATTTCAAGGTATGTATCTTATTTTGTTTAATTTCAAGTATTTCCATTACTTATTCTATATTAAGGATAACAAGGCATAAGCAAATGAGACAAAAGTAGGGAAAAAATTCAATCTCCTTATTCCTTATGATACTTATGATAAATTGAGAATTTAGGTGTACCTAAAATACATAAGGATAATTACTTCACAAGGCATAAGGAGATTGAATGCTTGATCATAACCAAACTAGGAATGAAAGGATGCATGTATATATGGTAAATGATCCATCTCACCAAAATGCATAGGTATCCAACCACTACATCCACCTAGTACATAGGAATAAAAACTAAATACATAGCACTAATACCATGTTGAAGTTGATGAAAGATCAACCCCACAACTCCCAAGAATCACCTTCATGCAAACACCTATCACAAAAGAGAGAATCAAAAGACTAAGGAGGGTGAAATTGCTAGATCCATAGATGAGACATTCTTGATGAGCGAAAAGATAAATTGCTATATCAAAAGTGAATTGGTTAATAATTTCAAAGAGAGATTGTTCTTATAAAGGAGTAACCTATTACAAGGAAGAAAGAAAGATAGAGAGAGAAGGGTTTTCTTAATAAACAAGAAGATTGAATTTTCTTGTGCCAAATAGAATGAATGAATTTACAACTAATCAATCCTTATGAAGGAGATCATAACCTATGTTGCATCATAATAATTAATAAAATAATTAATTATTAGATGCCTAAAGTTTAGCTTAAGAAAACTAGAGTTAATTAGGAAATATCTAATTACTCTAACATGTGCCAAGATTCACTAGTGATATTTCGACAAACATCCAACACATTTAGGAAAATATGCAGAGAACAAGTAGCATAATTTTGTAGTCAGCTAATCTAGCTCAAGCCATTATAATCAGTTATTATTTTCTCAAGGAAAATTGGATGAGCTTTAAACATCTAATAGAAGCATGAGGTCAAAGTTGATCTCCATCCAATCCATGTTGAAACCTCTCATTTGGAGGTCATGCAATAAGAATTGAAGTCAATAGAAGATCCTATACAAGAAGATCACAATCTTTCAGTTGTTGATAGTTTGATTAATTTGGTAGCTAGAATGGAGTTGTAGAATCACACTTTGGAATCAACAAGAACCACTTGGGATCATGTACTTTCTATGATCAACCAATCACACAAACCATTTATTGAAGAATACAGTTTAATTCCATCAATTCCACCCTAGTAGAAGGTACAAGAAATATAAACAAGGGGGAAAGAAAGAATGAAATGATGATTACATATGGAATGGAATATTGATCACAAGGGGAAGTCAGAGCAGAAGAGTTAGAGTTAGATTCGACATTCAAAATTTCAAGTTCAGAAGGAAAATATGGTATGATATTGTAACAATCGGACTACTTAGAATAATGTGTATAAATTGTTCATTGTTCATTTATTTGGAAAAAAGTCAAAAGTTTTAAAGTTCTATATGAGCTATGTCATAGATTTAAGGGAGTACTCCTTTTATCATTGTAACTATGTAATCATGAAAAAGTATTTTTGGCACTAATGTCAAAGGGGGAGATTTTTGGTATCTCTAACTATTGTTGTTTTTTAGTGTCAAACATTTAGTCATATACTAGGTAGAGTTAGAATGGCATCAATGTGACCACACTACTTTATATAGTTTGAGTCATATAAATACTTGTATATAAACATGTATATGTCCAATTCCATAGTAGCTAAGAAAGTTTTTGGTCATTGATTATTTTTAGTATAAGATGAGCCTAATGTTTACAAAGTAGTTTGAGCACATTGATGATGAGTTACATAGAAGGTGCCATGCATAATAGAGACTAAGTGTCAGCAATGTGTATAATGAATGGCAAGTATCAAAGGCAGTTAGTGCCAAGTAATGTAGAATTGAAATTCAAGTCAAGAATGATACAAACTTTGAGGTAAACCATTTCAAGCCATCATTAAAAAGATATTTAATACTTGTAGAGGTTGTTACAAAGATTATTACATACTTTATGACATGAATCATAGATCCCTATGTGATGTGATCAACCAATCAGATGAGAAGCCAAAATGAGGAAGCATCTAGAAAGGTCTTTATGAAATCTTTAAATAGAGAATATCTAAACCTATTTGATACATGGAGTAGAAGCAAGCTATTCATGCAATCATAGAGATCAAGTGTGAAAGTGTGAACTTTGTGAAGAAGGTAGAAGAGTTAAGTTTTGTTATTATAGACTAGAGGAAGTGACCTTGTCAAAGTAGTGAAGGATAGTAAAGATATATCAAATCAAAGATCATATTAGATTGAAGAGAGGAGATCCAAAACTAGCTTATCAGAGTAGACTGAGGATTAGGTACTAAATCCATTTTAATAGATTGAGTCAGGGATAATCTCTTAACAGAGTGGTCTTAACACATCTTTGTGAATCTCTTAAATCAGTCCTTATTTTTTTTATTGTAAAATCCTCTCACAAGGTAAGATCTAATAGTCTTAAAATCCTTTAATAGGGAAGAAACCTCATATGGTAGATCATTAGAAGTGGTCAAACATTGTAACCCTAATAGGTTAAATTTATTACTGCAGTAGTGAAGATTTATGGGTGTCATGCCCACCCGACTTTTACCTTCATATTGAAGTATTTTTGGGTAACCAAATATTTTTGTTATGTGCTTAAATTTCATGCATGTGATTGATAGATTAGATCTATATGTTACTACAATTTGATTTACAAGTAATGTTATGCATGAACTAGATATGAGATGACAAATATGGTGAATGCACTAAATAATTGTAAAAAGGTAAAAAGTGTTATAGATCTTGATTCACCCCCCTCTAAGTATCTTAGTTTCCCAATTAAGATTTCCAATAGAAAATATACATCATTGTAGCATTACTAAACTAAGGATGTGGGAATAATTGTCCTTCTCCTCATTTTCTATTTGAATTCATCAAAATAACCATCTAATACATTCTCAAAACTATCTTCCAAATTTGTAATATACTCACTTATCTACCTAGTAGTAGGTTTTCCTTGCTCCCATACAATATTACCAATAGTAGGAAAATAAAATTGGATATAAAATAACATACACATTATCCATGATCCAAACTTATGCATTGAATTCTTCACCTTCTTGATTGACATAAGGTCCTCAGCCAATTGCAACCATTGGAGCTTGGTAATATCACATTCATAGTATTTTATCACAATCTTCCAAAATTGATCCACTCCCATAAATGACACATAGTTCAGTAACCTTGATTGGTAAAATTTATGTGCAATCACTCTCACAGAAAAGGCTATCAATGAATTAGTAATGTTTGAAATTGACATGCCATGTCCATTCCACTTGGCCTTGGTATTTTCTTGACTGCATCTTTGCTTTGGAATCTCATGGTTTTCTTCTTGTAAAATGTTGTATACTCTATCACAACATGAATAATATTTTTCATAATTCTTATTGACACATTCTCCAACCATAACTCCATGTCATGAATTTAGCTCACCATAGCCTTGATCCATTCAATCTTGAAATTTCTTGAAAAGTATAGGGCTTGTATCAAACCTTTCCTCTCTACAATTTTAAATTCATCCTTCAATACTTCTTTATTAAACAAATTATGATATGCCAATCAAATTTCATAGTCTCACACTTCATTGATCTTACACATGTAACAACTTTGTACATTGTGTATCATGATAACCCTACATGGTACCATTGATAACATATCCATTGAGTCTCCTTTCATAAAAATTTTAGGAATAACATGATATTTAGGTAGAGGAAAAGTATCGCTCTTCACCAATTGAACATTACTAACCTCTTTCCCTTGATTCCTTGCTGTAGATGATGATCTAAATGCCATTCTCTTGTTTAAGATTTGAAATTTTTCTTTCTCAATGACTCGACACAATTGACAATCAATGAACAATCACTTTTCAAAAATAGATCCTTAAGAACCATATAACTTAGAACTCATTATGCATAAGCCACACTTGTAGTATTCCCAATAGCATCATTCCATCATAATCATTTTCATTCAATTGTATAGGTACTATAGACAATTAGAGCTACATCAAATGGAGAAGAAAGAAGGACATGGGAACTCCAATTGAAGAGGGGGTTTTGCTTATGTTTGATTTCCTTTATTTCAATTAGTTTTCATGGTAGATTAGAAGGTTTTAGTCTATGTTTATTGAGTATTTGTGGTTTCTCATAGTATGCTAGCTTCTCACCCATTTTACAGTCCTACAATTGGTGAACCTGATGTGAAAATCATGCTTACTAACTTGGGTTTCTTTGTTTTGTGCTTGTAGGTACAAGGAAGGAGCTCATTTGGAGGATTCTAATGTTTGTCTACTCTTTCTTATCACATCTAGTCTAATTAGGAGGCCTAGTAAAAAGTTTATCTCTTTTATTTATGCATTTTTTGTACTTGTTATCTCAGGTGTGCACTCTGCTTTGTTAGGGCACACTTTGGGCCTTTGGGAAGCCATTTTAGGGGCCAATGAGTCACCAAAACTTATGTCTTCTTCTCTCACCTGACCAACTGCACTCCAAAACCATCAACTACACCCTTTTGGGCCCCAAGTGCACTAGGGGCACATTTTGCACTATCATAGTGCACTTGGTAGGATAACTTTCAATTTTTCATGTTCTGGGTATCATTTTGATCTCATTTCACCCTAGTTTGCACCCAACTACACTATAAAACTACCAACTATTCTCTAACTATCCCCAACTACACCAAGAACATAATTGGCACCATTTGAGTGTGTAATGGGCACCCTTGGATGCCCCAAAACAAACTAAACCAAATTGCTGAAAGGAATTATGTCAAACAGTTTGTATTCAACTTCTTAAAACCCCTTATAACTCCGGAAATCAAACATTTATTTGTTTGTTCTGTTTCGTGCATGGAATTGGTATCATACAAAATAAACAAGAAAGAAACTACAATAATATGCAAAGTGGAAATGAACTACAACCAAATAAATGTTATTTTCAGAATTCATAAAACCAAATACATGGTAGATTTATTTACTCACTAATTACTTCAGCATTATTGACATAATACTCCACCCCATGCTTACGAACTTGCTGCTATAGTACTTTGTCCTTCAATCAGTCCACTACCTTTGTTATATCATTCTCTCAAAGCAGCATAAGCGTCAGACAAGTAGTGAAGAAGATATGAGCAAAATACCAAATCTGCCTGTAGTCGGAAATGCAACTAAATTGCCTGATAATGAAGCCAATAAGAAAGAATTCTAAAGGCCAAACCCCAAGGGAATGACATCTAGAATGTTACAAGAGAGGATAGACGTCCTCAAATGCCAAGAATAGAGCTGCAACTCACACACCAATTTCTTCTCATATTCAACCTGTCTAATGAAGCCACAAATGCTTCCTTTTATTCTATTCCCACGGGTCCGCTCAACTCATATGGGCAATGTGGGATAAAAGATGTGTAATATAAAACATATATTAAAATACCCCTTATGTCTCCCTTGGGTACACATCACCATAAAATAAATATTAAAGTAACACTTTAATATTTTACAATTAAATTAGACGTTACTTTAATAAAACTTCAGGAATTAAAATGTATTAGCAATCGGACTCTGAATAATGCGAGTGATAGCTCATCGAAAAGCTCTCACCGAGGAGTATCGAATCCAATCACCAAAATTGACCTACACTGTGTCCTGCCGACTTACTAAAAATAGTAAGTATGCCTGAAAATGAGTAAATCAACTTCATTTTGGCCCAAACTGGAAATGACTAGGCCAAAACACTCCAAGATCCCATTAAACCCTTTGTTAGCCCTCGGGACCATGTAGAACAAGGCTAACACACACACACTTGGTCAACTGCTAAAATGGGGACATTACAGTCCGCCCCCCTTGAAATTGCTTGTCCTCAAGTAATCTCATTCCAACCTGCTGAATAACCTGCTCACTCTCCCATGTAGAATCTTCCTCTCGCAGGTCTTTCCATCTGACCAAATACTCCTTCACTATCCTGTTTCTAAGCTTCCTCTCTTTGGTATCCAGAATAGCCTTAGGTACTAACACAAGCTTGCCCTCCTCATCTGAAGGGGGTAAATCTGCAGAAGGCACTACACTCTGACCAATGGCTTTCTTAAGCCTAGACACATGAAACACATTGTGCACTCGATTGCCATCTGGAAGCTCAAGCTCATAGGCGACTTTTCCCACTTTGCGAATCACCCTGTAGGGA
The DNA here is from genome assembly GCA_028749045.1 of Cupressus sempervirens. Lineage (NCBI taxonomy): Eukaryota > Viridiplantae > Streptophyta > Pinopsida > Cupressales > Cupressaceae > Cupressus > Cupressus sempervirens. Next base: position 376,474,351 of record CM053791.1, on the reverse strand, counting down.
CCATAAAATCTAGGTTTCAACTTTTCAGCTCTGCTCTTCTTGAGCAATGACTGTCTATATGGTTGTAGCCTCAAGTAAACCATATCCCCTACCTCGAAGCTACGATCTATTCGGTGTTGATCAGCATACAATTTTTGTTGATTCTGGGCCTGTTGTATATTCTCTTTGAGCACTTTCAAGATGTCTTGACTATCCTGCAATAAGTTTTTGGCTTTGGGCACTCTACTGTCCCCCAAAAATAAATCCATGAAGCTAGGTGCTTCATAACCATAGAGTACCATGAAAGGAGTCATCTTGATGGACATATGATAAGTGGTGTTATAACAATACTCTCCCATATGCAACCATATGATCCAAGCCTTTTGTTGTGTAGTTACATAGTTCCTCAAATATCCTTCTGCCCATTTATTCACAAGCTCTGTTTGCGGATGATAACTAGTGCTAGGTGTAAGATCTGTACCACACAACCTAAACAACTCTTGCCAAAAAACACTCATAAACTTACTATCCCGGCCGCTGACAATGAATCTGGGCAGCCCATGTAACCTAAATATCTCTTTAAAGAAAAGATCTACCACCTGTGCTGCTGTGTAAGTGGACAGAATAGCAAAGAAGTGAGCAAAATTCGTCAAGCGGTCCACCACCACATAGATGTAATCCCTTCCCTACACTCGCGGTAAACTAGTGATGAAGTCCATTGGAATACTTTCCCATTTCCTATCAGGAATGGGCAAGGGCTGTAATAAACCTGCAAGAAATGTGTGCTCTCCCTTATTTTGTTGACAAACCACACACTCCCTGACATACCTCTGAACATCATCCTTGAGCCCTTTCCATGAAAACCGCTCTCAGATCTGCCTGTAGGTCTTGAAGACCCCCGGATGTCCAGCTGTGGGTGCATCATGAAATGCCTTCAGTATTGCCTATCTCAAATGTGATGACGGAATCAAATAAACCCTGTCTTGAACTCTGATCAATCCATCTATCACCTCATAGCAATCATCTTGTATGGTACCTGAAATCAATCCAGAAGCCCAAGCATCTCCGACATACTCTGCTATAATCTGATCTCTCCAATCTCCTAAAGTCTCTGCCAGAGCACATAAGTGAGGTCTCCGAGATAAGGCATCAACCACCACATTTTTCTTACCTTTGACAAAATCTATGTCAAAGTCATAAGCCTGCAATTTAGTCACCCATTTTTGTTGCCGGTCTTTAAGATCACGCTGGCTCATGAAGTATTTAATATTGTTGTGATCAGTCTTGATCACAAAACGTCCACCTACCAAATATAATTGAAATTTGGCCAATGCATGCATTATGGCCAACATCTCCCGATCATAGACAGAATAAATTTTCTCAACTCCTCAAAGCTTCCTACTCTCGAATGCAATGGGATGCTTCTCCTGCATCAATACTGCTCCAATCCCATCACCTGATGCATCACAATGAAGCTCAAAAGGCTTCGTGAAATCTGATAGAGCTAGAACTGGACATGAATACATTACCTGCTTGAAATTCTCAAAACAACTCTATGCTGCCCCTATCCACACAAAGGCTCCTTTCCTGGTAAGATCTGTCGAGGGTATAGCAATCTGTGAGAATCCCGTAACAAACCTCCTATAAAAACCACATAAACCAAAGAATCCCTTAAGTTGTGTAAGGTTTGTGGGAGTAGGCCACTCTACAATAGTTCTAATCTTTTCGGGATCACCCCGAACGCCATCTGCACTAATGATATGCCTCAAGTAAAGGAGCTCAGTCATGCCAAACTCACATTTAGATTCCTTGGCATACAATGACTCTCTCTCCACAATAGATAACACCTCCTCCAGATGATGTAAGTGCTCCTCCTAGGTCTTACTGAAGACCAAGATGTCATCAAAGAAGTTCAAGACAAATCTCCTCAGCTGCTTCCTGAATACCTGGTTCATAGAACTTTGAAATGTAGCAGGTGCATTGGTTAGACCAAATGTCATAACCATGAACTCAAAGTGGCCATAGTGACATCAGAAGGCTATTTTCTCAATGTCCTTTGCTCTCATCCTGATTTGATGGTATCCGGATCGCAAATCAATTTTGGTGAAGAAGCATGCCCCATGCAACTCATCAATCAGCTCATTAATCCTAGGAATGGGATACCTGTTTTTAATTGTTTTCTTATTAAGTGCCCTGTAATCGATGCACATGCGCATCGTCCCATCTTTCTTTTTTACCAATACTACTGCTGAAGCAAAGGGGCTCTTATTGGGCCTGATATGCCCCATCTCCAACAAATCCTTAATCGCCTTCTCTATCTCATCCTTGTGTTTCTTAGGATGACGATAGGGAGTAATCATAACTGGTTTGGCTCCCTCCTCGAGCTCAATAACATGTTCCATCCCTATTTTAGGAGGAGCCCCATGAGAAATATCACTAAATACTTTAGCGTGTCTATCAAGTATCTTTTGGACATTTAATGGATGACTCTTTTCTTGTGGCTCTGGTGAAGTTGGCATAATGTGGCACTCTGCCGCCCACTCTATGTCATCATGACAAAAAAGTCTCTGCATTCTCCTCAAGGACACTACTCTGCAACCTCCATCTGAAAGCCCTCTAAGTACCACATTTCTGCCCTCATACTGGAATCTCATCTCTAATTTCGCTAGATTGAGTGTGAACTCAACTAGTGAAGCCATCCATGTCATGTCGAGGATGACATCATAATCTCCCATGTCCACAACATAGAACTCATCCTCCAACTCGTAGCCATCTCCAAACCTGATGCGAAGATTAGATATCTTTCGAGTGCATAATAACTTATCACCGTTAGCCACCATGACTCTAAACCCATCATGCTCCTCTGTCTGTAACCCTCTTCTGGCTACCAACCGTGCATCTATGAAGTTATGTGTAGCCCCAGTGTCAATAAGAGATATCACTTTCCGCCCCTGGATAGTACCCCTAACCTTAAATGTGATTGCCTTTTGGGCCCCTGTCAAGTGTGCCAACGATCTATCATCCTTAGGAATGTTGCTCTCCTCTATAGTGTTACCCTCATCTGAATTGTAGTGCTGATCCTCCCCTTTTGACTCTGACTCTTCTGCTGAAAAATACTCCATTTGATTTGCCTTAGCCTTGAGAGAACATTTATGAGATAAGTCCCAAGGCTCTCTACAATGGAAGCACAACTTCTTCTTTCGAAGTTCATTCAAGGTTTTGTTGTCTAGTCCTTTTGATCCTTCTTTGGGTTTTCTAAAGTCTTTTTGAAACGATTTTTTGTCTTTGTCCTTGTGGTAGGAAGAATCTGTTGAATGATTTTTTCCTTTGTATACTGAAGGGGCTAAATCTCGTGCCTTTTTAGTTGCTTCAGCTAACATGAGTGGATCATGTCCCTTCACCCAACCTCGTAATGGATCAGCAAGACCATCACAAAATAACACCACCAATCTCCTAGGAGAGATATCAGTAACAAGTACAGACAAGCGTTGAAACTCGGCAATGTAAGCATCTAGAGAACTTGACTATTTTAACTATGCTAGGTCCTTGAAATGTAACTTGGGATCCTTAGTGTCAAATCTCCCAATCAATGTTTCGGTGAATTCCTCATAGGATGTAATCTGATTATGCCCCAAAGTCACCATGCCATGATGCCACCATTCATGTTCAATGCCATCCAAGTGCATAGCCACATACTTGATAGCCTCCTCCTCAGGCATAGGATTTAGCTACAAGTATGTATCTACCTTTTGCACCCAAGCTTGTGCAGTCATCTTCCCTGAAGCATCATAATAAGGTAAAGAAAGTTTTCCAACTGTCTTCCTTAGCTCAAAGTTTTGATTCCTCCCTCCTGCTTTAGGCATGTCTCTCATCCTCAAGTCCATATAATCTCTAAGAGAAATATCCGCTTGAAACTCTGGTCCACTAGCCTCCCAGTCCCTCCTGAACTGATCGTGTAACTCGGTAATCTGCGGTTTGTTTACTAGTTGAACCAGATCTCTGGGTGGGAAAGTGGGTAGAAGAGGTCTCGAGCTCACAGTCCGTGCTGGGTGTGCAACGTGTCTAAAGTTATCAGCCTCATTCCCATTGTTTCCGTGTCCATTATTACCATTAATGTTATTCTCAGGACCATTTTTGTTGCCTTGGCCTTCATGGTTATTGTTTCCCTTGTTGTTATTGTTTCTGTTGTTGGCATCACCTGGATTAATATTGACACCCATCTGTCTAGCCATGAGCTGCAACATCATGTCCATTCGCCTATTTTTCTCCTACTGCATATGCTGCCCCTTCTCTAATGTATCCAGTAACTGTCAGAATAGTACCTCCCCCTGATCTGGACCAACATTTCTACCTCCGCCTAATCCTGTATTCCTATCATCTTGATCACCCATATTATTGTCCTGATCATAGAATATCTCCTCTGTGTCTATATGGTTGGATTCAATGTCCCCCTACATGGATGTACTAGATTGTTTGCTTTGCAAGTCTGAAATACTATTTTTTCTTGCTTTGATATCATGGAAATTATAAGACCCCTGTTGCATGCTCAAACATAAATGCTTAGCCTGTGTTTTTTATTTATTTCTGAATTTTAGTGTTTTGACATTTTGTCAAACACTTTTTCCCTCTATCTGACTGTTACAAATTCCCTATAAGACCTCCATAGGATGGCAGGACTTATAACTTTGATACCACTGTAATGGGAACCCTTGGATGCCCCAAAAGAAACTAAACCAAATTGCTGAAAGGAATTATGTCAAACAGTTTGTATTCAACTTCTTAAAACCCCTTATAACTCCAAAAATCAAACGTTTATTTGTTTGTTGTGTTTCATGCATGGAATTGGTATCATACAACATAAACAAGAAAGAAACTACAATCATATGCAAAGTGGAAATGAACTACAACCAAATAAATGTTATTTTCAGAATTCATAAAACCAAATACATGGCAGATTTATCAACTCACTAATTACTTCAGCATTATTGACATAATACTCCACCCCATGCTTATGAACTTGCTGCTACAGTACTTTGTCCTTCAATCAGTCCACTACCTTCATTATATCATTCTCTCAAAGTGGCATAAGCGTCGGACAAGTAGTGAAGAAGATACGAGAAAAATACCAAATCTTCCTGTAGTCGGAAATACAACTAAACTGCCAGATAATGAAGCCAATAAGAAAGAATTCCAAAGGCCAAACCCCAAGGGAATGATATCTAGAATGTTACAAGAGAGGATAGATGTCCTCAAATGCCAAGAACAGAGCTGAAACTCAAACAACAATTTCTTCTCATATTCAACCTGTCTAATGAAGCCACAAATGCTTCCTTTTATTCTATTCCCACGGGTCCGCTCAACTCATATGGGCAATGTGGGATAAAAGATGTGTAATATAAAACATATATTAAAATACCCCTTATGTCTCCCTTGGGTACACATCACCATAAAATAAATATTAAAGTAACACTTTAATATTTTACAATTAAATTAGACGTTACTTTAATAAAACTTCAGGCATTAAAATGTATTAGCAATCAGACTTTGAATAATGCGAGTGATAGCTCATCGAAAAGCTCTCACCGAGGAGTATCAAATCCAATCACCAAAATTGACCTACACTGTGTCCTGCCGACTTACTAAAAATAGTAAGTATGCCTGAAACTGAGTAAATCAACTTCGTTTTGGCCCAAACTAGAAATGACTAGGCCAAAACTCTCCAAGATCCCATTAAACCCTTCGTTAGCCCTTGGGACCATGTAGAACAAGGCTAACGCACACACACTTGGTCAACCACTAAAATGGGGACATTACAGAGTGCACTTGGGACCTCTTGAGTGTTTTTAGCCTTTTGGGTACAATCTACACTGTCAGAGCATAGTTGGTTCAGAAAAAGGTCATATTTTAGTCATAATCTACACTTAGGGTTTCAATTTCATACTAGGACCTAGGGTAGATGTTTTTTTGTTATTTATGATCTATGTTTAGCATGTGTTGATCATTGGGAGAAGACATATCTATTGAAAAATAATAATTCTTTTTTGTAGGACATTGACGAAGACCTATGTGCTTGTTAAAACTTTGTGTGTGGCTTTCTTAGACTAGATAACACTTTGTTTGGTGCTCTAAAATTAATTTTCATTTTTTTTTGATGTCTATGCATTATTTAGAAACCTAGGAGTTGCATGGATGTATCCTCTGCCCTTGCTGTTTGTGGATCTTGGGTGTAAGAGAAATCCATGCAAGTTTTTTAGAGAGGCCTTCCTTGGAACCAAGACTCATCACTTGGTGAGTCCCAAGGGTCGACCTCAAAGTGGTAATAGGTGAAAGATAGGTCTACACTCCAACCACTATAAAAATCTTGATACGTTAATGTTGTGTTGGCAATATTGTTATGTGATAGCTCTCCTATAGTACCCTTTTGGTGCATCAAACCCTAGTTCTCAGGATTGAGAGAGCTTTTATGGAAGTTTATCATTCACTTTTTGATTGGAGTGCCCAAACTAAACACCTTTTCTTAGTGGCCAAAATCCTTTCTATCCACTAGCTCAGGGGGTCACCCATACCTATGAATACATACATCCCACATTCTCATGGTCCATTGTAGAGGCAAAAGTCCCTTGGGAATTCATGACCCTTGGGAAGCAAATTTTGGTATCCCTGAGAAGTGAGTGCATTGTAAAGGGGAGCATGTGGTGCCAAGATTCTAGGTTTTCCACTTTGGATAAGCATGAATAAGCTTTGGTTCAAGTGGGAATTCAGTGGATAAAGTCTTAAAGCCTAGGTTGTGATGTGTCTTTTGAGTTTAATAACAACTATTCTTTTTGTTGTGTCTTGTGTCTGTGAATAAAATTAATCAAGATAATACCAAATATAAAAATCCATACCAAACACACCTTCAACCTTTGATACTATCAAACATTGTCAAAACATTACAACATTGTCAAAATATTTCAAACCTTTTGTCAAAACACTTGAGACTTTGAAAACATGGAGACTTGTAACCTTAGGATTCCATGGCATGATTTAGGTTTCATCCTTGCATAGAATACCATTGCATTTTTCATTCTTTGAGCCTCATACTTGTATCCTATAGGCCTCTTACATCATTTAGTTCTTATTTTTCATTCCTTATCTTTCATATTGCATCCCTTAGGCTTCATTTTGCATCTCCTAGTCTTTACATTTCAGCCCTCAATCTTCATCTTACATGTTAAAATCTGATTGAAAAGATCACTATCAAAGAGGGAGATTCTTTCAAAGAGGAAGATTGTTGATAAAGAATGTTTTCAACCATTGTTTTGTCACTGATGTCAAACCTACTATTTTTTGGAATGACAATTTCTTATAAGATCCAAGTACTATCACTTAGTTGATTGATGAAGAGGATTTAATCAATAAGATGTAACAAAAGCACCTAAGGGAAAGGTTGAGTTATGGTTTTGTAATGAAGTGCAAAGATTAGTTAAGACAATGATAAAATTATGTATTGATAATATACTTGAAGATATAGATGTTGGCTACACTTAGAAACTTTGGAAGAAAAAGTTGTAACAAAGTTGTCTGCAAAGCTTGAGTAAGTTCATTAGTGGATGCCAAGCAAGCTAGTTCATACCAAGCAGATTATTAGTAAGTTTCGAGAAAATTAAAAATCTACTATGTGTCGAGTGAAATAGAAGGAGCCAAGCAACTTCAAGTGCCAAGTAAGTAATAGGTGCTGAGAATCAGTAAAAACTTAGTTGATGCCAAGTGAATCCACAATAGGTGTCGAGCATCAGTAAAATATAGTAGGTGCTGAGTAACATAGTATGTGTCAAGCATCAAGATTTCAATAGTTCCAAGCTATTACATTATTTGAAAATTCAAAGATTCACCAAATTTGAGTTGAAAAGTTTGTTACCTTGAATTTTGTGAACTAGATGGAAGATAAGGAGGATGAGCTGGTGGCACAAAATTTTTGATAAATCATTTTTGGGAAAATTTAGGAGGATTCTTCATGATTTTTTTAGAAGGAACAAGATAAGGGGTAGATTCATTTAATATTACCTAATCCATTTGAACTAAAATTAAAATTGGAAGGATTAAGAGTGGGAAAAACATTGTAGACTTCTATTTAAGGAGTTACAGGTCAAGAAGCAAGAGTTGCCAAGTTGAAGCAATTGGTAGGATGTCAAGGTGAAGGCATCGAGAGAGAGGAAGGAACAAAGTACATAGACTCTACTTTGATAGGTGACCATAGAGGAGATTATACTAGTATATCAAGCATGGAGACTCAAGGAGACAAATCTTGAAAGGAGGAGAAGCTATCAAAGCTGCAGTGGCTAAAAGCTAGGAAAATTTGAGAGCTGAACTGAGATCTAAAATCTACAAGTGAAGTTGTGAGTTGTATCAGATCAAAAGCCCTTATTGTTACTCTTTAACAATTGTATTAGTTAAGGGAAAAATCTTATGGACTTAGGTTGGTTAAATATCCATTTGTAAATCCTTTAACAAGGTGGTATTCCAAGTGAATGTTCTAAAGTCCTCTAACTAGGCCCACTTCTAATAGGGTAGTTGAAATTCTTTAACCAAGTCACATTTAATAGTGTGTTGTAGCTTTTAACAGGGCGAGACTTTCACAAGACATCACTTTAGAAGAGTGAGAATTGAGTAGCATGTTACTAGTGGTTTTTCCCAAATTGGGTTTTCATGTAAATCATTGTGTTATGTGTTAATTTATCATGCATTATTCTTGCATGTTGATTTTACAGTAACCTGCTAAGTAAGAAAGTTTAAGCTTGGATGCATGATTGGTTAAATGGGCACAGTTAATGAAAAAGTTTTATTTGGACATTTGGAACTTGAATAACTAATTCACCCCTCCTCTCAATTATTCTAAAGCATTTCTAACAATTGGGATCAGAGCCATTTGCTGATTTGGTTTAAAGGTACTAGAAGCAAGAAGATCAAGATGTCCAAGAGAGAAGTTCCCAAGCTCAACAGAGATAACTTCACTACATGGAAAAGGTTAATGAAGCTACACCTTGGATCAATAAGTGACCATGCACAAACCTCAACTGAAGTGGAACATGTTGATCCAACTATACCCACTACAGAATATATGAAGAAAAAGAAAGAGCACAATCAAGTAATGTTGGAGATTGCCTTTGCACTTAACTATGCTGAATTTGAGGACATCAAGGGATGTGACTTTGCTTTCAAAATGTGGAAAGCCTTGACTAATATTTATGAAGGATATTAGAATGTTCATAGAGAAAAAAGAGAAATCCTCAGAGGAAAGTTTGATGACATGAAAATTGAGGAAGGTGAGAACAATGCTCAATATGCCTCTAGAATGAAAGAAGTAGTAAGTGCAATAAGAAGTTTGGGTGGTCATTTAGATGATGACACTATTAATAGTAAATTCTTAAGAACCTTTCTTCCCATCTATGCTATTATATTTTTAGCTATACAAGACTTAAGATGTGTACTAGGAAACACGCTAACTCTTAAAGGTATAGTGGGAAGACTCACTACATTTGAGTTGTCCAACTTTGATAAATACAGACCTAAGAATCTTGAATCTTCTTTCAAGGCCAAGCTATCAATGAAAGATACTGAGGAGATGAAACCAAAGAAGAAGAAGAAAAAGGAAAAGTATGCATCCAGTGACAATAGCACAGGTGAAGAAGATGTGGAACAATTGGAAGCATTATTGGCCTAAAGATTTCACAGAGGCAAAGATAAATTGAAAGGTAAGTTTCCCATCATATGTTTTAATTTCAATGAAGTAGGACATATTTCTACAAGATGCACATAGAAAAAGAACTACAAAAAAGGAAACAAGAACAAGACCAAAAGAGAAGATGATAGCAGAGATTACATGGACAAAGGCAAAAATTGTTATATTGTTGAAGAAGAGGATTCTAATGAAAATGATGATGAGGTAGTTTATGTAGCCATGAAGGATGAGTTAGATGAAGATGAAGCAATAGCCCTAGTAACCTGTGTGAACTAGAATGACAGATGGATCATCGACAATAGATGCTCACATCACATGACAGGAGAGAAAGTAAGTTTGTTACCTTTATACAATGTGATGGAAATAGTGTTAGATTTGGAAATGATGCTCCATGTCTAATCAAAGGAAAAGGTTCTATTAAGATTACAAAAAAAAATTCATGTGATAATGCATACTATGTTGAAGGATTGAATTATAATCTGCTGAGTGTGTCACAGTTAGGCAATGTGGGATGCAAAGTAGAATTTGGAAACAAAAGTGCCAAAATCTATAATACTGATGGAAATTTGATAGGAAAAGCAGAACAAACTAGAAGTAATTTATTTTACCTAGATATGGAAGATACATCCTATTTTGTTGCTAGATTTAATGATGTGTGGCTATGGCACAAAAGGCTATGTCATGTCAGCTTTGATAATCTGATTAGCATCAGCAAAATGAAGAAAGTCATAGGTTTTTCTAAATTGAAGAAGCCTGACAACACAATGTGCAAATAGTGTCAGCTAGGAAAAATGACCAAGTCAAGTTTTAAAAGAAAAACCTACACTTCCAAATAATTATTAGAGTTAGTGCATACTGATTTATGTGGCCCAATAGAAGTACAAAGCTACAAAGGGGATAGATATATAATGCTGTTTGTTGATGACTACAGAAGTTCAAGCTGATAAAACCAAGAAACTAGAAGAGTATAGATCATTTGTATACTTCTATGAAGGAATTCCTACTAGAGAAGAAGCTACCAATCAAGTTGGGAATCAACAACAAGTTTTAGTATCAACTGAGTCACAACCAATGAATGTTGAGCTGCATTTAGAAGCAGAGTTGCAAAATGAAGATAATGCATGTTTTGATTTTGAAATCAATACACATGAAAGAGATGATGAAATAGTAGAAATAGATGTGCATAGTGACTCTAAAACTAAAAGACCAAACTTGGAAATGAGGAAAGAACCAAGGTTATCCAAGTATGTGAGAAGACATCACCTTGTAGAACAAATAATTGGTGATAAGGAAGCTAGACCAATGATAAGGAATAGACTAAGGAATGAATCATGTCTATTGAGCAAGATTGAACCCAAAATAGTGAAAGATGCACTAAAAGATGATAATTGGCACAAAGCTATGGAATATGAGATTGATTAGATATAGAAGAACATAACCTAGACTTTAGTTCCAAGACCAGCTAATAAGAATGTGATTGGTACCAAGTGGGTATTTAGGAACAAGGTAGATGATAATGGTGAGATCACAAGAAATAAGGCCAAACTAGTCTGCAAAGGTTATGCACAAGAAGAAGGACTAGACTATGGAGAAACATTTGCCCCTATTGTAATGATGGAAGGAGTAAGAACACTACTTTCTTATGCTACTTACAAAGGTTTTAAAGTCTACCAAATGTATGTAAAGTTTGCTTTTCTGAATGGTATATTGGAAGAGGAAGTCTACATAGAACAACTAAAGGGATTTTTTGATGACAAAAACAAGGATATGGTTTGAAAATTACATAAAACACTCTATGGTTTGAAACAAGAACCTAGATCATGGTATGAGACACTTCACAAATATCTTGTAAAGATAGGATTTGAGAGAACAAATGATAACAACAATCTATATATCAAGGTAGAAAGGTAAAGACATTTTGATATCTAAAATCTTTGTTGATGGTATAATATTTGAGGAAAAGATGCCCTATGCAAAGATTTTGATGATCAAATGAAACATGAGTTTGAGATGTCAATGTTTGGAGAAATAAAATTCTTTGTTGGATTACAAGTACATCAACTAAAAGATAACATATTTGTGACCTACTCAAAATATATCAAAGAGATACTCAATACATTTGGCTTAGAAGATTCAAAACCAGTCAGTACATCAATGGTAATAGGACATAAGTTATCCAAGAATGATGAGTTAGCTGAAGCAAATTAGACCATGTATAGATCAATGATTGGAAAGTTACAGTATGTTACACATAGTAGACTAGACATTGCATTAATTGTAATAATAGTGGCAAGATTTTTTGGAAACCCAAGAGAAAATCATCTTATGGCAGTAAAAGGAATATTGAGGTACCTAAAAGGAACTTATGACTTTGGACTATACTACAAGAGGAGTGAAAAGTTTTAGTTGAAAGCCTATACTAATGTAGATTGGGGAGGCAATATTGATGATAGAAAAAGCACTAGTGGAGGAGCACTTTTCTTAGGTAAAATATTAGTCACCTAGACTAGCAAAAAGCAAAGTTGTACCTCATAGTCCATAGAAAAAGCTGAGTATGTTTCTGCTACTATCAATTGCACCAATATTGTATGGATCAAGCACTTATTGAAACATATGAAAGAAGAAGTAATTGAACCTATGATACTGTATTGTGATAACAAAAGTGCCATCAACATATCAAAGAATCCTGTGATGCATGCCAAAACAAAGCACATTGCAATTAAGTATCACTATGTAAGAGAATTGGTGGAAGACAAGCAAGTGAAGATGGAATATGTCAACTCAAAGGAACAAATTGCTGACATCTTCAGAAAAGCATTACCTAAAGATGCATTTGAGTATCTTAGAGGTAAGTTAGGGGTGATACCCCTATCCAAGAATGTTTAAGCAACAACAAGACTAACTTGCATCAAATGAGTTGATTGTTGAAATGATATAAATTGATGTAGAGGATACTTACTTTAGGTTTTTGATTGAATTAATCAAAGTACTAAAATTCCAAACAAGTCACAAGAAAGGTGATAGAGGGAGAAATTGGAGCTCCTACAAATGTTACACTTGCATGACAAGATGCTAAAATAATGTGTCTTTGGCATTGTTTTCAAAGAGGGATAAGTAGCAGAAACTAAAAAAATAGAAACTAAAATTGATCAATGCATGTAGAGGGAGAAATAACGTGCAAAATTGATCAAAGTGGTAAGCTAAAGAAAAGAGGGAGTCATAAAAAAATTGATTAGACATGTAAAGGAGAAATAGTAGAGAAAGGAAACAACATCTCAGTGTAGAAAAGAATCAATCAGAGAAAGAGTAGAATAAAAATGAGAACATAGTGTATCAGTAATACTTTGAAAGAGGGAGTTACTTATAGAATTTAGAGGGAGTCACAAGCTAGTTTATGTTACTAAGAGAATGAACATTTCTTGATAAATTTTTCTTTTTTAGCATTTGATTTACTATTTTAACTTAGTTAGCATTTTGATAACTTAGTTGATCAGTTTGGTTTGCCATCAATGTTAAAGAGGGAGATTGTTGAAATCTGATTGAAAAGATCACTATCAAAGAGGGAGATTGTCGCAAAGAGGAAGATTGTTGATAAAGAATATTTTCAATCATTGTTTTGTTACTAATGTCAAACTTGTTATTTGTTGGAATGATAATTGCTTATAAGATTCAAGTACCATCACTTAGTTGATAGATGAAGAGGATTTGATCAATAAGATGTAACAAAAGTGTAAGGAAACTTGGCAACAAAGAATATAACCATTTCCACATAACCCATAATAAATCTAAAATAAACACGGAATTAAAATCCACATGCAAGAGAATAGACAACATACCCACAAAAATTGTGACACAAGATATACCCTGGGAAACCCTCATTGAGGGAAAAAACCAGCCTCCAAAAGCATCCATCATCATGTATTATTCAGCAAAAATACCATTGCCATACAACCATGGAAGCCTTCATGGCCATAGCCACAACCGAGAAAACTATGTGAAAAAGCATGAATCCACACATCCCATGCCATGCTTTCAACCTTCACAAATGCTACCTTGGCTAACCTGTCAAGCCTTGTCCTGCTTGACTCTTGCCTTTTGTCTTCTCCTTGTCACTCTCTCTCTATACAACAACTACCCTTGTGGCTACTTATATAGTAGCAAGTCCCACAAAACCACTACGTGGTATTACATAAACCATGTGCTAAAACCATGTGCTACCTAACCCACTGACCCCACATTTAATATTGGGCATTTAATTCTTTTCCCCAATATTAAATAATTACATGAAATATTTTCACAATGTTACAATACAACTCATCAAGAATATTCCATGGGAATCTTTACATGTTGCACATCCATCTAGGCACAACATTACATAATAAAATAAAATAATAAAATAAAAATATTATGCAATGTGTGCAACACCCATTATCTCAAAAATCTCCCACTTGTTGTATACATTGCATAGGGTCAATCCGTAGCCACATAAATGAACAAGGGAACAATCCCTCCCAGCACATCCACCATCATGGATCAAAATACACCAAGTGCTCGATCCTAGTACCCACGAAAAAATCAAAGTATCCAGCATCTCAAACATGAATGATCTCACCTCCTATTATGCCACTCCCACTGGACATACATAGAAGCCATCCAAAGAGAAAACCACCCAACTTGTCGCATTAGAAGATCATAAAATCTTGTACCAACTAAAATTCTAAGAACAATAACCTGATCCAAAGGTAATCACATGTATCCGTAGTTGTCAAAATATCCATAGCTGAAATAGCACCCACAGCAAAGTGCCAAACCCATCCAACTATCCATACCTCCAAAAAAGGTATAACAAGTGAATCTCATATCACCGACATATCCAATCTATAACCTGCAATCACAAGCCTCAAGAGTAATACCTGCCACATATATACCAAGAAGCTCCCACTGCAAAAGATAATGTCAAATCTATAACCAATCCACTCAACACATCTCAAAGAAGTGAATCCAGGTAGTATCAAGGACATCCATAATACATAAACTGATATCCTGCAAGAAAAACTCTCATAACAAGTCTCCAATAGTCTCTCAAATTCTCCACAACCAACAGAGGAAAGAGAAAGAAAGAACCATGTCATCTCTCACATGACATACATGAGCACAAACAAGTGATCACAATCTCCAACCAATCTCAAATCCAATGTAGTCAAAATTGAACATCCAGCAAGATAACCAAGACCAGAGAAACCATGCAAATCATAACCTGTATCATGTCTTTCTACACACACCTCTAGATGTAAACTGTGCAAGTATGATCTCCTCCATAAAACCCCAACAAGAAGCCTCAACAACACCCAAACCATACCATATAACTAATCATGGATGTAAGCCTCTCACAAGAAGATCAAACTCATAAACCATTCCTAAATCAAGGAATAACCATTCCTAATCCAAGGAATATGCCCAATATAAAACCATCTCCCAAACTCAACCAGCATAACAACATATGCACATGGAGATAACCAATGCTTAACCATCTCTCAAATGAACTTTCCAGAACTAACTCATATACCATAGCTCAAGATCCATATCCATGAAAGATAAGCATAAATATAATGCACCTGAGAAAAAACAATGGGCTATACCTCTCAAGTAGCAAACCGCCGAGTAGACCAAGAGTGGGGAATGAGAATTCTCATCAAGATACCCAAGTCTCCAACCAAGACTCATCTAAGAACAATCTCCTCTCAAGTCCATATCAGGTGACTGCCCCTCGGACTTCTTGCTGAAACCATCAACTGTCCCAACAAATACTTCTCTAATCCAAGAGAAATCAGTGTCACCACTGTCTCTAATTATCCATGAGCACCTGTAACCAATCAATCCATGCCAACTCCAAATGCAACATAGCAATATCATGAAGTATCTAGCTTATGATCAATGTACTCAATACCAAGAAACTAAACCAAGATCAATGTCAAAGTTCCAACCATGGCCTCAGGAACATAAACATGACAACATGATCTTACCATCTCAACTAAAGAGATAACATGCTCCACATGAACACACCATAACATGTCACAACTCTAAATGCGTATCAAGAGTATACCATGACATAATAATGAAACCATCCTCATACCAAGGATAACATGCCAAATAAAAGCATAAACCACACCTTTGCCAAGAACCCTGTGAGTCCTCAAAATGCAACCATCTCCACACACCATGAAGAAAAAACCATCTCCACATACCAGGAAGAACCATCTCCACATACCATGAAGATAACCAAGAACTCCATGAGTCCTCAAGATCTAACCATCTTCAAACACCATGAAGATAACAAGTGCACCACGCAAATGTCAAAGATGCTTCTGCAGCAAAAGGATCTAAGAAAAACCTCCAACATCTGCAAACACTCAATAAATATATCAATGCCAAAAACTCCCACTCAACTGTGGTACCAAGTCACCTATGGCATCATAAAATCCATCCTCTCCAAACCAAGAAGATATAAACCAAACCAGGAACTAATCCTGCACTGTCACAAGCTCCCACTAAACCGTGTATCCAAGCTATCCATGACATATGATGAAAAACCATCATCTAACCATGAGAATCAACCAAGGCATCAAACCATCAAATAACTCAAAGTGCACATCATGAGCTCCTCAAAAGAAACCAAATAACCATGATCCTCTACCAAGAAGATATACCACCATAACTGAATCAGAAAATCCATGCTAATGAATATCAAAGATGTACCTGTATAACCAATCATGTCATGCCAAAATCTATGACACCATGATCACATCCATGAACTGAGCATCTGGCTCTCAATATGTCCAACTTGTCAGCATAAAATAGTCAACCACAATCCTCTGCCATGACTGTACCTAGTAACAACATCTCATCCCTTCTACATGAAGATAAAATCATGTGACTTAGGGCATAGACAACCCAAATCTAAGCCACCAATCTGAATATGCATCAATAATGAAAGATCAATGGGCAAAGACAACCCATAACCAAGCTATAAATGCAACCTGTAAGTATAGACCGCTTACAACACTGCACAACTTGTAGATCCAACAAGTCATCATGCATATCCAAACCAAACACTGATAACCATATTATCATGAGACCAATCTGAAATATGAACTGAGTATACAATGACATCAAATCTTAAATCTCCAATGCCATAAACTCACAAGTTACCATAGTCAAAATATATACCATAAACTATTTAGATCAATATATCACCAAAAAAATCATGCCAAACCTACACCAAATTTGAACCAATGTGTAGAGCTCTCCAAGAGCTTTCCGTTGACTACTCGAAGTCCAAAATCCAACTCCGTATGCCCAAGTTATGCCCTAATTCGTACTCAAAATAAATAACATCTAACTTTAGGGCTCTTAAATCCTAACAAAATTTCAAAATCACAGAACCAAATCTACACTATGTTGTAGTGCTTTGAATTAGCTTTCCAACGCCTATAAGAACTCTAAAATCCGATATTCTGAGAGAAAGTTATGGCCATTTTACTAAGACAGCCTTTTTACCATTTTCAGTACGATTTTTAATTTTTAATTTTTTCAGTGATGAAAATTCCGATGGGATTAAATTTGACGGCCATCATGGGCTGAAACTAAAAAACTCTTTCATTTCCTCTGAACATGGCCAAACTAGGGCATATTATATATCAAAATTTATGGAAATGTTGACCCGGATCCAATGGTGAGGTCTATTTTCACCTAGGAGGTCATTTCTACATGCTACCCCCTAAAACCCTCATTTTAAATGAAACATCCAAAAAATCTTTTTGTCCAACAATTTCCCATGCCCAAATCTTTTAACATCCCATCATAACAGCAAACCCAAAACCCTCATATCTGCAATAAATCATTCATATATCTTGCCCTTTTCTTTTATCCTCTCATGCATTCCCATGGATTCAATCTAGGGTTACAAATAATAAAACCATAGCTCTGATACCACTTGTAAGGAAACTTGGCAACAAAGAATATAACCATTTCCACATAACCCATAATAAATCTAAAATAAACACAGAATTAAAATCCACATGCAAGAAAATAGACAACATACCCACAAAAATTGTGACACAAGATATACCCTGGGAAACCCTCATTGAGGGAAAAACCCAGCCTCCAAAAGCATCCATCATCATGTATTATTCAGCAAAAATACCATTGCCATACAACCATGGAAGCCTTCATGGCCATAGCCACAACCGAGAAAACTATGTGAACAAGCATGAATCCACACATCCCATGCCATGCTTTCAACCTTCACAAATGCTCCCTTGGCTAACCTGTCAAGCCTTGTCCTGCTCGACTCTTGCCTTTTGTCTTCTCCTTGTCACTCTCTCTCTATACAACAACTACCCTTGTGGCTACTTATATAGTAGCAAGTCCCACAAAACCACTAAGTGGTATTACATAAACCATGTGCTAAAACCATGTGCTACCTAACCCACTGACCCCACATTTAATATTGGGCATTTAATTCTTTTTCCCAATATTAAATAATTACATGAAATATTTTCACAATGTTACAATACAACTCATCAAGAATATTTCATGGAAATCTTTACATGTTGCACATCCATCTAGGCACAACATTACATAATAAAATAAAATAATAAAATAACAATATTATGCAATGTGTGCAACACCCATTATCTCAACAAAAAGTATCTAAGGGAAAGGTTGAGTTATGCTTTTGTAATAAAGTGAAAGGATCAGTTAAAACAATGATAAAATGATGTATTGATAATATACTTGAAGATACAGATGTTGGCTACACTTAGAAACTCTAGAAGAAAAAGTTGTAAGAAAGCTATCTGCAAAGCTTGACTAAGTTCATTAGTGGATGCCTAGAAAGCTAGTTCATGCTAAGCAGATTATCAGTAAGTGCTAAGAAAATGAAAAATCTAGTGTGTGCCAAGTGAAAAAATAGGAGTTGAGCAACTTCAAGTGCTAAGCAAGTAATAGGTTCTGAGAATTAGTAAAAACTTAGTTGATGCTGAGTGAATCCATAGTAGATTTTGAGCATCAGTAAAATATAGTAGGTACCAAGTAACATAGTATGTGCTGAGCATTAGGAATTCAATAGTGCTGAGCTACTGCATTAATTGAAAATTCAAAGATTTTCCAAATCTGAGCTGACAAGTTTGTTACCTTGAATGGAAGATAAAGATGATCAACTGGTGGCACAAAATTTTAGATAAACCATTTTTGGGTGAATTTAGGAGGATTCTTCATGATTTTTTTTAGAAGAAATAAGATAAGGGGTAGATTCATTGAATCTTACCTAATCCATTCGAACTAAAATTAAAAGAAAAGGGATTAAGAGTGGCAAAAGTATTCCACACTTCTATTTAAGGAGTTATAGGTCAAAAAGAAAGAGTTGTCAAGTTTAAGAGGTTGGTAGGATTTCAAGGTGAAGGCATCGAGAGAGAGGAAGGAACAAAGTACATAGACTCTACTTCAATAGGTGACCACAGAGGAGATTGCACTGGTATATCAAGCATGGAGACTCAAGGAGATGAAGCTTGAAAGGAGGACAAGCTGTCAGAGCTACAATGATTGAAAGCCAAGAAAATTTGAGAGCTAAACTAAGATTTGAAATCTACAAGTTAAGTTGTGAGTTGTATTAGATCAAAAGCCCTTATTGTTACTCTCTAACAATTATATCAGTTAAGGGAAAAATCCTATGGACTTAGGTTTGTTTAACAACCATTTATAAATCCTTTAATAGGGTGGCATTCCAAGTGAATGTTCTAAAGTCCTCTAACTAGGCCCAGTTCTAATAGGGTGGTTGAAATCCTTTAACCAGGTCACATTTAATAGTGTGTTGTAGCCTTTAACAAGGCATGCCTTTTATAGGGCATCACTTCAAAAGAGTGAGAATTGAGTAGCATGTTACTGGTGGTTTTTCCCAAATTGGGTTTCCACATAAATCACTGTGTTATGTGTTGATTCCTCATGTGTTATTCTTGCATGTTGATTTTATAGTAACTTGCTAAGTAAGAAAGTTTAAGCTGCGATGCATGATTGGTTAAATGGGCACACTTTACTTAATGAAAAGTTTTATTTGGACATTTGGACCTTGAATAACTAATTCACCCCCCCTCTTAGTTATTCTAAAGCATTTCTAATATTACATTCCCCAGCTTACATTCTTTTATTCACTATCTCTCATTTTCCACATCTTAGCCATCATTCCTCATGTACCATCCTTTATTTTTAATCCTTATTCTAATCATAGCATTATCCCCCATTATCTAGCTCTCTAGAAAAATAGTCTAGAAGTCACCAAGCCCAAAATCACTCTAGTTCTAGATCACTTTACCAAATGCACCCTAACTAGCCCCAATTGCACCATGAGAACACTTGTCTCCATCTAAGTGCACTTTGTTGCATGAACAACTAGTTTGGACTTCCAGATATCATTTTGGGACTCTAGGATTGCCACTAGGTACTTGGCTAGGTCCCCCATGCTGATCATGTCTTGAACTTCATTCTACATATCGTAACCCTAGTTTGCACACCTTAGGATTCATTTCTCAAGTCATAACCCTAATTTTGAATGTCCAATCTAACCAACCAACTAGCTCTTTGGTATAAAAATTTGATAATCACCTAGTCTAGGATCAACAAACTTTTAACCCAGCTTCTCAATTGTGCTATGAAACTATCAACTACATTCAAAGTAGCCCTAACTACACCTTAAGTATAGTTGGTATTTTCATTGCACAATTGAGGGCCAAATTTAACCATTTTGGACTTCTTGACTGCATTTGTGGACCCTAGAACCACCTCCAAAAGCTTGTATAGGTCCTCACTCTGAACGTAACCATTAACACCATTTTGCACCCTAAACATCATTTTTCATCCTAAGATCCTTTCATTTTACATATCCAATCCACATAAACCTCATTTTAATCCCCCCTAAACCTAATTTGTAACATAAAACCCCTTTGGAAGGCTCTTTGGCAATGGATCATCCTTTGGCACCTTTGGTTGCAACAAATTAGTCCTTGGTTTCTATTGTCCCATCTTCTGGTGCTTTGATGGAGGATCCTCCATCAGCTCCTCCTTTGGTTTCTATTGTCCCATCTTTTGTGGATGTAGCAGATCTGTCTGCTGGTGTCTTGGGGGCAACCACCTCTATTGCTCCATCTATGGTTGTTGTTCCTTCTCTTGTTCTTGCTACAAACTCCACTACTGCTATTTTTCCCCTAGCTTTAGGGGTTTCTGGGTCTTCTTGTAGGTTAGTTGATTCTCAGTGCCAATCAGCTACTGATTTGGTGGGGGTTGGAAGGTCCTCAGTTAAAGTGCCCTCCATTTCTATTTCATCTGGATTGGCCCTTCCTGTGTCCTCTTCCTTGGATGTAGACTTTCTTGTTGCAACCTCTTCCCTAGTCTCAAGGATTTCTAGTGGCTCTGATGTTGCTGGTTTTTGGTGGCAGAAGGTTGTGGGTTTGGTGGAGGATGGATGGATTGTAGTAAAAGGCAAAAAGATCAAGCCATCCACAGCCTCTTTTGACATGACATTACATTCTCACAAGAAGGGATCTAAAGGCAAGGCATGATTTTGGTCTGCTGTTCTTTTTTTGCCCCTTGGATTTTGGAATGTCGTTCTTTGTAGTGCATAATGGTTGGGGATTTCTTCCCCTCTTATCTTTGGGTTTCAGGAGCCTAGTCAAAACCTATGTTGGTGGCTATTGTTCTACCACTTTGGTCACCTTTTGTTTGGTGATTTGTTGTATTGGCCTTTTGTTTGGCCTCTGTCCTTTGGCTGGGCTTTATCTACTTATTTTCAACCTTTTGTTCTATTTCAAACTTGGGTTTTAGGATCCCTGCAAAACTTGTTTATCTAATCAAAAACATAAAACCCCTTTGAACTTAGTCCAAAATCAGAACAAAGTATGAGTCCTAGAGTATCTCCTAATGTTGGTGAAACTTGACCATAATCTTTTTATCTTCTTTTTTGTCATTTTATTGGAATAAACTCTATCTATGTCTTGATGGATTTGACATTGTCATATTTATCAACTTGATCTTTTCAATTTTTATCTCTTTTCATCAAGATTCAAAGTCCATCTCCACAAGGTTAAAATCTTAAATCAATACTTTCCAAATATTTCTCCTAAGTTCAAAACATTACATACACCCTTGTCACAACATTATCATATCTCGAGTCTCCCTAAATGTTATTCTGATTAACCCTAGTTGCATAATCACTCCATCTTGCATTATCCAAAACCTTAGCATCTCTTCCAATATCAAAATCCAATAAAATTATCCAACAATCAATTTGTCCAAATCATTTGTCAAAACCACCAATCTTCTTGATCCCATATCCCCATTTTGCATATCCTAAATGTCATTATCAACCTTAACATACCTCCCTTTGCATTACCCACATTTTCATACATCAACCTTTAACATCATTCCCAAATCTAAAGTCCAACCCAAATTTGCATTTTGCATACCTTAGAATCATCTTCATACCCCTTTTTAAAATCCAAAATGGCATTCACATTTGAATTTTTGCATCATTCTCTTAGGTCATTCACATCTTGCATATCATATTCCTAGGTCAATTTCACACTTCCTTAGGTTGTATAACACACCTAACCCCTTAAAAATCCAAAAAGCATTCATATATTGCATACCCACTTCCAAATTATCAAGTTTTGGCATATCTTACCAACTGCGTACCTTCTAGTTACCAACTATTGATCTAAGATTGGTTTTGACAATTGAGTGTCAACACACTTAAGACGTTTACTTAGTTTATGCCAAACTAGTAATGCATTTTGAGTATAATATGTAAATACAAGACTATGCCAAGTTGCAATGAGTGTCGAGTCACTCGAGTGTCAAGAAGATAGATCATGCTAAGTGATTCAAGTGCCAAGTAAATAGTATAAGTCAAGTAGTTTAAGTGTTGAGTTAGAAATAGAATTATAGTATGTGTTGAGCATCAATAACTTCAAGTGTCAAGTAATACATATTAGACATACTTGTTTGTGATTACACAAACAACTATGTAAACCATTTTCAAGCTGACATAAGGTTAGATTTCAATTCTTTAAAGATAAGGTAAAATCTATTTTAAGAATCCCTATGTATTTGCATGCAACCAATCAAAAAATAGGAAGGATTAAGCAGCAAAAAGAATGAATCTTAGCCATAGGTTCGTACCCAACCCTAAGTCACCAAAGTCTTTATAAGGAAGATAAAGCCCCAACAATTATGATGAATAAAGAGAGTGAAAAAGATCATGTTACAAAAGGTAACCAGGGTAAGCCTTTAACAAGGTAGGCCTTTCATAGGGTAGATCATGTTTCATAGTCAAACCACTGTAACCTTAATTGGGTACACTTTATTGCTGCAATAGTGAAGATTTGTGGGTGTCATCCCCACCTCAGTTTTACCTTCTCATTCAAAGGGTTTCTGGGTAATCATATTTGGTGTCAAGTGTGTGTCTTCAATTGCTTACATGTTTTAGATGCATTTACTTTTCATGTTATTTTCAGCTCATATATTACATGCATCCAATGAATGGTGAAATTTTTTATAGCTAAAGTTTTAACTTTTGATTCAACCCCCCCTCTCATAAGTATATGTTTCCCATTTGTAATTCCAATAATTGGTATCAGAGCCAAGTTCTCAAAAGAAGGAGCTTTGTAATTTAGAGGAAATATCTTGAAATGGAAGTCTAAAAACTAGGAAAGACCATTGAGAACCAAGAGATCAAGATGCATCTTATACTACATCAATTGAATGAAGCTAGAGATGCTTTGAAGAGTTCCCTAAAGATAAGGAAAGAGATTGCCATAGCAAAAAATGGCACACGATATAAAGAGATTGACACCACAAAGCTATTTGTAGATAGTAACTCTAGTGAATTTGATACAACAATTGTAGATCTAATAGAGAAGAATAGAGCACAAGCTAAAGAAATTAGAAATCTCAACTTGGAGCAAGAATCACAAGCTATACTACTATGTGAGGTGACTGAACAAAAGAAGAAAGCTATATAAGACAAGGCCATGATTGAAGAAGACAAAAGAATTTTGGCAAATAGATTGGAAGAAAATTCAATAGAGCTATCTAGGATCTAAAACATGCAATTGGATACCTGAAGCTAAGTGATGAATGCTCATCATGAGTTAAATGTCAAGGACATTGAGATAGCTACATTGAAGTTAGAGAATGAACAACTACATAATGACCTGAAAAGAGAAAAATAATTTGCTAAAAGTTTCAACAAGTCAAATGAAGCCATCAAGTACTTTGAGAAACTACCAAAATCCTCTATATCCAATAGAGATACATCAAGATTGGGCTACCCTAGCACTAAAGAAGGAGAGTCATCCAATATTGCCGAGGAAAGGAACAACAACAGTAAGAATTACAAACCTACTTGTCATAATTGTAGAAAGAAGGGGCATACTACTAATTTGTGCAAGAGCAAGAATATAAATCAAAATGCTAAACATAAGAACATGGTCCATTGTCATAAGTGCAATAAAAAAGGTCATTAGGTACATGAATGCAAAACTAGAACCATGCATGCACCAAAATTTGAAGGATACTATTAGAACTATTAGAAGTATGGACATAGAGCCTTTGAATGTAGATCCAAGTCCACATGGTCATCAAGCAAGCCAACAAAAGTAAGAAGCTATGGAAATTCTTATGACTGGGATTACAATGTAAGATATAACTATCACTATGGTTAGGAATATGAACATGTACTTGAAAACTACATTAGGACTCACTTTAATGGTAATTATGAGAGGTGGTTGAATCAAACTACATGTTTTAGCTATTTGAATATTGGTCACATCAGTAAACATTGTCTAACTAGGTCCAAAGCACCAAGTTGTGAATTTGGTAAAGGAAAAGGCAAGGAAAATGTTGAACACATCAAGAATGAGATGAATAAGACATGGAAGAAGAAGGAAGATTGTAGCACATCAAATGGATAAGGGATTACTTCACCCAATGGGTCAAGTGGTCACACTTCATCAAACTAAGCAACAAGAGGTATGTGGGACTGATATTTGAAGTCAGTTCCAAAAGAAAATAGAACTAAAAATATTACATTAGCATGAATAAAGATGCAAGATGTTGTGAAAATTTCAAGGTTAAATCTTCAAGTTTTCATGTTATGGTCGAGCATGAAAAGTTCTCTGTAAGTGCCAAGTGAAATACTAGTTAGTGTTGAGCTAAAAAACTAAGTTAGTTGAAGTTGAGCCTATAGTAGTTGCTGAGTGATAGTCATGTTAGTAGATGCCAAGTGAAATAGAAATTATGTTGATGCCAAGTTTATAGTTGTAAAAGCATCAAGCATTAAATGCAAAATTTTAAAGGGTATATGGTTGATTTTCACTCATTTTTTGTCATTTTAAATTTGAGCAAATATAAGGAGAGTAGAAGCTGACCCAGAAAATATGTTTGAAGCATTTGCATAGATTCTAGTGATGATCCAACACTAGTTCATCAAATTTACAAGGTATTCTTCATAAGCCAAGTCACACAATTTGAAATTTGTATAAACCCTAACTTGCCCAATGGTATCCAGTTCAAGGAATGTAGTGGGTCAAGAAGTTTTAAATGTTCAATTACTTAGAAATAAAGTGAAGTAACTAGATTTTAGAGCAATTCTAGATGTTGCATACAAACAAGACTTGTTAAATGCACTTTCCATGGTTCCCCTAAAAGTCATAATGGTCCAAGACATTAGAAAATGCTACAATTTCAAGATAGGAGGAATAGGTGACATGGAGATAAGAAAATGCCATGACAAATTGTGTGAAAATGACATTCTAAAAGAAGAATTTAAGATTGTTGAAAGAAAGGGTTTGACCCATGCCCTAGATTTCCCTACAGTGTTCAAAATAGAATGGATTAAGATAGTGTTAAGCAGAATACATGATGGATTCTTATGGTTGGAAAATGGTGCCATCAAAATTTCAAAGAGAATGGTTCATAAGGTAATTGGTTTTCTAACCCTGGATCAATCGAAGACTATGTAAAGTGACTCAAAGGAGGTCAGTGAGAAAAACACAAAAGTCAAATGGAACAGATGTAGAATGACTATTGATACCATCACAGACCCACTACTTGACCTTTCCATAAGGGTAATTTCTCATAATTTTTATCAATCAAGCATATTGAACAATGTACCTTGAATTATAGTTGATGTGGGTTATAAAATTGTAAAGAAGGATCATATCTATGATCTAGCTAAACTACAATTACAATAGATAATGGAGAACCTAGGTGCCATTAGAAAAACTGAGTGCACAATGTAAGTATGGAGCAATCCTAATTTACATATTTTTCTATGTTTAGAACACATTCCCATCTTTTGGCAAGGTGAGTTGGAAGACAAATAGATTAGTTGTAGTTCAAGTCAATGAGTATATTGAGAAAATGGGAGATAACTTTGAAACTATCATGACTAGCTATTTTGAAGGCTACGAGAAGTCTATGAAATAGAGGATAAGAATACCTATTTCATTGGTTGAATAGTATTACAATGACATATTCTTTCTTGTTGATATTGACTATACATATGTACAAGTTTCCATACCTAGGGTAAGATGGCTAAGACCCTTAGGCTATGAGATTAATGTCGATGAAGCATCAACTGCCATCACTACACTTCTTTCTAAAGAAGTTGATAAATTAGCTAAATTTTTTGGAAGCTATGTTGTTATTAAGTCCAAAGTTGAGATGGAGTTGAAGATAGCCTTCACATTGGAGAAGAAAGACAAATTGGTAAAGAAATTAGAGGCCAAATTTGGTGAAGGCATAGGTGAAGAAGAAGAAGATGATGAAGATGATGAAGAGGAAGAATAAGAAAAGCTCAAGAACCTCTTACACTAACCCAAGGATTGGGAGAAGAGAAGGATGAAGAAGAGGAAGAAGGTGCTAAGGAAGAACATACCAAGGAATGACCAATACAAGTAGAACCTAAGAAGAGAAAGGCTAAGGCACAACCTATGGAAAAAACAAAGGATTTCTAAGCCAAGCCCAACAAAGCCAACAACACCAAAAACTAGGGCAAGCACACAAGCCACCACACAAAAGGGCAAGCCTACAGAACAAAGAGGTCAAGAAAAAAAGAAAAAAAGAAGGAAATATATTGCAGAACCAAAAACTGATGATGAAAGAACAAAATTAGAGGATACAAGCCAATTTAGAGTGGTAAGTCATCCACCAAAGTCTGATCTTGAGAATATCTATGAGAATGTTAAAAAAAATGTAGATTTGATTGGTTTGAAAAGTATTAATTTGCAAAAAACTTGGTAGAGATCAAGAGCAAAATTTGATTGAAGAAACAATATATGAAATGATGTCTAAGTTCAAGAACACCCCACTTGAATTAGATAACATGCCAAAGGAATTATATAGTATTGTTGAAAATAAATGGCATTATTGTTTAAACCTAGAGAAACAAATTAGAGAACCCACATTAGCCCAGCTAGTGCTAGAATTTACTAAAGGGAAAATTATCAAGGCCAACAAGAAATATGGTGGAAGGTTTGCACCAAAATAGAGGTCATTCAAATTTTTTTAGAAAAATATTGAAGATGTTGTGAAGAAATCCACCCAAATGTGGAAATTGATTTATTGTTTGACAACTATCAAACAAGGAGAAGAAGATCCCTTGAGGGAAGAAATAATGGTGACGATAACAATGACAAGGATGACAAGGAGGAAGATAAAGAAAAGGATAAGATTGAGGAGGAGACACAAAAGAAATACGTAGACATGGCTATAGCTAAAGAACAATAGGAAGAACAAAGTGTGCAAGACACACAAATGCCAACTATGAGCCCTCCTCATGACACTAGTATAACTACAAAAACCATAACTATTAATTAAGGATGTTCCTAATAGTTTAGTTTAGAACATCAATCCTTTAACCATAGAAGATCTAAAGAAGATTCTTGACCAATCCTCACTACAAGCAAGATTATGTGAATATCCAATATTGGTCAGTGTAGATGAGGTTAAAAAGGTAGTGGCTGACATAACAAGGGATAAGGTGAGTACACAATAACCACCTTCTACCATCCCTTCAACTACTAGTACTCAACCTTTAATTCAAACATCAGTAGATACATCTATCAAGGTTGACACAAGTGTTAAAGAAGACATAGTTGAGTAGGGGTAGACTACCAAAGAAGAAGAAAAGAAGACAACAATAGAGCAAAAAAGATAGATAGATACATCTGTACCTACATCGCAACTACAAGGTACAAGTCCAATCATTGTGATTGCTAGAAGTAGATCTAAAGAGAGAAAGGATACACCAAAGGAAAAGGATCAAGAAGCTATTCAAGCATTGGTAACACTACCAACATCAAGCACTCCTAAAAAAATCCTTCAGAAGCCAAGCACAGAGGCTATACCAGTACATATTTTAACACCAAGCTCATTCTCTACAAAATTTGATAAGGTAATTCACTATGGTGATGTAACTTTAGATGAAGAAATAGTGATACCTCAATTTGACTATGCAACAATGACACTAGAACAAATAAACATGCCGTAACAAGCTTTCGAAAAGAAGCATGAAGAAGTGCTTAGATAAGAATTTAGGCAAAATCAAGCATTACAAGACATGAAGGAAATATTATTAGATGCATTCACCACTCCTACACTTGAAGAATCAAAGCCTTTATTGGAAAAATTATTGGAAATTGTTGAAAAGATCAATAATGAAGATATTGACACAAGTGCAAAACTTCTTGAGTGGTTAGAGAAGAAATTCCAAAGTAAATGAGAAAATATCTACTGAGATAGCACTTAGTCAAGTTTCTCTAACCACAAAGGTTGAGGATGTGAAGAAGGTACTTGAGAATATTTTCTCAATGTACACTAGACTATGTGACCCAACACTCTTCACTCAAGAAACAAGACATATAATTCTAAGTCTAGAGAGAAATCTCAATGTATCAAGTATGAAACTGCCACAAAACCCAACTCAGAGTGAGAAGCATTTTCACACATTGCTTCAATCATAAAGTCAACTAGCTATGTTAATAAGAGGCTAATATAAGAGCCAAGTTGACACAAGTTGAAGCCTCCCTCACCCCACATATGGAAATACTCCTTAAATAGCTAGGATATGCAAAAACTTTCTTAAATAAAGATCCTCATCTTTCTACATCAGATGAACTAGTTCACCTAGCAGTTGAGTTGGCAATCCAACTCAAGTCATTGGATGTTGCATGTAACAACTAGGATGCAATTCTAAAGATAATTATGGAAGTGCATAAATACTTTTTGGAAAAATACACTCTAAGTGTATAGACCCTTTGACATAGGTGTAAAAAAGGGAGAGATAAAAGAATAAAAAGGGGGAGATAAAGAGTAAAAGGGGAGATAAAAGAAAGGGGGAGAATAATGAAAAGGAGAAAGGTGAATAAAACAAAAGAGGAAGCATGAAAAAATGGGGAGCTAATAGCTAATTCATTTTTGACCCCAGTGATATACAATGTAGAAAAAGGAAATAGAGCAGAGAAGATATCAGCTAAAGATAGAGCATCAGTTGCAAATACATTGAAGGCAAAGAGTATCAATCAGCAGAGACAAACCCACTCAGAATGGAGAATATATTTTTGATAAAAAATAGGCACATTAACCCAAGGGGAGTTATAAAATTTAAGGTATATAGGTTATTGAAAAATTTTGAAAATTTTGAAGTTTTGTATAAAAGCTAAGTTGTGAATATGTTATACTCAAGAAGATTAGATTGATTATGTACAATTAAGTGTTTTTGACACTCATGTCAAAGGGGGAGATTGTTGATCTCAAATTGGCTTTGACAATTAAGTGTCAACATACTTCAGAAATTTACTTAGTTTATGCCAAACAAGTAATGCATGCCAAGTATAATATGTAAATACAAGACTATGCCGAGTTACAATGAGTTCCAAGTCACTCAAGTGTCGAGAAGATTGACCATGTTGAGTGATTTAAGTGCCAAGTAAATAGTAGATGTTGAGTAGTTCAAGTGTTAAGTTAGAAACAAAATTATAGTATGTGCCAAGCATTAGTAACTTTAAATACCAAGTAACATAGATTGGACATACTTTTTTTTGATTGCACAAACAACTATGTAAACTATTTTCAAGTCGACATAAGGTTAGATTTTGATTCTTTAAAGATAAGGACAAATCCATTTGTAGAATCCCTATGTATTCACATGGATCAAATCACAAAATAGGAAGGATTAAGTGGCAAAAAGAGTGAATCTCAGCCATAGATTCATACCTAACCCTAAGCCACTAAAGTATTTATAAGGAAGACAAAGCCCCAATAATTATGATGAATAAAGAGAGTGGAAGAGATCATGTTATAGGAAGTAACAAGGGATGAATGATCAAATTTGTTTATAGAGCATTCAAGGTGACTTAGTAGTGAGAGTGAATTGAAGAATCCATTGGAGGAGAACAAAGAATAGAAGGATACAACAATTATGTATCAGATTAAAGAGGATCAAGAAGGACACTGTATGGATTTGATCTTTAATCAGACAACCAGACCAATCAAAAGATTTTTGTTGAAACATACTAACAGGTGATTTTAGTTAAATCTCCTAGGCAAAGTGGTCCTAACAAGCTATAATAAATCCTTTAATAAGGTGACATTCAAAGTGGATGTTCCTAAAGTCCTTTAGCCAGGTACACTTCTAACAAGGTGTTGAAATCCTCTAACAAGGTGGGACTTAATAGTCCTTGTAAGCTTTTAACAAGG
This sequence comes from Cupressus sempervirens, assembly GCA_028749045.1. Classification (NCBI taxonomy): domain Eukaryota; kingdom Viridiplantae; phylum Streptophyta; class Pinopsida; order Cupressales; family Cupressaceae; genus Cupressus; species Cupressus sempervirens. The sequence continues at coordinate 376,443,840 of CM053791.1, read as the reverse complement.
TAGGCCTTTAATAGGGTGGGCCTTTCATAGGCTAGATCATGTTTCATGGTCAAACCATTGTAACCTTAATTGGGTACACTTTATTTCTGCAATAGTGAAGATTTGTGGGTGTCATGCCCACCCCAAATTTACCTTCTCATTCAAAGGGTTTTTGGGTAATCATATTTGGTGTCAAGTGTGTGTCTTCAATTGCTTACATGTTTTAGATGCATTTGATATTCATTTTATTTTCAGCCATATATTACATGCATCCAATGAATGGTGAAAGTTTTTATAGCTGAAGATTGAATTTCTAATTCACCCCCCCAGTAGTATATGTTTCCCATTTGTAATTCCAACACCAACTACATACCTTTTGGTTACCAAGTGCACACCTAGTGCTTACTTGGTAATGTTAGAGCATAGTTGGTAGTTTAGGTGTGCACTTGGGAGGTAGAAAGTCTATATTTAGATTTCCCTATTGAATTTGCACCTTTAGGTATCATGCCAAAACTTACAAGGACACAAGTAGTTTATAGATCAAAAGAGTTCTATCAACCCTTATTTTTTGAAGTATAAACACAACCTAAAGCATGTCTAGGACAAAATAATGTTGGAATATATAGTCCCAATATAATTGAGAGGGGAGGGTGAACCAGTTGTCCAACTAATATCACAATTATCAACCTTATTAAACTTCAACCATATGAGAAATATAATCAGAAAACACAACAAGACACTCATACACAATAACACCATATATGTTAACTAGGGAAACCCTTGATTAGAGGGAAAACCTTGTTGGGGATGGTAACCATAAGATGATTTACTAATATAAATATTCCTTGTTAGAGGATGGACCCTATTAGGAGTCTATGAATACATTTAGTACATATGAGTTCTTGCATGGAGACTTTGAATCATTGTTAGGAGATTCCAACCCTATTAGGAGTTGTGGAAGACAACTGGACCCACTATGCAAAAAAATTCAAGGTTAAGACCAATGAACGCACTATCCAAATGATCTTTGTATTATTCCTTGCAGAATAATAGAAATGAAATATACTTTCTTCCTCTTCTTTTTTCTTGTCAATCAGACCTTTGCTCCTAATTTTGTAACCAGATCACAAATCTCACATCCAATAATCCCTTGGATTTCTTACACACATTCATCAAATACTCTACTCATTTTTTCACTTATACCATATCTTCAATATAATTCCTTGAGTTAGTCTTAAGGCTTTTCCAATTAATTTTAATAAGATAAATAATTAATTATAATTACAATAGCACTGTCATCTCACAGTCTATACATAACTTCACATGTGCAATACTAGGGTTTGCACACTTCCTGATGTCACCAATAGACTATCCTCTATCACTACTTGACTACACATCTTCTCATTGCATCTTAGATGTAAGATAGTGAATAAACATCAAGAATTGCTTTTCTAATACCCTATCTCTAAACTACTCTCTATAAATTAGGTACAACTTTGTATGTCTTTGACTTAGACTCTGTGCACTTAACCACATCATCAGGACATAGTACTGAACATGTCCATAATTGTGCATCACTAGACAATCAAAAAATTATCAATAAGACTAAGATCTCGGTCTGCTCCTAAGCCAATGTTTATAGAAATCATACTATGTTTACATCAATGAAAAACACAGTCATGAATGTAGCATATCAATACTCTCCAATGCTTAGGATACTCCCCCACAGTATTATCATCAAAATTAATGCTAACAATATCCCCCTTTGGAATTGATGGAAATATAGATGAAAAAACATCTAAGCTCCAAGAATACCAAAATAGTGTTTAGTTGCTACTACTAACTAGCATCACTTGTCCACATGCTAAAAATAAATTCTCAACACAATAGGTTCATATCTCCTACCTCCTCTTCTTTTGGATTGACAACAATTGTTCTCTTCACACTAAACAAATCACAATACATCAGGTGCATATTCCTTCTTTCTAAATCTCTCTAAAGAGATATCTCTACCCATTCATACTTAGGAGTTCTCCTCCCCAATTTCTTAGGAGATTTTTTTATGCATACTCTCTCCTGCATTGACATCAATGTCAAAGGCCTCAATATTACAACATGCCACTTGTTAAATACTAATTGCTACCATGCTACTCCAAGTCTTCAACTAACTCATGTGCCCAAAGACACTATTCAAGTCTAATTACCAAGAGTCTTAAATGACTCAACTTATCAAAAATACTCCTCTATACATGAAGCATCAACATTCAATCTAGTCTAACAATAGTGCTCTATACCACTAGCCTAATGCACTTACTAAATCATCCACTTAGAAGTAGGTAAGGGAATAACCCCAAGTATACCTCTCAAGTACTTAAATGCAACTTTAGGAAAAGGCTTCGTAAAGATATATGTAATTTGATCTCCTTTTTTTCTACTCTCTCTCAACACATGATACTTAATAGATATATGCTTAGTCTTAAAATGAACTACATGATTCTTAGACATACTCACTATACTAGTGTTATCATAGTAAATGATAACAAGCTCTTCAAACTCAATTTTGATATCCTTCAACATTTTCTTCATCCATATAACTTGATTACAATTATTTTCTATTGTAACATAATTTGCCTTAGTTGTGCTATGCGATATAAAATCTTGCTTCTTTCTAAGCCAAGAAACCAATCTTCTTCCAAGAAAAAATGCTCCGCTACTGGTGCTCTTTTTATCATCCATAATACCTACCCAATCCAAATTAGGTAATGTACATAAAGTGAAGTCACTTAACCTATCATAAAAAATTCCATATTCAAATGTTCCTTTCAAATATCTAAATATTCTCTTTACTACTTTAAAGTGATACTCCTTAGGATCAACCTTAAATCTAGCTACAATCCCAATTACATTTTTTATATCTAGTCTAGTGTGAGTGATGAGGAGATAACAAGTATAAATTCTATAATAGCTTCTCTATGGGATGGAGAGAAGAAACTAGAAAAGACTATAGGAAAAAAAAACAAATATTAATAGCACCTTACAGGTTACATCTATTCATTCACAATAAACACATAGGGATGTTGCCTTACGAAACACATGTTTCTTCAAATTGTAGCATGTTCCTACAAATGACCTTGGAGAAAGTACTGTACATTCCTCCTACCTACTCTCCACCGCACTTAGGTCACTTCACATGGTGTTCATGTGAGCAAGAGGAATTTCTACCCAAATTAACTCCCAAAGATTCTTGTGTGAGTGTAGCTTCTTGCAGCAATAACTTCTACACAAAATAAAATGCCACTACTATTTTATTTAGAAACCAATAAATATGATATGCATCTCTAATCAATTTGCAGTGTGAACAAAATATAAACTAAGTAATAGGAAACCACCACAATGTTATTTATTTCATCTATTCAGGGTAGAGTACAAATAATTTTTATAATATCTCAGTCTTCTTCCCACATAAAAGAAATGAAAATCCTCTCCCCAATGATCGATTTTGGAGAGAATATATAAACAATGACAAATGGTTAAAAACTATTTTTGGCAACCACTAGACCCATAAAGGTTTTGTTCAATCCTTTATTAAGTGATAACAAAACATCAAAATATACCCTAAAACATTAAAATATGCCCTAAAACATCAATCATTTACTAAGGATTAAAGAATATTAAAATATGCCCTAAAATATTAAAATATGCCCTAAAACATCAAAGTACCCCCCATTAACAATACAAAAATATTATTCCTATAGATGCTCCTACAAAATACTCCTAGGGGTAAATTTTGTCTCAAGTCCTCTTGGAGACCGATTGTTGTAGATCCCCACCTTGCCTCAGAATTTCTATTTTTGATAACCAAGTGGCTTCAAAATTTGGAAGACCCTTTCAATTGAGCAAGTGCTCTATGTGCACTTTGTGCCTTGTCCTCATAGCCTTTCTACTATTGATGATGCACTCCATCTACGACTTCTCTTTAGAAGACAAATTTTGAATCTAATCATTTGATTCATGTGTTGTTGCTTTTGCACCAACTTCTTCATTTGAACCTTTATACAATGTGAGATTTGAGACATTAAATATAGGTAAAATAGCCACATTTGGAGGCAATGCCACTTTGTAAGCATTTTCTCCATACTTTTCTAGAATTTCACACGGTTCAATCTTCTTCATCATCAACTTCATATGGCTACCTCAAGGTAATTGATCTTTGTTTAGGTGTACCATAATTCCTTCTCTTCAAGTCTACCTTAGCCTTTAGCTTTAGGTTATTCTGTTGCAAAGTTTTTCTCATGTGCTCATGCACTTTCACCATTGCCTGAGAAAAATCTTCTGCATGTCCATTCCTTTTCTCCAAACCATCCACATTCTTAAGTTCAAAAACTCCTCTTGGATGTCTCCCATAAACAACTTCAAAAGGACTCATGCTTATGCTATGATTCACTGAGTCATTATATGCAAACTCTACTTGAGGTATGCTGGCATCCCAACTACCTCCATGTTCCCATGTCAAACATCTTAAAAGGTTTCCCAAGGATCTATTAACCACCTTAGTTTTCCCATATATTTGAGGATGATAGGCTAAACTAAAAGATAAATTTGAGCCCAACTTCTTCCATAGGGTCCTCCAAAAGTGACCCACAAACTTTTTGTCCCTGTTAGATACAATGTTCAATGTGAAACCATGAATATGAACAATTTCTTTAAAGAATAGTCTTGCAATATAACTAGCATGATTAGTGGTTTTACATGGAATAAAGTGGGCCATTTTACTAAATCTATCAACAACCACAAATATGTTGTCATAACCTGTCTTTGTCCTTGGTAATCCCATCACAAAATCCATACTCAAACACTCCCAAGGTTTGTTTGATATGGGTAAAGGCTGATAAAGTCCAACATTTATTGACACTCCCTTTTTCCTTTGACATACAAGACAACCTTCCACAAACTTCCTGATGTTTTTTTGCATCTTAGGCCAATAATAAAATCTTTGTATCAATTCCAATGTCTTGTTGAGTCCAAAATGACCACTAAGACCTCCTCAATGTTTTTATTTAATGACATTTTTCTGCATAGAACATTTGGGAATACATAGTTGACTACCTTTAAATAATAGTCCATCTTGCATAATGAATTCAAAAAAAATAGAATGAAAACTATCTTCCAACTTGGTGTACACCTCATATGCTTTGCTAAAATCTCCATCTTCCACATACATTCCCTTTAATGCATCTACACCCATGCTTTGGAGTTGTACTTCTTGCATTTTTAGCACTCCCCTACTAAGTGCATCAGCCACCTTATTGTCTTGTCCTTTCTTATGATTGATTGTAAAGGTATAAGCCTGCAAACTCTTAACCCATTTCATGTATGTATGGTTGAGTTTTTCTTGTCCATTCAAGAAACTAAGAGCATGGTTGTCAGTATATACAATAAACTCCTTAGGAAACAAATAGTGCCTCCATTTTTTTAATGCTTGGACTATGGCATAAAATTCCAAATCATAAGAAGAATATTTCTTCTTTGCCTCATTTAGCTTCTCACTGAAAAATGCAATGAGTCTACCTTCTTGACAAAGAACAAACCCTATTGCAAAGCCACTAGCATCACATTCTATTGTAAAAACTTTATCAAAATCTAGTAAATAAATAATAGGATACTTGGCCACCTTTTGTTTTGGTTCCTCAAAACTCTTATTTGCTGCATTATTCCATTCAAACTTTGTTTTACCTGCTCCTTTGTTGGTGTTTAAAATTGGTGTACAAATGTTGTTGAAGTTCCTTATGAAGTTCCTATAGAATGTGGCGAAACCATGGAAACTTCAAACCTCTCCAACAACCCTTGGTGTTGGCCAATTAATGATGGACTCCACTTTAGATGGATCCATTTTTGGATATCCTTTGGATATCACAAATCCAAGATACACCAACTCTTGTTTCAAAAAGTCACATTTCTCCAAGTTTATCTTCAATTTTTGTTCCTATAGCCTTTGAAAAACCATCTTCAAATGCTGCAAACACTCTTCATTATTTCTGCTATACACCAAAATTTCATCAAGGTAGACAACAAAAAACGTCCCAATGAAGTCCTGCAAAACTTCATTCATTAGTTGCATAAATGTCCTAGGAGCATTAAATAAACCAAATGACATAACTAGCCATTCATACAACCCCTCATTAGTTTTAAAGGTTGTCTTCCATGCATTCCCCCTCTTGTATTCTTATTTGATGATACCCACCTTTGAGATCTATTTTAGAAAAATATAAAGTTTCCCCCAAACAATCCAACAAATCTTCTAATCTAGGAATAGGAAATCTATATCTTATAGTTATCCTATTAATGGCCTTAGAATTAGTACACAACCACCACTTACCATCCTTCTTTGGAGCAAGAACTGAGGGTATGACACATGGGCTAATATGTTTCCTTATCAATCCCTTGTCAAGAAACTCTTGTATTTGCCTAGCAATATCTTCATTCTACTATAGTGTCATCTTATATGCTACCTTGTTGGGTAGCACTACTCTAGGAATAAGACCAATTTGGTGACTTATGTCTCTTATCGATGGCAGAGACTCAAGAATTACCTCAACAATGATGTCCTTGTACTGGTTCAAAAACTCTTCAACTTCTTTTAGGCCTATTTTTCTACATTCCTTCTTCCTATCTTCCTTAGGCTTTAGCACCAATGAAAATCCTATTCCATCTTCTTAAAGATTATTAATGAACTCTTTCTCACTCACCACCAATACACTTGGTCCAACTTGACCAACTCCTTTCTCTTCCCCATCATAATTCAATTTGTATGTTACTCCATCCTTTTGAAAGCTATAAGAATTTTTCTCACCATTATGGCGTGCCTTCCTTTAAAATTGCCAAGGTCTTCCCAATAAGATGTGGAAAGCATCCATGGGCAAGATATCACAAAATATTTTATCCTTATATCCCCCTATACTTAACTCCACCCAAGATTGCTCATTCACAACTTCCTACTACCCTTTGTTCAACTAACTAACCTTGTATGGACAAGAATGTGGAAGTCTCTCCAACTTCAATTTTTTTACAACCTCAAGTGAGATGATGTTGTCTATGGAACCTGAATTAATTATCACTTTACACAAATTTCCTTTCACCTTTCATTGAACTTGAAAAAGAGCCCTCCTTTGAGTGGTATCTTCTTTCACTGATTCCTTAAGAAGTGTCTTCCTTATCATGAGACTTTCTCCTTTAGCCTTTATCATCAACTAAACTTTTGGTGAGTTCATACTCACATTATCTTCTTGCACATATGTAACTCTCCTTTCACCATTTTGAGAAGTAGATGCCCTTTGTGGATACTTATATTTTGGGTGCCTTATCTAACCACAACTATAGCACTTCATTCCTAAGAACCTGGATCCTCTGCTTGATCCACCTAACCTTCCTCCATTAGACCCCCTTCCACCATAGCCTCCTCTGCTACTTGAGTCACCCACTTGCTCCTTAGGGTTAGACTCACCTTGGGACCTCTAGCCTTGTCCTATATTGTTGAAGTTTCCCCTACCTTGGTCATTTCTTCCACTTCTCCCTCCTTGTTGTTGATCACCCTTCCTCTTCAGCTTCTCTTCAACTTTAAGAGTAAGTTGAAAACACTTCCCCAATGTACCTTGGGCCAAGAGGCTAATCTCCTCCTGTATGGTCATTCTTAGACCATTTAAATACCTATGGAACTCCTTTGTATAGGTATTCATGTCCATCTCTCACTGCTTGAGGCTTTGCAACTTTTTGAACAACTACACCTCATGATTTGTAGGCAAAAATTGTGCCTTGATTTTTTCCTTCATTACTTCCCATGAAGAAATTAGAATTTTATTATTTTGTATCCTTTCTCCTTGAATATAATTCCACCACAAGAGAGTAGATCCTCTCAGTTTTCTTTTTACAATCCTTACCCTATCATTCTTTGGAACTTCATTCAACTCAAAGTGATTGGTGATTGCTTCAATCCATTCAATGACTTCCTCACTATTAAGACTACCTCAATATGTAGGTAGCCTATTAGAAACATCTCCTCTTACTAACTTTAAAGCATCAACAAATGCCTTTTAATCTATAGGAAATTTTGTTGGTGGATCCCAATGCTGTTCTACTTCTTCATCTCTACTGGCATCTTCTTCTATCTCATTCTCCTTATCCTTGTGATTGGACCCCTTCTTTAACTCCTTTAACTTCTCTTCTAGAAGTTCCACCATCATCTTTTTGATGGCATCTGGAGTCATACTTTTTGGAGGCATGGTGTGAGCCTCAACTTCAGCTTGTGATTCTTCTATAGACATACACTTCCCAGCAAGACCTTTTCTAGCTCTGATACCAATATGATGAGGAGATAAAAAGTATAAATTCTATAATAGCTTCTCTATGAGATGGAGAGAATAAACTAGAGAAGACTATAGGAAAAAATATAAAATAAGAACATCACCTTTCAGGTTACATCTATTCATTCATGATAAGCACATAGGGATGTTGCCTTACCAAACACAAGTTTCTTCAAATTGTAGCTCATTCCTAAAAATGACCATAGGGAAAGTATTGTACATTCCTCCTACCCACTCTCCACCACACGTAGGCCACTTCACATGGTGTTCATGTGAGCAAGAGACATTTATGCCCAAATTAACTCCCAAAGATTCTTGTGTGAGTCTAGTTTCCTATAGTAATAACTTCTACACAAAAAATAATGCCACTACTATTTAATTTAGAAATCAATAAATATGATATGCATCTATAATGAATTTTTAGTGTGAACAAAATATAAACTAAGTAATAGGAAACCACCACAATGTAATTTATCTCATCTATTCAGGGTAGGGTACAAATAATTTTCACAATATCTTGGCCTTCTTCCCACAGAAAAGAAAAGAAAATCCTCTCCCCAGTGATCAATTTTGGAGAGAATATATAAACAATGACAAACAATTAAAAACTATTTTTGGCAACCACCAGACCTATAAAGGTTTTGTTCAATCCTTTACTAAGTGATAACAAAACATCAAAATATGCCCTAAAACATCAATCATTTACTAAGTGATAACAAAATATTAAAATATTCCCTAAAAAGTAAAGTATCCCCCATAAAAGATATGAAAATATTATTCCTATAGCTGCTCCTATAGTAGCGAGTTAGATATTTCAAACCTCCAATCATGGATCTATACTTCTTCTTCTCTACTATAGATGTCTCATCTTTACTAGATAAGTTGTGAATAGTTATCATAGGTGTACCAATAGGTTTAAAAATTTCTAATTCAAACCTTTTTAAAAAATCCTTTAGGTATTAGCTTGTGAAATGAAAGTACCCTCACTATTCTACACAATCTACAATCCTAGGAAAAAATCATTTCTCTTATCATGCTCATTTCAAACTCATTCTTCATTTCTTCACTAAACTTATCACTTGCTTTATCATTACCTTCAAATATGATGTCATAAAAAATATTACTATTATCAATAAACCATTTTAAATTTCTTTCAAATACAAGTTACTATCTATCATACCTTTAGCAAACCCAAGCTTTGCCAAATAACTGTCCAACCTTACCAGGTTCTAGGTTTTTACTTCATACCATATAGAGCTTTCTTTAGTCTATATACAATTTCTTTGTCTTATGATAAAGTAAAACCTTTAGGCTGCTCAATATATGCCTCTTCTTCAAGTTCTCCATTCAAGAAGGCTGATTTAACATCCAAATGATAAACCTTGAACTTCTTATTTGTTGCACAAGCCAAGAACATCCTTACTGCTTCCATTTTGGCTACAAGTGCATATGAAAACTCATAGTCTATGCCTTCTATTCCTTCTTCCTATGAATATTGCTTGCATAAAAGTCTAGCCTTGTTCCTCACAACTTCTCCTTGTTCATTCATCTTGTTTGATATAATTCTTCTAGGAGTTGTTAACTCAACTATTTCTATTACTCTAGGCTTAGATCTCTCCTCTTCAATCCAATTCTTATTTTTAAAATTATTGTTAGTCTTAATGATAACTTCCACATTTTCTTTGTTAGCCTTTAGATCAAAAATAGTTACCAAAGCTATCTCTTCTACTGCTTCCTCTTTCTTAACCAATTCAAGCTCATTATCTTTAGCATCATAGTAACTCAATAATCTTTCCATGCTTTCTTTAAATTCTTTACCTTCACTAGAAAATGAACTCTTTCTATATTTTCTTACTCTCTTAAGACATCTAGATGAAAATTGACCAAACTCTTTACATATCCAACAGTTTTTTCCATACCTTATGGCTCTCTTTTAATAAGTAGATCAATACCTTCTTTGATCTTCATGTCTTCTTCAAATCTAGATCTATCTTTATTTGTGCCTCTATTCTTTTGTATGCAAGAACATGATTCTAGGTCTAGAAACTCAATGCTCTTTTCTTTACACAAATCTGATAATTTACCAAGAATATCCATCTTATGGGTGTCAAAATTTCCTCTATTTGAATTGGGACTATCTTTTCTAAAGTGACTTGCCAGTGATCTCCCAAAGTTGTTAAGCTTTTGCTTCAAGGACCTAAGGCTCTGATACTAATTGTTAGAATGTATATTTCACCAATATAATAATAAAAAACTACAACAATATACTCATACAGAATAACACCAGATATGTTAACTAGGGAAACCCTTGATTAGAGGGAAAACCTGAGTGGGGATGATACCCACAAGGTGATGTACTAATATAAATATTCCTTGTTAGAGGATGGACTTTTTTAGGAGTTTATGAATACATTCAGCACATATGAGTCCCTATTAGGAGACTCTAAATCCTTGTTAGGAGATTCCAACCCTATTATGGGTTATGGAAGATAGGTGGACCCAATGCCCGAACAACTTCAAGGTTAAGACCAATGAGCCCATTGTCTAAATGATCTCTATATTATTCCTTATAGAATAATAAAAATGAAATGTACATTCTTGATCTTCTTTTGTCCTATCAACAAGACCTTTGCTCCTTCTAATCTTGTAACCACATCAAAAATCTTGCATCCAATAATTCCTTGGATTTCTTACACACATTCCTCAAACACTCTTCTCCTTTTCAAACTTTTCACTTCACACTTGATATAATGATCACTATACTTTACAAACAAGGAAAAAATCTTTCCTTTATACCATATCTTCAATATAATTCCTTGAGTCAGCCTTGAGGCTTTCCCAATTAATTTTAATAAGATAAATAATTATTTACAATTACAATAGCATTGTTGGCTCATAGTCTATATAAACCTTCATCTGTGCAATACTAGGGCTTGCACACTTTCTGATGTCACCAATAGACCATCCTTTATCACTACCTAATTGCACATATTATCATGCATCTTAAATGTAAGATATCAAACAAATATCAAGAACTGCTTTCCCAATACTCTATCTCTAAACTTCTCTCTATAAATTAGGTAAAACTTCCATACAACTTAGACTTAGAATTTGTACACTTAACCATGTTATCAGGACACAATACTAAAAATGTCCATAATTACACATCACCAAACAATCAAAACATTATTTGTATGAATAAGATCTCTATTCGCTACTCAAATAGTCTTTACAAAAACCATACTATGTTGACATCAATGACAAACACACTCATGAATGCAACATACCAATACTCTCCAATACTTAGGATACTTGCCCATATAGTACCATCAACATTCATGCTAACAAAGAAGACCAAGAAATCTCCACATATATTTGACACAAACCAAACCAAAGCTTCACAACCCTTACTTGTGGACCCACTAAGCATGTATCCTCTAATCAACAAGTCTCAAGATACAAGACAACCAACCAAAAACACATATATAATGAATTTTTGTCTTATCACTTCCCCTACACATGGAATGGTTTAATGGAGCCTAGATTTTGAATCCATATTCATACCTATACCACTTGGATGTGGAAGGGTACCTACAACACTAGAGGATGAAGAAACTCACTCATTCAAATTTAGAAAACCTGGCACAAGTACCTTCAATCCTTTAAACATACAATAAGGTACTTTACACCTAAGTGACAATTCTAACATAGACTATGACATCACTAACAAAGAAATAGCCAAGGCTTTTCAAGACAAGACTTTTTGAAAGAACTTTAAACTCTTGGCAGCCTAAGAAATCATGAAATTTAATCCAAATTTGGAAGGACCCAAGTCTAAATATCAATACAACCCAAATTTTGAAAACATACTTATGATTAGTTTAGACTTGGGGAAGGGGAAACAACATTTGGAATTTTCAAACACAAAGATAACACCTATGATATCTCACCAAGAATCAACCATTGAGATTCTCCAAAGTACTTTAAAACACATTAATATCAACTCCTTGTTTGATGAACCTCCATCAATGAATGGCAATAAGACTCTTCCAAAGTACCCCAAAAGGATGTTAAGAATTGACCTCAATAAAAAAAATGCAACAACAAGAAGTGCCCAAGGGGACTTGCACCATACTGATGCCAAATGTACCTCATTTTGAGGAAAATCAACAAAGTTCACTCTTGCTCATAACTCTACCAATTATTATGACATCAAATAAAATGGAACCCCCTATGAGTGCACCATGTGAAATACCAACACTTATTACAAAAACCCCTATTAACACACAAAGGAAGAGTCTTATCAGTATTTCACCCATTCGCCAAAGGAATGTGGCCCATTGCCAAATCAATATGATGTACCAAGGTGAAAAATCAAACACCCAAAAGTATCAAAACATAGACCCTAACATGATGTTCACCTCTAAAGAACATAATTAACTTTTGAGAGAATAACAACCTCAAGTGGGGCAAGGACCTAACACTGCTAATGCACAACCAAGTCAAAACCCACCTAACATGTATACAACATATCAACATCCACAAAAACAACAACCTCAAGTAGTGTAAGGACCTAATATCTGTAACACACAACCTAGTCTAAATCCACTTGAATGATACACAATGTACCAAAAAAAATTCTAACAACAACAAGCCATGTTTGTTAAACAACAAGAGCAACTAAAATAACCCTTGGAATATCAAAGACACTGTTGTCACAAAATTTTGCACCCTTGTCCAAAGTTTTTACCTAAGGACAACCTTGTGAAACATGGAAACAACCTCCAAGCTATGGGACTTGAACTATGAGGTTGATTCTTCAGAGAAGGCTGATTTCCTTTACTATCAGGGTGCACCTAACTACTCTTGGAGAGGAAAAGGGAGAAGGAATGCATAGAAGAAAATCTACCTATTCTAACCTAAGGGGGGTGATGCACCAAAAATAGAGTGTTCAAACCAATCTCTATAGAATGTTTAACAAGCCATGTTTGTTAAACAACAAGAGCAACTAAAATAACCCTTGGAATATCAAAGACACTGTTGTCACAAAATTTTGCACCCTTGTCCAAAGTTTTTACCTAAGGACAACCTTGTGAAACATGGAAACAACCTCCAAGCTATGGGACTTGAACTATGAGGTTGAGTCTTCAGAGAAGGCTGACTTCCTTTACTATCAAGGTGCACCTAACTACTCTTGGAGAGGAAAAGGGAGAAGGAATGAATAGAAGAAAATCTACCTATTCTAACCTAAGGGGGGTGATGCACCAAAAATAGAGTGTTCAAACCATTCTTTGCCCATATATGCACTATTGAAACATCATGACACCAAAAGATATACACATCTAGACTTGCTTTAATCTAACAATCACATGTAGATTAGAAAAACCCAAATGAATGACACAAGGAAAGAGAGGATTCACTTATATACCATTCATAGGCCAAAAGAGATACAATCATGCAAGATTGTAGATATCTACAATACACCAATGAGAGGCAAATAGTTCTTGTACTTGACATCAATGGCTGAAGGAGATAAGAATGTCATACAATTTAGAGGCAAAGGGGATTTATAGTGAAATTGCAAAGCAATATTAGAGAAAATAGAGAAGAGTCTATCTCAACAAAATCTACAAAAATTGCCTTTATAGCTTAGGCATAACTGAGATGTTCTCTAACTAAAGTTACCCCACAACCATTGACATTAAGTCTCTTTAGAGATCTAGATAAAATTTGATCTAGGCATAGATTTAGATACAATGAAATCTGATATTTTGTTGAAATAGGGCTCTGATAGAAATGATGCCATTAAACCATTCTGACCAAGTAGTTGGATAAATTGGGGTGGTGGAGTGTTCTCCTACTATTTACTAGGTTCAACATTCATTTGAGAGTAGTTGGAATTGATCGTGAGGATCAAATCTTGCAAGAAAACTCAATTTCCTTCATTTTTGGATCATTAGTCAACAAAGTCAAAAGTCAATTGAATCTTGAAATCAAAATGGGCCATGCGGGCCAATAATTTCATTTCATTTTTCCACCCTGTAAAGTCTCCATGTGGTTGACCACATCTTCTCAATTAACTGAGCCACCTTCCCAACTTAACCATGATGTCACATAACTGTCAGCCTTAACTGTTAATGTCTTAGCCAGGCCCATAAAGACATGTGTCCTTCAAGCACTTTCTCACATTATTTAGTTACCTTACAACTTCATAATGCGAGAAAGTACTGATCATGGATCTTTGTAAGATCAATGATCATGAAAGATCTTCATTATACTGTGTCTGCCTTAATACTTCTGGGCCCACAAACCATTTAGCATACACCTCAGCACAACCTGGCCCCACCTGGCATCACTTTGCAGCTTATGAGATCAACCCGACCCCACAAAGACATCTGGCAATAAGGTGCTTGCCCACATTCCTTAACATCCTTGCATCAGACGGTGGATCTTTCTTTGAGAAGAACATATGCATGATGTCATTATCAGCTATGTGTTACAAAAGGGCTTGCCTGCATTCCTTAAAACTCATACACTTCCATATTGCAGGCAAGTGCCAACCCTTGACCTATTTGCATCAGACGATGGAAGGTACAAACTAAGAACATGTGGCAGCTTCAATGCCTAACTGTAACTTTTATTCCTTTGGGCCCGTGAGGACATGTGTTGATCTAGCACTTGCTTGCATTATCAGGAAGTTTGACGAAACATAGAATGTGGGAAAGCGCTTGCCAATCAAATTGCCAGCTCACCTAGTAGCTTCCCAACTTGTAGCGTACAAGAAGAACATGGACCCACTTGCCATGCATCATGACAGTGCTTCCCCACATTATGTAAAGATCACTTGTTTTGAGAAAGAAGGAAAGCACCCACCGTAGATTATGCAAGATCTAACAGCGTAGAAAGTTGTGGCCCAAGGGAAACAAATTTAGGAAAATAGGAAATACCATAAAATATTTTTTTTTTATCTTTTTTATTTCCAAGGCATTTAAATAATATTAAAGATGGTTAAAGACTATTGGGTGGGCCAGTATTCAAATTCAAATTTTTAGTGGGAGGCAAAAATAGGTAATAGACACCTAGAGAAAAAATTTCCTATCAACAAAAAATGTTGTAATAACAATATGTGCCACAACAAACTCAACAGATACTTCCACAACAACAATCACATACATGGCCTCACATTTAACCAACAAAGGTATCTCAACAAAAACCACAACAAATGAAATAACAAAAAGCACAAAAAGTGATGCAACAATAACCCATGGTACACTAATCACAATAAATACCATAATAAGTACCAAAAAAATTACTACAACAAGTACCACAACAAGGATCTTTCTATCTTTGAGGTGCCAACATACCTCCACCTCATAGCAACACATCACACGAGTCTTCAGATACAAAAATATCAAAACCAAGTAGACAAAGTTCTTGCCATAACAAATGATCTACTCATAGACATAAAAGACTCAAGAAAAGGCTTAACACTCAACATCATAATGAGGATTTACTACAATAGTTCAAACAATTAGCCAAATAAGTTGAGGCATTGAGAGTCCAAAAGAAACAAGTCCTATACATAGAAAGGGATTTATGTCCTAATCCCTTTGATAAAAGTCTATATATGCCTACTTTCCAAAACATTTTGAGGCACCGAGATTTGAAAAATATCAAGGAAAAGGAAATCCAATTGATCACATCAGATAGTTATGTGCCTTTTACACTCAAATAAGTGATGAGCCCACATATCTTATGAGACTATTCCCTCATTCTCTTAGTGGGACTGCACTTGGATGGTACTCCAAACTACATGGTAATATCAAATATTGGTAAGAATTAGAAGACAAATTCATATCCCACTTTTCCTTCAATAGAATAAACAAGGTGATATTGTCTAATCTATGCTCAATGAAACAAAAGATGGGAGATTCATTCATAAAATTTCTATTATGTTGGAGAAACCTTGTTAGTCAATGCTCACTAAATAGTCCTAAAGAACAACAAGTTAATTTGTGCATTGAAAACCTCATCCTTGATTTAATGTATGAACTTAAGATCAAAAGTTTCATGAGCACCATTGCTAATTTAATGAAAAAGGGAGCTAGCATTGAAGATTCCATCATCCACAAAGGCATGCTGAAAACAAACAAGGACAACATCAATACAAACTCATCTAATGACAAGAAGAAGTTTTTATCCAAAAATAAGAATGTAACTAATGATGGTATTGTGAATGCACAAATGATTAGTGTGGCACAACCTCGAATAAATTTTAAAGGCATAAAACCTACAAACCTACAAAATCCTAACCAAACACAACCTCAATAATAGAAAACTAAGGCCTTGACACAAGATAGATCGCGAAGATGCCCCAAAAATAAAGATAAAAAATTGACACTCCTGGGGTTACCACTTGAGATTGCACTTCAATAATTACTAAGAAATTGTTAGAAATAGATAATACTGGGGGGGGGGGGGGGGGGGGCGGGGGGGTGAATCAGTATTTTCAATCTTTTAACCCACGACTATATATTATTAATTACTTTATGATGTGCATAAGACAATAAGCCAATAATGATGAACAATGTAAAAAACCATACACAAAGAGAGATCATGACACCATATTTTTTATCTAGGGAAACCCTAGCCAAGGGAAAACCCTAGTAGGGATGGAACCCACTAGATGATTCACTATATATAAGAATCTGGTTAAGGATATTGACCCTATTAGGAGTTTATGAAGCATCTATAGTGTCTCGAGTCCCTGTTAGGAGACTAGGTCTTATTATAAGCCTCAAACCTATTAGGAGTTGGTAAGTCACATACAAATGTGTGCAAGAAGAGCCCACTTCCCTAACATGCAACTATACAATAAGTTCTTCAAGAAATAGGTATACATACAATACTAAGTTATTTGTAGTACTTCAAAAATCTTCTAATTGATGATTCTTCACACAAGAGTGACTGCACACATATTGATCTATATTATATCTTTGCATCATATAGAAAAGTATCACATTCCCTTATTACTCACATTTCACAAGATCATATCGACTTCACATCTACTGAATCATCATCCACTTTCGTTCTTTCTTTTCACACTTTTTTCATGTACATTCACACACTTAGCTTTGCAAATAAAGCTTTTTACTTATGCAAGAAATCTTAGTAATTTTTTCCTTAGTTGGCTCATAAAACATTACTAGAGTCAACTCAACAAGAAATTATAACAAAGAACAATAAATCAATTTGTTAAACATATTTTATTGATATGCTTTATTCTGTGCTATGTCATTATTGCATCACTGATTCCTTCATAACTCAAACTTGGTTAATTGTACGAACATGCACACTGGTATACATCATCATTATGATGTCATGAATCTCTAGTCAACTGCATAAAGGAATATTCTATTATCATCAAAACTATCCTACTACTGTAACATTGTTTGATACTTAGACAATTTTCTTCTAGAACTGAATGAGGCTAATCTACAAAACAAATATGCTACCATAAATGAAAAACATAAGTCATCTTATCTGATTGATTGTACATATTGCCAAAAATCTCCTCCTTTGGCATTGATGGCAACATTTTTTGGGAAAATTGGCTAAGTCCCAAATATGTTGCCATGGAAATCAAAATAAATAGTCAAAACATAGAACATTAAAGCATTTGCATTCATGTTATGAAATATTACATCCCTTATAACTTCCTATTACAAGTTATTGCTCTTATTTCCCCCCCTTACATATTACACATATTACAATTTAATACAATTTTCCATATATGTCCCCCTTTGACATCAATGAAAAAGGTATCAAAGGACTTGTCAAAATTTGAAGGTTGCATATCAAAACTTGGAGAAACAATTGATCAAATTGGTCTTCAATTGCTCAAAATGTTTCTTCCAGTTGTCCTTCAGTGCATCAGATACATTGATAAGTGCACATAAAGCATATGCTGGCAATTCTACTACATTGAGTTTTGTGTCCACAAACTTTTCATATAAAGATTTTTGTAGACAAACATTCTTGCAATTGGTTTTCTAGTAGTGTTATTTGAGGGAATAAATGTGTTCTCAAAAGAGTGTGACTCTGTAGGATTTTCTCCTTCTCTACTTGTATCTCCCTTATATTATCATGAAGTAGCTGAATTGTAGGTTCAATGGTGTCTACTTTCTAATTTTGCTTCAAAAAGTTTTCAGTGACTGTCTAAAGCTCAGCCACTTTTTCCTTGATTTGGTCATCATATTGTTTTAGATGAATATATGCTAGGTTACACTTAGCATATACGTATTTTCCTTCCTCTATGCATCACCTTAGTGGTTTAATACAAATGTTCAAAATTTCTATATCATTGCTCATATTAGTGCACATGGTGTTGAGAAGTTTACCATTGTGCTTATTTTGTACTTGAATGGTAGCCACATTCATTAGTGTAGAAAACTCATCATCAAAAGCCTTGCACAAAATTGTTGTGCACTGTTGAATATTAGCTAAGGTGTCAACAAGGCTTATTACCTTCTCCATCTTGTCCAAAATTGTGGTCAAAGTATTCTCAAGTGACTTGACTAATTTATTCTTTCAAGAAGTTTTCTCAGAGAAGATATAAGGTTCTTTGCCTCATCTTCTTTAGATTGAGCTAGATCTACTACTACTACTATTTGGGTAGGAGGAGTGGAAGTTTCTACTACTACTGTTCCTATCAAAGGCACACTTATGGAACCTACTATAGTATTGGTTTCCATCTTCTATGTAGCTTCTTTAGTAGTCTTTTGATCCTCTTTATTATCAAAGCTATTGTAATCCACAATATTGCCAAAAATGTTGGCACCAAAATCCTTGAATGGATCTTTTGATTTATCAATAGTCACTTTAGTGTTGTCTACTTGCATAGAGTCACTACCAATGGTGATCTATGCAAGAGAGCTTGGTGTAGCTACTGGTTCAGTCCTCCTTTGTTTGTGCACTCTCCTTGGGTGTCTGATTAGCCTTTATTGACTGTGCATGTACTTCAGGTTTCTTACTTGCCTCTTCTATCTGTGCACTATCTCTAGACATCTACACACTTACTTCAAGCATCTATGCACTTACTTTAGGCATCTGCACACTACCTCCAAGCATCTGGCTTGCCTTATTAGTCTATACATTATTCTTAGGCATAGTAAACATGAAAGAAACTATAGCCTCCTAAGTTTCTTTATTGACTTCTTCATAATTTCCTCGCATAATAAGAATGGATCTTTTCTTATGCCTTAGTAATGGTGCTATACCTATCAAAATTTCTTTTATTTCTTCTTCACCATTTATAGTGCATAATTTTCTCACCATTTTTAATCTTATCTACTTATCCTCTTCTACAACTCTGCTCTTCCTATTTAGCAATATATTGTACATATTTTTGGGTATTTGACCTTTTATAGTTTCAAATCTCGTCTTTCAAAATCATGTTTCTAACTACAAAATTTTCTAGCTATCTCCTATCCATGTTATTATAAAAGTCATAATATTTATTTAACTGTACAAAATTGTTATCATTAATAATTTGCATGTTAAGGTTTTCTAACTTTGGCTTCCATGCTTTGTGTCCTACTAATTTCTTGGCTTCCTAATCAACTACTTCAACTGGTTTGTCACCAGTCTCTTCCTTAGACTTAGATGAGCTGATTTGTAGAGCTTTCCTCCTTTTGCTTGGGGCATTGATGGTCTGCTTTACTCTTCTTTTAGGATGGGTTGGTATCCTTGTATATATTATCCAATAATTTGTGAGATATTATCCAATAGTTGTGTTATCATAATATCACATATATTCACTTCTTCACCTCTTACTATTAGGTAAGTTGCATGAAAAAATCCTATAGCAATTGAGTCTATTCTTGATCCATAATTATACTTGTGAGTTAAAAGAATGAATATTATTAATTACTTTATCATGTGCATAAGACAATAAGCCAATAATTATAAACAATGTAAACCACAATACACAAAGAGAGATCATGAAACCATATTTTTTTAACTAGGGAAACCCTGGCAAAGGGAAAACCCTTGTGGGGATGGAACCCACTAGATGATTCACTATATATAAGAATTTGATTAAGGATATTAAACCTGTGAGGAGTCTATGAAGCATGTCTAGTGTCTCGAGTCCCTATTAGGAGACTAGGCCTTGTTAGAAGCCTCAACCTTGTTAGGAGTTACTTCAACCCTATTAGAGTTGGTAAGTCACATACAAATGTGTGCAAGAAGAGCCCACTACCCTAACATGCAACTATACAATAAGTTCTTCAAGAAATAGGTATACATACAATACTGAGTTATTTACAGTACTTTAAAAATCTTTTGATTGATGATTCTTCACACAAGAGTGATTGCATACATATTAATCTATATTATAGCTTTGAATCATATAGAAAAGTATCACATTCCCTTGTTACTCGCATTTCACAAAATCATATCGACTTCACATCTACTGAATCATCATCCACTTTCATTCTTTCTTTTCACACTTTTTTCATGTACATTCACACTTTTAGCTTTGCAAATAAAGATTTTTACTTATACAAGACATCTTAGTAATTTCTTCCTTAGCTTGCTCATAAAAAATTACTAGAGTTAGCTCAACAAGAAAGTATAACTAAAAATAATAATTCAATTTGTTAAATGCATTCTGCTGATATGCTCTATTCTATGCTATGTCATTACTGCATTACTAATTTCTTCATAACTTAAACTTGATTAATTGTATAGACATGCGCACTAGTATACATCATCATTATGATGTCATGCATCTATAGCCAACTGCACAAGGGAATATTCTATTATCCTCAAAACTGTCCTGTTGCTATAACACTATGTGATACTTAGACAATTTTCTTCTGCAACTAAATGAGGCTAATTTGCAAAACAAATATGTTTCCATAAACAAAAACTATAAGTTACCTTATCTAATTGATTGGTAATATTTCCAATAGAAATAAATTCTTATAGTTGCCTTTGGTTAAAGATGAACCATCAACTAAACCCCCTTGGTGGGATGACAACAAATTCTATGATTACCATCACACCAAAGGACACAAGACCACTTCATGTTTCTAGCTTAAACATGAAATCCAATACCTTATTGATGAAAATGTGATTAATGTTGATCCATCACTACTAGCATCCAATTTTGATCATACTATTTTTAAAGATCCTTTGGGTAATCATGAAAAATGGAAAGCCTCTAGTTTAAACTCAAACTCATAGGCTAATGTAAATTAAACTTTTACTAGATATGACTACACCATTAGTTGTTTTAATGAGTTCAACTCCCACATATCCACATTCATCTTAAAATTTGAAGACCCTCATTGTGATGTCACCATATGTTGCACTCAAATTATCTTACCTAGAGCCCCAGTAGACCTACGGTCCTAGTTAGACCTACAACGTCTTCTTGACCCATGACTTTTGGTAGACCTATTGATCCTACTTCCTGGATTTGTTGCATGAATAAGCCAAACATCAAAAGATCCTTGAACAAGCTTTACAAGAGTCTATAGTACTAGATAATTTAGTGTTTCCCAATTCTAGGCCATGTTTGGGAACCTATTGACATCATAGTATATCACCTTTTCCACCTGAGATGTCCCTAAAGACAAACCTAACCACAATGAACTCCTTCATCTTGAGGTCTTTATCTATAATGCCAAGGTTAGATGTGTCTTGATACATGGTGGAGTAGGATTGAATATCCATACCCTTAAAGTTGTCAAGGGTCTTGGTTATTTTGAAGAAGACATGGATACCTCCTGCAGAATCGCAACAAAGGCCTATGATGATGGTGAATGCTTCTCTAGAGGTGTTATCATATTACCTATAAGAGTTGGTCTGGCTACTAAGAATACATTATTTTAGGTCCTAGATATCAAAATGAATTGCAACATGATACTAGGATATCCTTGGATTCATGTCATGAAAGCAATGTCTTTTACATATCATCAATGTCAAAAGTTTGCCTACAACAATGTGGAGGTTACCATCCCTAGTGATCTAGATCCTTTATAGTTTTGTGCTAATATGAGAGATGCTACTACATACCAAGCCCCATCAAAAAATGAAGAAAAACCCATAAATTCCTCTAAATATGTGGACCTTGATATATTCCTTAGTAAGGAAAAGGAGAAGTCAAAGATTGAAGACAATAGGTTGTGAGAATACTTTATGTCTCAAATATTCCACATTAGGGAATCACCACTTTCTCCCCAATCTTGTGGTAAATCACAAGTATTCCAAGCACAAAAACCCAAGATTGGTACAAAAAATGCCACTTCTATCAATTTCTATGAGAATACATCCATCTATATGAAGAAAGAAAAAGAAGAACAAGGACCCACTTTGATATCTCCTAGCAAGTATGGACCTAGTTTTACTATCATGCAGAAACAAGGCTATGATGGATGTAGTGGTCCTAGAACTCAAAAATAAGGAATAATTGAACCTATCACTGGAAAAGGATGATGTTCTTTTTTGGGGCTTGGATTCAGGCCATAGGGAATAGGTCCTCCTAGTACTAAGGTACCCTCATGTGAGATTGTGAATGTTTCAAAGAATGAAAAGGCATTTGAAGCTACCCAACCTAAAACCAAAAGTCTTGATAGTCCTTATGCACTTGACCATGTCTTTGTTGACCCTCATATCCTACCCATAGAGCATAACCATGCTATGATAAATCCACCTATCACTCAAACCAACTCTACACCTTGGATTGAAATAGTTTAGAATCCAAGTCCTTTGGCTTCTAAACATGATCCCAATGATACAACTAAGATAGATATCCATATATACCTTTGAATAGAGCCCATTCAACACTGATGATGACATCCCCTCAAGTTATCCTAAACTATTGGGTTGGGACTAGCATGGACCATCGATCTTTGATTGATTTGACAATGATGATGCTCTTATAGACATCTTGGAACTCTATAAAGGCATTGAAATCGATGACCATAAAGAAGAAATTTCTCCTAAATTGAACACATTGGCATATCTTGGGAAGTCAACTCTATCTCCTAGTTATAGAACTAGAAACAAACAAAAAAATAACAAACATTGGTCTCTTGGTGAAAATTGAAAGGTACCATTAGACTGGGAAAAAGAAAAACCTAAGTAGATCCAAAGGATAAAAAATGGACAAGTTGATGCCATAAATATAGGAATTCCAGTGTTTGACATGCTAAAAAGTCCTTTTGAGCTCTCTTGATCAACCTTCATATGGAAAGTCATTGGTCTCAGTCATCCCAATCCTTCCTTGTATCTAGGTACTTATACCCAAATCCTACTAGCTAACCTATCTAACACCAAAAATAAAACCTCTATCCAAAAAGCCTTTGAATATGTCATCATCAGTGACAACCTATATAAGGAATATGTTGACCCAATTATCCTTAGATGTCTTGATTTGCAAGAAGCAAACATTCTCTTACATACGGTACATGATAGTATGTCTGGAGGCTATTCTAATGGTTTCAGTTTAGCTACAAACTTGTAATAAATCCTACATAGTTATAATCACTCATGGATCTGGAGGTTATCAACTAGCATCATTGACAATATATTCATGTCTATAATTCATCAACAACATTCACAATTCCATCTAAAAATTCTAAAAAATATCAAAAAATGGCAAAATGTCCTGGAAAAAATAGCAAACAAGTCATGAAAAAATGGATACCTTGATGACTGGCAAACATACATCTTGGCATGAAAATTTGAGTCGAGAATTTTTTTGTCTAAAAGTATGAACCTAGAAAACAAGTGCTTTGGGAAAGTACCATGGTGAAAACTTGGCAAATAGGCACCATGCATAATTAGTTGTAGCTCCTCCATCTATCAGAATTCCATATGGTTTTTCCCCCTTTTGTCATTCCTTGATCACATCCTTCATATTTCAAGACATGCCCAGTTCTTGATCATGGCCAATGAATTGGTTAATATCCATTTTTATCCTACCCAAGTGTCACCAGTCTATACATACTCTATATTTGGCCTTTGTACATAGTATGTGTCTTATCTGGGGGTATATTACCTACACAGTATGTAAGTTTGAAATTGAACTGGGGGTATGTCCCTAAGCACATCTTATCCATTAGACTTGTCACACATTAGATTAGAGCTAACACTTATGAATCCTTTATGATCCTGAAGAAATCCTAAAAATTCATATAATGTCCTTGACAAATCCAAAAAAATTGCAAAATGTCCTAAATTTTTTGATAAAAATCATATAATGTCCTGAAAAAACCACTAAAAATCATAAAATTTCTTGAAATGAACCCTAAAAATTATAAAATTTCCTAAAGAAATGAGTAGAACAAAAACATCAAATATCCTCAAAAACCCTAAAAATCATAAAACCCACTACAAACTTGCAATCAACCTTGTAAATAGTCACCATGGATAATCACCCCTTTTTCTTAAACACTCACACTTTTGTAGACTAAAATTCAAAGCACTACACTTCAATGATAATCACACTATCTGAGCAATGTGAACAAATAATCAATCCAACTTTTTACTACCAATCGAGCCAATAGTCAAACCTCTCGCATCAACAATCCAACACAAAACCAAACACATTAAAAAGAAAGTAATAATGGATGAGAATAGCTATTGACTCATGTTGTTTAGTGAGTGATTTATTTTATCTTTGTTTTTTCTTTGATCATGTTCCTATGCCACTCAATGATATAAACTGATCTATGAGAGTGGTCGGGATGGTTCATGATCATCTTTTATTTTCTATCTATTGAATGTACCTTTAAGAGTTTGGGACATGTATATATGCCTTAGGAAGAACAATGTCATTTTTTCAATTTTCATCATTCTTTTTTATGCAAAAGGATTACATTTGCACTCTGGCCCTCTATGGCCATGATGTGTTGCATTTCATTTGCCATAACAAAATAAAGCTCCTTTGACACACAATGCACTTTATGAAAGCAAAAAGTCCTCACCTCATACTAACTGGTCTTCATCTTGTCTCCTATATCTTTTAACATCCATCTCATTCACCACCACCATGGTCTCATACTCAAATATACCAAAATCATCTTCATCCTCCATTCTTGCATTCTTGCATAATTATACACTATATGTCAACCTTTTATGGATTTCTACCAAGTTTGGCCTAAGTTTGAACCGAGTTTGACCAAGTTTGACAAAATTCAATCATTTAAAACTAGTTTTACCTATTTTTTGACCTTTTTCTAGGGTTTTGAATATGCATACCAAATTTTGGGTCATTTCAAGTTCATTTGCATTATTTTTGTCCCTTCGCCTAACTAGTTAACTTTCTACCAAGTTTGACCTAGGTTTGACCAAATTTGGGAATATTTTACCATGTCTGACTAATTTTACCCATGTTTTGACCTTTTAATATAGTTTTTGGAATGCACACAAAGTTTTGGGCCATTCCAAGTCCAACCAGACTAATTTTGGCCCCAAGAGCATCCTTAGGCACTATTGGGCTTCCAAACTGCACACAGGGCACACTTGGGCATTGTAGGGTGCACTTGGTAATCTTAGGGAACACTTTGCAATATAACCAAGTGAGCCCCATGCACAATTAGGTGCACTAGGGGTAGTTGGATGCCTGGAACTACTCCTGAGGCCCTGATTAACCCCTATTTTGCACTTCAGACTCCATAACTTTTATTTTTGGGCTCCAATTTTTGATTTTTCAGTTGCTATGGATTTTTCTCTTCATTGTAACAAAATTGATATATCTTTTTAATTATTTGGTCAATTTATTGAGGGGGAACCCATACATATCATCCCCAATAGGACATGCTTTTATGACTTTTTCTTCAATAATCTTTGACACAATACTCTAAATCACATTGTATCAAAGAGGGGAAAAACGTAGATGCTCAAAAAGGGTTTATGTCTACTTTTTAATCACTTTTTTATACTAATTCATCTCATTTTCTCATTTCACTATTTCTAATCTTTTGGCCAACTTTATTATCATTCAAGCATGCTGTGACAATATTCTTCATCAATCATATTCCCTTCTAAATGAAATTGCATATCATTTCAAAATCAACTTCTATTTTATCCAAACTTTATGGAATTGACTCCAAATCATTTCAATATACTCAAAATCTTATCCAATCAACCAAAATCATCACAAATCAACGTAAAATCATCCCTAATCAACCCAAAATGTGTCAAATATCTAAAATCAATCTTCATTTATCAAACCCTAGGAATTATTGCATCCCTCAGTGCCTTGGAAATCTATCAAATCTCATAAAACCTGTCAAATATGACCTTAGTACTATCATGCCCCTTAGGGCTAGGTCAAATCTATCATTCTTATCATTTGATCATTAACATTGTTGAGTCTCTTAGTGTCAGATTATGGCATTATCTAATCAATTTAATAAGATTGATAATGTCCACCGATGCTATTAGGATCAACTTTATCAATAAATTTCAATATTGGGGCATTTACAATGTACATTAAATGTCATATATTCTTAATCCATATCATGTTTCCTTGGCATGTTATCAATCCTAATAATTCAATCAATTTGATCATGGATTTGATCTACCCATCATTATCCTAGTTGATTTGCACAATTGTCACATTTCATCAAAGGATATTATCACATTTATTTCATAAAATTTTCCAATCATTTACTAACTTATCCTTTAGGATTAAATAACCCATAACCTAATCTTATGCCATTTCAATCATTTTCGTCCTACATTACAAATTATTCTTGCTAACCAATGTTCTCAATTAATTAATATTTATTGATTAATCGATTCATCTTTGCAAACTATGAGAATTATAAAATTTCCATTTTCCACTTCTAATTTCCATTTGTGTGGAAATATAGATTTTTAATTCAAATATTCCACCTATCTTTGACACACGGGCATGACATATCATAGATATTATCCCTACAATTGGCTAAAATATGTCATATTTGATATATTTTATTCCTTACACATGTCTATAATAGGACTTCATCATCACAGATTCTTGGCTAGGCTTTGAGATGTCATATGCACGTCATAGATTCTACTCCACTTTTAGGCATATTGATTTTCATGCATCATAGAATCTTACATTTGGAATATTGTGTCAGGGTTGTCATAAATACTCTAAGGAATATCATACCAAGTTGTAAATTAATCAAAGTGACAAGTGTCCATCCTCTCATTCAATTCTCTCCTCTTTCACTTCGGCTATAAATTGAGTTGTATTTCTCTCATTTTTTATCCTTAAGAACCATATCTCTTAGAACTCATTATACTATATCCACACGTGTAGTATTCCCAAAAGCATCACCCCATCATAGTCATTTGCTTTCAATTGTATAGGCAGTATAGGCAATTGGAGCTACATCAAATGAAGAAGAAAGAAGGACATGGGAGCTACAATTGAAGGGGGGTTTTTACTTATGATTGATTTCCTTTATTTCAATTAGTTTTCATGGTAGATTAGAAGGGTTTAGTGTATGTTTATTGAGTTTTTGTGGTAGCTCATAGTATGCTAGGTTCTAACCCATTTTCTAGTCCTACAATTGTCATTCTCATCTTCTAATTCATAGTACTCAAAGATATCTATAATGCTAAATATAGGCTATATATCCATATCTTCTAGTAATTCCACTTCATATACATCTCTACTATCAAACTTCTTCAAAATATTCCAATGTCCAGACTTCTTCATTTTTAACTTATTGTAGGTACCAACTAGAAATTTAATCTTCTTTAAATGAATCATAACCTCATCACCAACTTCAAAATATTTGTGTCTCTTCCTTAATTTTATCACCTCTCTATTTATACTTCTAATTACTATCTTCCAATTTTTTTTTAACTTCCTCATGTAAAGTCTTGATGAAGTTTGTAAACTCCTCAACTCCAAAACTCCTTTTCTTAGTGGGCAATTCTCTCAACTCTATGATTCCTTTAGGATGAAATCTAGTAACAATCTCAAATGGTATTTTCTTAGTACTTCTATTCCCATAATTATTGTATGCAAACTCCACTTGTACTAAAAATAAATTCCAACTAGTAGGCTTATCTCCAACTAAACATCTTAGCAAGTTACCCAAACTTTTGTTCACTACTTATAAGGGTGAAATGTAGAACTGAACTTCAACTTTATGTTCATCTTTGTCCAAATTTTTCTCTAGAAATAACCAATTAATTTAGTGTCTCCATCTAAAATAATAGTCTTATGTAAACCATGTAATCTTACCGCTTCCTTGAAAAATAACTCAACTACATGCAACACATTAGATGCCTTCTTATAAGGTATGAAATGTGCCATTTTTGAAAATCTATCCACCACTACAAAAATAGAATCATTACCGCTCTGAGTTCTAGGAAATCCAAGAACAAAATCCATGCTCACATCTTCCCAAGGTCTATCAGGTATAGGTAAAGGTGAATATAATCCCACATTCTAACTAGTTCCTTTTGCTATTTGGACAAATTCTACAACTTCTAACCATTTGCTGCACATCTCTGTAAATCTATGGCAAAAAGTATAGCTCAAAAATTAGTTTAATAGTCTTATCAATCCCAAAATATCTAGCAAGTCTATCACTATGTCTCTCTTTGATTATTTTATCTATCATAGATCCACTAGGTATGCACAACTAAATTCCTCTAAATGACATATTTTCTTGAATGAAATAATCAATCCACTATCACTCACTGTTTATTCCTTAAAAACTTTCCAAGGTTCTAAAAAGTTTAGATTAGTCTCCTACAAACACTTTAAGTCATCAAATCCAAGCACCTCAATTCTCATCTTTGTCAACAAATTTTTTCTTTGGCTTAGTACATTAGCAACTTTGTTTAACTAACCAATCTTATGATTTAATGAAAATGAAAAAATCTATAAGAACTCAACCCACTTCATATGTCTTTGATTCAACTTATTCTGACTTCTCATATATTGCAAAGCTTCATGATTAGTGTACAATACAAAATCCTTAGGCATCAGATAATGCCTTTTTTTCTTCAAAGCTTGAACAATAGCATAGAATTCTTGATCATAAACTAAATATTTTCTCCTAGAATCATTCAATTTATCACTAAAGAAAGCTATAAGCCTCCTTTCTTGACTCAAAATAGCTCCAATTACACTTCTGATAGCATAACATTCAACTGGAAAAACTTTAATGAAATCAAGCAAAGCAAGTGTAGACAATTCTGCAGTCCTTTGCTTCAGTGTCCCAAAACCCTTTTATGCTCCATGTGTCCATTTGAAATCCTTTCATATCCTCTCATAGTCTCAGTCCTAACATTACAAATAGAACTAAAATTCCTAATAAACTTCCTATAAAATATTTCCAATCCATGAAATGATCTTACCTCTCCAATATTCTTAGGTGTAGGTTAATCAAGAATTACCCTTACATTTTTAGGGTCCATTTTCAAACCATCAGCTGAAATTTCAAAACCAAGGTACACAATCTCCTCTTTCATAAATGAAAATTTCTTTAAATTAATCAACAACTTTTCCTCTTTCAATCTATGCAATAGTTGTCTGATATGTTCAAGGTGCTCTTTCTTATTTTCACTAAATAAA
The DNA here is from genome assembly GCA_028749045.1 of Cupressus sempervirens. Taxonomy (NCBI): domain Eukaryota; kingdom Viridiplantae; phylum Streptophyta; class Pinopsida; order Cupressales; family Cupressaceae; genus Cupressus; species Cupressus sempervirens. Next base: position 376,413,897 of record CM053791.1, on the reverse strand, counting down.
TGTTATCAAGGTATACAATCATAAACTTACCCAAGAAAATTTTCAAAAAATTATTCATTAGCCTCATGAAAGTATTAGATGCATTAGTTAGACCAAAGGGCATAACCAACCATTCATATAAACCTTCACTAGTCTTAAAAGAAATCTTCCATTCATCTACTTCTCTGATTCTAATCTAGTGATATGCACTTTTCAAATTAATCTTTGTAAAATATTTTTCTCCACACAAACTATCCATTATGTCATCCATCCTAGAAAAGGAAATCTATATCTCATTTTTATCTTATTTATAGATCTAGAATTAGTGCACATTCTTTGTTCTCCAATTTTCTTAGTGGCCAATACTACAAGTACAAAACATAGACCCAAAATTTCTATAATCAACCCTTTCTCCATTAATTCTTGCACTTATCTATTCAACTTGATATTCTCATTAGGTGTTAACCTATGTGGTTTTTTATTAGGAAAACTAGCTCCATGTATCAAATCCATACAATAACTTATACTTCTCATAGGAAGAAAACTATCAGGTACATTATCAGAAATGATGTTATGAAATTTTGTCAGAAAAGGTTCAATCTTAGGTGCATGTTCTGATTCATCTTGTTTCTCAATTTTCCTTGGAGTCAAAGCCTAGGAAATTTTTTATTCTTTCATTTCTCTTACAAACATATTACCCTCAACTAAACATATTCTGACTATAGTACAATGAATTTCACTCAAATTTTCTAACAAAGGTAACAATATTTGTTTCTTTCCATTCACCCAAATAGTATATTGATTCAATCTATCATCATGCAAAAATTTTCTATCATATTTATAAGGCCTTCCCAAAAGAATATGAAAACAATCCATAGGCATAATATCACACAAAACTTCATCATGATAATTCCCAATTTTAAATTTGACAAGGCATTGTTAACTTACAAGTAATTTATTCTCCTTCTGGATCCAAACAACATGGTAAGGTAACCAACTCCTTAGATGCCAAGTTATCAAAAATTCCACTATCAATTCTTACCTTGCAACATTTTTTAGTAATCTTACATCTGGTCTTCAATAAACTTCTTCTCATAATAGGTTCTTCATCATTTTCTTCATTCCATAAGACTCTTCTCACCATAAAGTTCTCATCCTTCTCAGGTTCATTAGATGTTTCATCAACTTCTTCACAAGAAAAAGTATTTCTTCTATTACCTCTAGTTCTCTTTCTAGAATTAGTACATTCAACAACTCTATGACCTTCTTCTCCACATTTGTAACAAGTACCCTTAAACCAAGATCATTCTTCCCTTTTTCCATTATTTTTATTCAAGAGTAACTAGTATAGCTCCCTCTAGAGTAATTACCTCTTTTACTAGCAAGTTCATCCTTCCATCCTTTATCTTTCACAAAAATGTTAGATCTGGTAATTTATCCATAACTTCTAGCTCTACTTCTTTGGAATATACCACCTCTTCCTCTATGTCTTTGATCATGTTTCTTTGTCAATCTTTCTTTAGCCTTTAAAAAAATTGATATGCTTCCTCTACACTATCCATCTTAACCTAACTGATCTCATCTTGAATTGATATTCTCAAGCCATTCATGTAACTAGCCACCTATTCAACTTCATCATCCACATGTACAGATTTGATATCTAGTTTATAGAATTCCTTAGTATATTCCTTCACACTCATGTCTTTTTGCCTCAAATTTTGCATCTTCTTCAACAAACTAGCTTGGTAGTCTGCAAGGAGAAACTTCTTTATCATCTTTCCAAGTATTTTCATCCATGTTTTGATCTTTTCCTTCCCCCTCTTCTATCTATCATCCTACAAATGATCCCACCAAAGAGATGCATGACCTTTTAACTTTTTAATTGCTATCTTCACCTTCTTGTTATCAAGAGTACCTTCATACTCAAAATAATTTTTCATTTTAGAGATCCAATCCAATACCACATTGGTCTCAAGTTTTCCATCATAACAAGTAACCTCAACATTAGGTCTAGTATTTTCTCTAGAAAAAACTATGAGAATCCTTTCTTCATCTTGCTTAACTTCAAGTTCAGGATTAGGGTTAGGTACTACCTCTTCCTCATTACTAACATCTTCAAGATGTACTCCTCTTCTCTAGGCTATCTCCACAACTTTAACTCTAGTTGCAATTTGCCTCGACATATCCATTATAACATCATCAACATTTCCTCTAGCACAACCTATCTTGACAAAGTTCCTACAAGATCATAACCTTCTACACATTATAGGTCAGATCTCAATTATACCACCCTAAAACCACTCCAATAAGGTTTCCCATGATCTAATCCAAAAGAAATAACTCCCTCTGATACCACCCAACACAGGGAGTGAGAAAATATAAGAAACATCATCTCAACTTAAGCTTACAAATAAGCCTTTCCCAAAGTTAGATACAGAAGCAACATAGAAAACCATGTACATAAGGCAAGATTCTAGACTTTTACTTGAGTGAAATTAATAAGAAACACATTATATAGAAGGCTGACCAATTGGTAGCCACACTAATGTAATAATTTATAGAAGTCTATCAACATGCCTAGCTATGAGGCCATCCAAGTTTTGGCCATATACAATAAAATAAAAAATTTAGAATCCAAGTTTGCATCTATCCTATTTTTCTATATCTCTTATCATCTTTCTATGTCTTCTCTTCTATCCCCAACCAATATTCTTATATAGCTAGCTAAGCCACAATTCATCTAGTCAAGCATTTAATTACATTATAAGTCCAACATTAGAAGCATAAACAAAAACTGGTACTAAATGAAACATAAGGCATTGCACACTTGAAGGCAGATCTACATGTGTCCTAGTGTAATCACCTAAAAATGGTCATCTAGACTATTAGCCCCCTTTTCAACATTTTGGCTAAATTAATTTAATCACTTACCTAAGCCAAATTGCTAATAATCAATTTATTTGATTATAACCTATAGTTTGAATATGCTATCCTAAGTTCATTATTTGATTAAAAGAACATGTCCCCTTTTAATTAAATAAAAGACCCCATTCTTCTAACCCACTTAAAGTGCACACATAAAGTCTTTTTTCTATTTTGCAATTAAAAGAAAAGGCTTTGTGACTTTTGTCTTATGTGACAAGTCAACTTATATTCTATTGGTTGATTTGTGTGTGCACATGGATCACTCTTATTTTTGAATTCAACCGTTGATCATCCACCATTTCATCTTGATCTCCACCGTCCATACATCTTTAAAAGGGAGAGAGCTTTCCCCCTCAAAGAATCCATCCATCTTTTGAATATTGTTATGCTGCAGGTTTTCTAACAGGTTTCTTTGGAGCTTTATGAAGAACTTCTATTTCTTGTCTACATTCTCTCATACCATAGCATTTTAGCTTAGATTCATGTTGCATGTTAGTTTAGCTTTTATTTTTCAATAATCTATCTCACATAGCTTATTAATGGTATTGTAACACTCTCATCCATGCTTAGAATAGCTGCATTTTTCATATTCATTCTAGTTTAATCTTTAGTTGCATTGCGTTCTTGAGGAACTCCTTGGGACATTTGCATTCTTGCATCTTGTCTTTGGAACCTCCCATTGCATGGTTTACTAGCAAGAAGAGTATCTCTAAGGCTCATCTGAGAGCCTTCTTATTCTTAAAATATACTCTCTTGCACTCTGTGGATAGGGAGCTCTAAGCCGGCATCCGAACATTCCAATCTCATGGAATTGTTTGGATAGAAGGGTTTAGAGTGGGACACTTTCGAGTGTACATTTTTGGCGCCCACCGTGGGGCTTGAATCAAGTTTCTAGCTCCATTTGATTTTATTTTTTATCTTTGGTTTTTTACAGCAGCATATTGGATCTAATCAAATGCTTTTGTAGAATTATCACTTTGGTTTTAAGGCCAACCCATAAGTAGATTGGTTTGAAGGCCAAAAACTTAGTTGGTTTAAAGATTTGATCATATCTTTTAAACCGCTTGGAATTTAGTTCTGATTTTTTTTTTGCAAGTTGGGTATGTGCTCAAAATGTCTCAGTCCAATTTTTAGAGCATTTTGACGTGATTTTCGGGAGTTATGAGTTTTTCTTTATTTATCATAAAAAGTCATTTTTGATCGCAAATCAGCGCATTTTTTGAAAAAACATATATTTTCAGAAAGGTTTTTGAATTCTAATATGGGTTGTTTCTTTGTGTTTTGAATTTTGAGGTCGTATTAAGGATCAAAAACTTGATTTGATAAATTTGACCTATTTTGACAAAATCGATCTCTAGGGAGAAAATGAAGAGATTTTTTTGAATTTCTTATATTTTTGGAAAGCTCTCTAATTTTTAACAGGGGTCTCTTTTTTTCATTTTCATTTTTAGATACGAAATCATAGCAAAAAAGTCCAATCTTGTTGACTAGGTCAAAACCAAAGAGTAAAAATGAGAGCATTTGTGATTAACTTGCACTTTCTTTGCATGTACTTGGTTGGAAGATAAATTGAATTTTTGAGGCAACTCACCACTTTTTATTGCAAATTTTTAGTTTATTTCACACTAACTTTTGGTGCTAACAAGTTGTGATTACAGGTTGCCATCCTTATGAAAAAAAAAAAAATTGAAACATTGCATAAAAAGAACGCATGTCAAAGCTTCAAATGCGCAAGGGCTACTAACATTGTTTGTAGGGCTGCCCAAAGCATAAAAATCCAAAATTTCTTTCTTTTTTGTTTTCATGTGTGGCATTGAATAATTGTTCATTTTTCATAGGCACATAAAACTTGTGATTGGAGTCTTTTGGTAATAGGAGAGTATGCTCTTCACCCTTGTGGTGAATCAGAAATCTTGACCTGCCATTTGGTTTCAAAAGCAAGGGGTAACTGAATCTTCTTGGTGTGTTTGGGAGAAAATGATTGGAATAGGAGAGTATGCTCTTCACCCTTGTGGTGAACCAGAAATCTTGACTTCCAAAATTTGATCCATTTTGTGTAGTTAGAATCCTTTAGAGGGCCTGCTCTCGGACAACCTGAGAGGAACGACCCAAGTGGGAACAAGCCGATTACCTGGCTCTTCCAACCCACTATAAACTCAAGGCTATCAAGGACACAAAACCTTGGTAGACGTAGTGTTTATCTTCGTCTAGTGTGATCGCTTATGGGATTTCGACCATAGGGAGATCACTAGGCAAGAATGCTTAAGGTACTCTTGTGATCGTGAGATCGGTTACTCATCGCAAGGTGAGGTGTCCCCTAATTGGGAGCAAGAGGAACACTATGAACGGAAGCCCGATCTAAAAACTCTAAGTTAGTAACTACCTTTTTTTTAGCCGCTCAACTTCTTGGTGCAAGGATCGATCCTAGTGGACTACCCGGATCACCCCAAGATTTTACACTCACCATATGTGTTCCCTTGGTTGTGCTTATGGCACTTCCATGACAAAGCCAATATCTCTTGTGGGAAACCACTTGGTGTGAGGCAAAGGAGCATCAAGTGTGGGCCAAGTTGTTGAGTAATGAACCATGTCCTTTAGGTAGATATTGCTTGATGTGTTCTCAAATGTGGTATACCAGTGAAAATCTTTTGAACATACACATTACGATAATTCTAGAGAATTCTTTTGAGACGTCACATATGCTTGTATCATGCAAGGTTGCTTTGTCCCTTGCTTGATTGTTTGAAGACTACTCCATGTGTCACTATCTTGCTTGGAAAGAAATTGTTTTTGAACATCAAACTTGCTATGCTATCAACTATTGTCAAACTTTATCAACCAAGTCAAAACATCAAATGCAAACATTTTCTTGTGTTGCTTGCTAAGGGGAGTCTCATCATTTGACTTTGATTTTCTATGTCTCTAGTTTTTGAACATGCTTAAAGTGGCTCTTTGGTCTTAGTGCTCTTGGTCTTTTTGTCTTCATGGTCTATGTTTGCTTGCTAGTTATCCTTTTGCTGAAATGGTTTCCTTGATTTCTTGACTACACTCTTGGGTTGGAGAGTTGTTCACTTGTCACCTTGCTTGCTCTATCTATTTGGCTATTTGGGCATCTTGCCTAGCTATTGACTTGAGTCATTCATGTCGTAAGTTTATTGGACATATTGTTTGACAAGTCACTTTAATCTCTCTTTGCTATCTTGACAAGTGAACACTCTACCTCCTATAGTTTCAACATCAAGTTATCTTCTAGACTATTTTATGCTTGGCTTTGCATCTAAAACTATGAGATCTAAACCTTGTGCTACCAAACTTCAACCGAATCTAGATGATCCTGATATCATCCATGTCACTAAAGATTTTCAAGATCTATATGCACAATACAAAGAACTAGAAGAGACAAATGATCTTTCGTACCTTCATTTCTCTAAGCGCATGACAAAAATGAAGTCTAAACTTGAGAAAAGGTTAGAGGAGAAGATTGCATCATTACATGAATCTTACTTAAAGTCTTTACATGCATGTGAGTCACCTACGTTGAGGTCATCCTCTTCTTCTAGGTCTACATGCTCTACTTCAAGACATCAAATGTCTTCATCTTCTAGACCTAAAGACCTCTTTAGAGAACAAGCAAGTGATACCTCCTTTGAGCCTATGCTAAAATTTCATGATGGACCTATCTTTGACCAAGCTAATGATGAAGACATGGATGCATACCATTCACTTGAGAAACAAGAAGAAGATCCTAGGCATACTTCTAATAGAACTTTTACTCCCTTGGAAGATTCTTATGATGACACTTTGCAAAAACTTCTTGGCAATAAGATCATCATGTTACCAAAGTCTAGCTCATATGGAAACCCATTCTTGGATATCTATTGTGCTTATCATCAATATAATGAGCATAGTACTTCAAATTGCATTGAGCTGAAACATAAAATCCAAGATCTTATTGATAATGGAATTATTGATACCTTTAATGATTCATGTGGTGAAGATACTTCTCTTGAGCAAGATTACATGAATCAACCTATGTCTAGTGATGGTTTCCTTGATACCTCCACCTCTCCCAACACTCATGCATCTCCCAACACTTCAAATCTTTCCAACTTGCTTCCAACAAACAAAAAACCTAGTGCTTTCCATATGCAATATGCGTACCCTCAAGGGCTACCTCTAAAAGAAACTCAAGCTAACCTTCACTTGGCTACAAACCTTTTCCATGCTACTAATCCTAAACATCCTCAACGTTCATGCACTACTATGCCTAGTCCAAGCACTACTTCATTCACTCTTCATTCTCCCTTGTCCTTAGAAGTGGCTCCATGTCAAGAGGACTCTCAAAAAGAAAAATCTATAAATGTTAAGAAAGATCAAGATCAAGCACCCTTTCATCTCTTTCAAGATTTTTCCCCTCCATATCCTATATCTTATCCACCTCCTAAGTATGATGAAGACACCACTTCCATTATCCCCCTTGAGCTTACTGAAAATTATGAGAAAAGTTCTCTTCATATGCTATCCAAAGCTACTTGTCAAGATCAAAGCATCCCATCATGTTCTACTTCTCCACATCCACTTCAAAATTGTGCTCAAGCTTCAAGTGCTCCTATTAAAAATGTTGCTCTTGTCAAAGCTACTCATGAGTCTATTGATGGCCCTTTTCGCTATCCCTTTGCATCTTCTAAATCTATCCTTGGTCCTTATCCATCAAAGCTAAAGCCTTCAAACCTTCCATCTATATTGGGGCCTTATGTTCTTTCATCTCCTACACTTTCCACTTCTAGCTCTCCCATCATACCTCAAGATCAACAAAGACACTCATCCTTGGTGACTTTTCACCCATCTATACATCTTAACCAGTCATATCATCCTTATTCATCCACAAATCCCAAGTCCTTTGGAAGTGAGAATAAACATAAGAATCCATTGAAAAATGAAGATCACTATGTCCCATCTAATCGACATGTGAATGCTAAGAAGGAGAAAGCACAAAAGAGACTGCAAAGGTGCACTATTAAAAAAGCTAAATCAAAGAAAATATGGGTTCCTAAACCCATTATTGAAGAAATGTGTTTTGAAGTATCCAAAGCAAAATCTAAAGCTATATGGATTCCCAAGTCTCTTTTAGAAGACTTGAATATTGAAAATACATCAAATTTGACATTCAAGCTTCCAAAGGCTTCCATTCTATCTTCTTCCAAAAATCTTTCTAAAAATATTTCAAAGCCTTCCACTCCACTTTTTTCCAAATCTCTTCTACCACCTCATACATCTAAACCTCAAGCTACTTCATCCATGATTCCTCCATCATTCCAATACCCTTCAAGGTGTGTGTCAACATTGATCTTGTCCAATATTTCAACTACCCTCATGAAATCCTCTAAAGCTTACACTAACTTTCTATACATGAACTATTATCCTCCATATACTCTTCCTACTACCATTTCTCTTTCATCACCCTATCAACATCTTTGAGCATACCTTTCTATGGTCGTGGCTTATCATGACTTATCTTTTCTATAGGAGCACTCTCTACATTCAAACAGCTTCAGCTCTTTCTAAAAATTCAAAAAAAAAAAGAAAAAGAAAAAATGAAAATGTGCCTTGGTGAAAACCACTTCTTGTGGCACCTTGGTAGCAAAAGTAAAGAGAAATAAATCCATCCTATGGTGAAAACTACTTATTGTGGCACCTTGGATAAGTACCATGATGAAAATTTGGCAAATAGGCATCATGCGTAATTCTTCCATCATTCATCTATCCCCTTTTCTCTCTTTGATCTTGAAAATGTTGAGCTATCTTTGCATATTAGCTATCTTATCTACAAGATTTTCTATTGTGCTCTCCCATTCACTCATAGCCTCTATTTTGAGCTTTATTCTTATTGCTCTATCCCATTGCTATACTATCTAGTTGACCCTTTGGTCTTGATCATAATAAATGAAACATAGTTCTCATAGGTCTTTTGACATGGCTACTCTTTTGGACTACACACTTCATGCTATCTCACTTGTTGGCTTCACTGCTTATCCTACATGCTATCTTTCTCATTTCTTCCATTGCTTATCCAAAACATGCTTCATATGATTAATTCACTTCTTTCCCTAGCTTGGGTACTCTTGAGGAGTCAGTTCTTGAGGATCACTTTCACTTGCTTCACATTCCTTTCTTATGCATTATTGCTTATCCACTGGCTTGTTTCTCCATCATGTCCTATACCTTGCTAGACATTGGGAGAAAATGATGTGATCTTGTTTGAGAACTAGTGATCTCTAAATTATTCTAAAAAATCAAAAAAATCATATATGATCCTGAAAAAAATCTTAAAAATCAGAAAATGTCCTGAAAAAATGATCATCTTAGTGAAAACCTCACTTTGATGTATCACCAAAAAAAAAATTAAAAAAAAAATCTGTCAAAGTGGTGAAAACCTGGAAACAGGCGCTACTTGAAACCCTTGCACCTATGTCTATCAATCTCAATCATCCACTTTGCTACACATTTCCTAGCTTGGAATTGTTTCTTGTCCTCATCTTGGGGGCATAGCTACTTAGCCTATTGAGGTATTCTTGTGGATTAGGGTTTCTTTGACAACTCACAAAATAGTGTTTCTCAACACTTCCCCCACTTTGACATCAAGTGTTTTTTAACACTTTACAGATAGTTTACCTACGGTCTCCGATGTCGCGATATCTCACTATCAGAATCAAGTCTGGAAGAAATGGCCAAGTGACTTACACACACGCACTTTAACACTTAAACAACTGAGCTATGATTACATTTATCTACTTTGTGTGCTGTCTATGATGATTTCTTTGCCATGTATTCCCTCCCTAATAGTCTTTCAAGGATGTCATTGACTAGAAGACTGGGGGCATGGGACATATTTTCTTGATTTCTGCTTGTGGGTATACTTTTGTTTGTCTATAGTGTTGTAAGCATTCATGCTTGTCCTATTCAACACTTTGACTTATAAATGTATCATCCTTGATTGTTTTGCAAGACCGCACTCAGGGTTTATCCTGGCGCTTATGCCTTGATACAGGCGTAATCTTGCTAAATTAAACTTAGGGAATCTAATCATGTAGTTATCTTGACTTACATGTCTCTGATGCTTAGATTGGATTTTCACATACCTATCTAATATCGATCATATTCATATCCTCATAGTTATACTAGTGATGGTTGTATGATCTCATGATGTCCCTAATAAATGCTCAATGATGAAATTAAGAGTCTAAATGTTATGCACTTCTTGCTGGTAAACCACTTTGCATGTTAGCTTGCATTTTAGGTTCATTTTCTAGCTTAGTCTTGCATTCTTGCATATGGGGAGAGCTCTCTCTTCATCTTTCTGTGGACATATCAGCTAACTCCTTTCATATATTTCTTTACTTTCTTCTTGTTCATGTCTTTTCACCTTCTTAATCTTTCGCTTCATCTCTTTTCTATCTTATCATCACATTATATAAAGTTTTGACCTCTTAAATAATTTTGACGTCCTAGATTCATTTTCGGGATCGAAATCCAAATTCGAGTTCATCTTGATGGTCAAAATTGTCTTTTAAAATTCTACTTTCTTCTAAGCAGTTAGCTGACCTTTTGAGGTCTAATCTCCGAATCATCACTGGGGCATCTTCATTTATTCATGTCTTCATCATTTCCATACTTCATATCTACTTCAATTCACTGTTTCACATCTAAATCATCTTTCTACTAGATTTGACCTAATTTTATGCTATATCCTTCAAGGTCAACTCTAGTCAAACTGGGGCATTTTATCAGTTTCTTATAGTCATTCTTGGGTTCTAATCATCTATCTGTCATCTTGGACATTGCTATATTCTATTTTTCTCATTTCTAGCCAATTTTTGCATACCCTTACCTCATTTCAATTTCGATCCCGAGGGGGCAGAAATACTCTATCACTGCTTAGGAGCATTTGTTTGATCTTCTCACTTGCTCTCACTCTATCTGATTTTCTAAGTGTTAGTATTCTTCTTGAATTCTAACATCATCTCTTCCTAATGTTCAGTACTATCGCTATCAGGTTGTGCATTTAGGACTTGCTATCTATTTCTGCATTTCATTTTTTGGAATCAGATATCTATATCTATCATCGCCTACTTGGCTTCGATTTTCTTTGACATAATGTGTTCCCAGATCGATCACGCATTAGTCAAAGAGGGGCAAATGTAATCACCTAAAAATGGTCATCTAGACTATTAGCCCCCTTTTCAACATTTTGGCTAAATTAATTTAATCACTTACCTAAGCCAAATTGCTAATAATCAATTTATTTGATTATAACCTATAGTTTGAATATGCTATCCTAAGTTCATTATTTGATTAAAAGAACATGTCCCCTTTTAATTAAATAAAAGACCCCATTCTTCTAACCCACTTAAAGTGCACACATAAAGTCTTTTTTCTATTTTGCAATTAAAAGAAAAGGCTTTGTGACTTTTGTCTTATGTGACAAGTCAACTTATATTCTATTGGTTGATTTGTGTGTGCACATGGATCACTCCTATTTTTGAATTCAACCGTTGATCATCCACCATTTCATCTTGATCTCCACCGTCCATACATCTTTAAAAGGGAGAGAGCTTTCCCCCTCAAAGAATCCATCCATCTTTTGAATATTGTTATGCTGCAGGTTTTCTAACAAGTTTCTTTGGAGCTTTATGGAGAACTTCTATTTCTTGTCTACATTCTCTCATACCATAGCATTTTAGCTTAGATTCATGTTGCATGTTAGTTTAGCTTTTATTTTTCAATAATCTATCTCACATAGCTTATTAATGGTATTGTAACACTCTCATCCATGCTTAGAATAGCTGCATTTTTCATATTCATTCTAGTTTAATCTTTAGTTGCATTGCGTTCTTGAGGAACTCCTTGGGACATTTGCATTCTTGCATCTTGTCTTTGGAACCTCCCATTGCATGGTTTACTAGCAAGAAGCGTATCTCTAAGGCTCATTTGAGAGCCTTCTTATTCTTAAAATATACTCTCTTGCACTCTGTGGATAGGGAGCTCTAAGCCAGCATTCGAACATTCCAATCTCATGGAATTGTTTGGATAGAAGGGTTTAGAGTGGGACACTTTCGAGTGTACACCTAGAAGTTGACTCCTAACTTTGCAACACATCATGTTAACATAAGAAATTGTGCCAAGAGAAAAAAAAAAGCCTCACTAGAAGGAAATAAGTTAAAATAGAGACCACAAAGATTGGTTCACAACTCAAGAAATACAAAAAACCAAAGCATGCACTCTTAGGAGGAGTATCAGGGATAGGTCTTCATAAACATGTAGGGTGTGCATAGTATAACCCCAATAACAACAATGTATACTTCACAAACAATATGTAATGCCTACCCCTCCTTGATTTTTTTGATTTATTTTAAGTGGATTCTTTTAGGCCTATTCTATTATTGTGTTTTATGATTAGCAGTGTTGGATTATCAAAATTGATTAGTTGTATTTCATATTCTGTTGATATACATGTTGAGGTACTTAGTGCTAGCTATTTTAGTTATTGAATGGTGTTAGTTAGACAAAAGATTTTTATGCAGTTTCTAAGGATACTTACCCCATACTTGCATGTGTATGGTGTGCATGTATGTTTTCTTTATGTTTGTCATTTTTGATGTGGTTGAGGAAGGGAGTCATAGTCACCTACTAGTTAGGATCTACATGATGAACCACTTCCTACCATTTCCTATTTAGTTTAGAATATTGTGTTTGTACATGTGTGAATTTTATGCAGATTGTAAGGGTATTGAATTCCCTGAATTTCTAAGATGAGTGTACCCTATCTCAGTATTTTGATGGTATAAGTGGGGAGATAACTCTTGAGTTCAAATCCTAAACCCTAAACCAATTATCCTAGAAAATAGGACAAATATCTAAGTTAGTCTACCCATTTGAATTTGTCAAGTGATGTGAATTCATGATTTTGACTCTGGAGTTTGATTATGTTCTTTGCCTTTAGTTGAGTTGTCATTTTTGGTTTTGTGGGTATGTGGTGATTTTTTATTATAATTAAATCAAATTAAAAGATAATTTAATGGAAATTTTATAAAGATATTTGATATTTAATTATATTTAATTAATTGTGAAATTAATTAAATAAAAGAATTAAATTTAAAGACTTTATTAAAGTTCTATTTTTGATGTCTTTATAGTTATTTAATTTAATGATAATTATTTATGAGTTTTATTGTAATAATAAACTCTAAATAATTTTTTTCAAATTAAAAGCAACCAAAAGCAAGGGGATTGGCCCTTAACAGTCAAAAGGCTGGTAACCAACACATTACCAACCAATAACAAAAATAGCCAAAAAGAACAGGAGAACCAGCAGTCAGAGACAAAAACTTAAAACCAGAGAGCTAGAACCAAAAAGGAACCCTAGCAACTAACCAAAGTCCAACGAGGCACCCAGGCCTAATAAAAACTTAATTATAGCTAATAACCAGCAAAACTATAACTGTCATGATAGTATATAAAGTCTTTGGATCCATGGACCCCAACAGAACAGAAAAAAAAAAAAAAAGACTTAGATTTCTTTTTTCCCTTTTCCTCTTGCATGAAGAAGAATTTGGGCCCAGTCGTCAGCAAGGAACTTAAAGAGTAATTTATTGTCCTCCATGTCCAAGCCAACATCCTCCTTCTCCTGTGCCAGCAATTGGGGGGTAGTTGCAGCAGCATGAGTAACTTTAAGTCCAAACTTGGAGAAGGTGAAAAACCCCTCCTCCAAATCTTTGACTCTTTCCTCCAGGTTTATGTAATGCTCCTCCACCGTCATAGTCTCCTCTTTATGCTCTTCAACCTTCTTAGCAGCAACCTCCTTCATTTTATGTCCCTTTAGTTTATCCTACAACACCCGTGGGTTAGAAGAAATCTTCAAATTTTCCTTAACAAGGGAAGAAATGGTAATAGGGGAATTATCCTTTTTGCTTGTCTCATCAAAAAAAGTAAAGGGTTTAAGTGAGAAGCTAGCTGAAACATGAGTTGTCTCAGTATTCCTTTCTTTGTTGTTCGACACTTGAGTTTGAGTGTCATCCATCAAAATGTTATTAATTAAGTTAATAAATATATTATTAAAAATGTCTCGTAAATTACTTAAATAAATGAATAAAATTTAAAGATAAAGTTATAGCTCTAATTTTGGCATATTTATAATTATTTAATTTAATAATAATTTATTTAAGATTTTTATTTTAATTAATAAACTATAAATAATATTATTAGTTAAATTAATAAATATTATATTAAAATTGTCTCATGATTAATTAAAGTGAGAAAGAAAATTAATTTAATAAAGATATTTTAATTTAAATTGCTTAAAGTTGTTGCATGAAAATTGTATATAGAAAATTCAATCTTTAATTGTATTTAATTCATTAAATAATCAATTAAATAAAAAAAATTTAAATTTCAAAATTAGATTAAAGTTCTAATTTTAGCACATTTATATTTATTTAATTTAATAATAATTATTTAAGAGTTTTATTTTAATAATAAATTCTAAATAATACTATTAGTTGAGTAGCAAATATTATTTGATTAAAAAGAAAATATTAAAATATGTGAATATTTGATTAATTAAAAACTAATTAAACTTATGCTTTACATAAAAAGTCTAAATTAGAGGTCTAAATTTAGAAAATTGGTTAAAGAAAGATTAGAATACAATGTTATTTAATTAATTAGAAATTAATTCAATATGTACTTCAGTTTAAAGTATTTATTTTAAAAGTCTAATTTAAGAAGTTAGATAAAAATAGAATTAAAAGATTAAAGATTTAATATTGTTTTATAATGATTATTTAATTAATAATTATTAAAATAGAGTTACATTTAAATAATAAGCTTTAATTTTTCTTATTAATTTAAATAATAAACTATGCTTTAAATAGTGCTTACACTAATTAATAAAGTGGAAGAAAAGAAAATATAAAAGAATATTTTAATTTTAAAGTTCTTTGAATGTGCATGAAAGAATTAAATTTAAAAGTTTTGATTAAAGTTCTAATTTAGGCATATTTATATTTATTTAATTTAATAATAATTTATTTAGGAGTTTTATTTTTAATAAACTCTAAATAATATTATTAGTTAAATTAATAAATATTATATTAACAATGTCACATGATTGAATAAGGGAGAGAAAGATTTAATTTAATTAAATTGCATAAAGTGTGTGCATGAAAATTAAAATATAGTAATTAAAGACAAAGGCTTTTTGCATGATTGCATGATCAAAGCCTTGATTCGGGAAAAAACTCTTTATTAAGGAAATTAGAGCTCATTTCTAGATATACAGGTTTGGAGGAGCCAATTTTTGAAAAGAGGGTTTTTGAAGGAAAAGGACTATTCTTGCATGTTTGTGCATCCATTGTTTTAGCATTAGATCCAAGTAGGATCTTGTGAGTTTTTGTATTAGCTGCTCGTTCTTCAAATTCATTTCTTTGTGTCTGTTGTGTTTCTATTTTCAAAAGTTCTCTAGGTTGAAACTCTTGTTTGAGAAAATTGATTTCCATTTTAGAATTGTCTATGACTTAATCTAAAACTTTTAGTAAATATTGAACTTTAGGGTTTTCAAAACTTAATGAATTATGAAATTCATGCACTTTATGTAACATGTGATTTACTAGTGTTAGGGTTTTTAGGTTTGACTTAGCATTGGGCAATCAAGATGTTTACCAAAGGCTCAAGACTTTTGTTTTGTGATGTCATGATGATGTTTTGATCTTGATCTTTTATACTCAACCACAGTAATGTGTCTGGTATTCTCTATGAGATGTTTTGATGCATTGATTGTTATTGCTTTCCAGTGTTCTTGTGTGAAATTGAGGTGAATGGTGTGACCTACCTGATATAACCTTTGAGTCTTTGATCAACTGTATTTGGATTGCTTTTCAGTCACTTTTATAGGATCGAGGTGTTTGTATGATTTGTTCTTGGTGATTTCATGTGATGACATGGATTGGTTTATGTACACTTGATTTTGGGATTAGTCTTGTTAGGATGATCATATTGGTGGAATTCATGATTATGATTAGCGTTTTTCAATACATGTCAGTTTCTTATTTAAGGATTGATGTATGGTATGTGGTATTTTGTGATCTTTTGATTTTACTGAGCTTAGGGTAGGTTATCTATATGTCATGTTAGAAAGTGGCTTGCAATGGAGGTTGGGGCCCAAAGTGGCTGCTAGAGTAACCCATTGTAAGTTTCTTAATAAGTGAAAACATTACACTAAATGGGAATAAAATGAACCTGATAAGAGTCTTTGTATTTCCTTGCCCATGCCTTGAGTGATAGTACATACTAGGATGGGAGTAGAGAGGATACTTGGTTGCGGCCATGCATCATTAGTATGCCTTGTTAGTACAAAAGGATACTAGTGCTGCATAGAGTCACTAGGGGGTCAGGATCAAGTTAGACTGTTAGGGTAACTCTAGCATTGATTCGTGTGATGAAACTTGCTTTCTTGCATAGTAGATTTCCTACATATCTGTGTTGCTTCTGGGATTAGTTGATACTTATGTCTTGGTACCTTTGAGTTAGATTTCTTTCAGGTGATTCCTTGAACCTAGATGTTGGATTTGATTGTTGAGTTTGTTATCCTATTTGGGACTTGAGATTATCTCCTTAGTGTGGTGGGAATGGACCTTTCTAGGTTCCACAATGTCAAGTGGTAGTGTCTTTTTTTATACCATTGAGATTTGACTATTAGATGTCATTACTGGATGTGTTTGCGTAGATGTTCCTTATTTGATTTCATAAATTCTTAAGAGATGATGTAATATATTTTATGATGTATGTTATTTTAGCCTTTCATACCTTGTGACCTATACAGTGGATGATTGTGCATTCTCTTTATTGCCAAGTGGCATCATATATAATTGTCTATTATTTAAATGGATTCATATTGGTATATTATTATTTAATATGAATTTATTATATATTAGATTTAATATTAATTAAACTTAAATGTGATTCAACATCATGGGACTCTTAAGAATTGTAATCTATTTTATGGTATGTGTTTATGTGAATGTTGATTTATTCTGCTATGTTATAACTTTTGTTGTTAAGTTATTATCTTTAACTTTAAAAAAAAATGTTGACAAAATTTGTAAAATTTTAGGTTAATTTCTTTTGGGTCACATGGCAGGGCATTACACAATAGATTGGTATAGAAAATAATAAATATTTTTGGTTGATGCAATATTTCTCAAAGACCCAAGATGCTCCTACATCACTAAGCTGAGAAAAAGAGCATAAGATTAAGGAACTTATAGTTGAAGCCAATCTATGCTAGTGTTGACTAAGTGAATAGTAGAAGTTGAGAAAATATAGTGTGGACCAAGAATTACTAAAACTAATTATTAGATAAGTTACACTGAGTGAAGATAATATAAGCCAAGTAAGATAGTTAGTATCGACTGAGTTATCTAGTGATGACCAAGGTTGAGGAATGTAGTATTGGAAGAGTGTCAATATTTTATTTTTTGTAGAGGAATTTAGATTCCTAGTGAAACTATTCAATTTTTGGATTGGTTAAAGTGAGTGAAGGATAATTATTGATGAGTTGGAACATTTGATGTAAGAGAACTTGTGTTTGAGAATTTCTAGGAATGTATTCAAAGAGAAGTTTTGAGAAGTATCTAGAAGGTGAAGGATGAAATGAAATAATGGAAGGGATTCTCAAGAGGAAAAAGATCAAAGCTACCTATTTAAGGAGGCATAAGGATAACCTAGAGAGGTTAGAGTAGTTATTGATTCTTTTGATTGGCAAACTTAAGAAGAAGTCTTGAAGAGCTAAGTAGAGGTAGAGTGTGATTGATTGAAGGGTTTCAAGGTGAATTTATGATTTGTATTTGCAAAGTGAGTTATATTTATTAGATCAACATGTTGTTACTTTCTAACTATTGTATCAGTTACAATCCTTTAATCAAGGTGGCATTCTAATGGAACATTCTTAAGTCCTCTAACAAGGAAACTCCTAATAGGGTGACTAAATCCTTTATTAGGGTCACACCTAACACTATGTAACAAAGTTGACTCCTAATAGATCTCACTTTAGAAGAGTGAAAATTTGGTAGCATATTACAAGTGGTTTTCTCCAAATTGGGTTTCCACATTAAATCCTAGTGTTATACTTGTGTGAATATTATTTTAGATGATTTACTATTTAATGTTTTACATTCTACAAGTTGGTTACTATTGGGCTAGTAAATTGTATGTTACTATATGCCAAGTTTCTATATAAAGACCAAGTTATTCAAATAATAGATCCAAGTTATTTAAAGTAGATGAAAGATTAATTGGTACCTCTAGACCTGAGGATAACTGATTCACCCTCCCCAATTATTCTAAATCATTCTAACAATTAGTATCAGAGCTTGTGGTGCTTGTAACAAATTTTTTAAAGGGACTTAAAGTGAAAGATCAAGATGTATAGAAAGGAGGTACCCAAGTTGAGATTGAAATAGGTAAAAACTTGAAGTGTTTGAGATTTGATAGAGGAGGTGAATTCATATATGAGGAATTCAACACATTTTGCAATAACAAAGGAATCAAAAGATAGATCTCTGCACCTAGGATCTCTCCACATAATGGTATATCTAAAAGGAGGACTAGATCAATCATGGACTATGCTAGGATATTGATTATGGAGAAGAATGTTGCATCAAAGTAATAGAGAGAAACTATAAGTATAGCTATTTATAATTTAAATAGATTTCAAGTCAAGAAAGGTACAAATATCACACCTTTTGACTTGTGGTATGAATACAAACCTAATGTAAAATATTTCAAAGTATTTGGAAGTGAATGTTATATAGTAACATACAATAGACATAGAAAACTTGATGCAAATAGTGACAAAGGCATATGATGTAAGGAAAAGTCTTGCTCCTTAACCCTAACTTCTCCTAGGGTCTCCTCTAGGCCATTTCTCTAGCCTATCATGGTTCTTACACTAACCCTAACCTAGAAGGATTACACTCCTAATCTTCCCTTCTTTCAACTTTTCCATACCAAGATACAATTCAACTCCATCCAATCAGTACTCCCTAGATGCCTTATTGAGTCACCCACACCAAAATGTCTACACATGAGAAAAACCTACCCAAAATGGAGAGAGGGGATTAATCCTAGGGAATTGGGTCCATTCCAATGCTCATCAACCCAAAATTCATAGAGATCTCTATCAATTTCAAGAATTTTCTCCAAACTAGGCTTAAAAGGCTACAAGGAATTAGACCTCCAAACTCACCTTTTGGTACACAAATCAAAAAATGGCTTAACAAGTGGAAAATCAAACTACATATACTAATACCCTTTTGGAAGATCTTTGAGTCCCACTTGGTCTCACTTCCCCAACCTATCCATATAGTGGGTAGCTATTTTAAAGCATAAATTAAAGGGTTTCCCTAAATGCTGACACAGTTCACAAGGGTTTGTTCAAATCCCTATCAGATCATGTCACCAAGACTTCTTCTTGGGCACATGACTTCTCCACCCTCATATACTTCTCTCCATCCACTTGGATTGAAGCAACCAATGCACTCAATCCCATCAAATTTTGTTTCAATCATTGTGACCCCTAACTATGCTCACTTGGCTTGCTTAAGGGATCATTATAAAAAGGCAAAAATTTCTTTCCAAGGCCCAAGATCTTAAATTCAAATAGTATAAGGAATCAAATCACACATTCCAAAACACAATATAGATGCCATAGTGGAAAGGTGTGTTATGACCTCATCTTCCAAAACTGCATGGTTAGACTAGTGCAAAACCCAAACTATTTACAAAGTGCAAAGAAATAAAATAAAAAACCTATATAACCACACATAGAGTTAATTAATTACATCTACCAACTTATAAATAGGTTATAGTACAAAGTTCAATCCATGAAATATTCTAATGAAGCAAAAACACTCTATCTGTGGTAAAATAACACAATAAAATACTTGTTCATTAATCAATATTTATTTAAAATACCATCCAAACATTTTTATAGGTAAAGGGAGACCTTATATAGGTCCAAAAAACATTTCCCAACCTCTTTGAAGTGGTTATTCCACCTTCTTCTTGAAATTGCACTTTTTGCAATAAAAGTTGTCATGAAAACTTTTGCAATTTTGCAAAGTTGTCATGCTACTTGATGATTTTTTCTCTAACCACACCAAGCTTGGTCAAAGCCTTTTTAAATTATATTAAATTCTTTAATATTTCACTTAGGTCATGACAATACCATTCCATCCTTCACTTGTCCAATCTAGCCTTCTAAATGCACATTTTCTACCTTGAACAATAATGACAACAATTTGCACATCACCTAGAAACTTTGGACAAACAAGTAGCATTGAGGATCTAATTAGGCCTCCTAATGGATAAATCATACTCTAGGAATATTTATCCCCTTTATTACACTAGTGGTTTGGCTAAGGCCACTACAAGCCAAAACTAGACTAGGAACCCTAGGTTACCAATTAGCCTTACCTAGGTGCTCCTACACCATGCTCACCGTAAGAGTAAATCATGTCACTCTTGTAAACAAGATATCATCAGAAACTCCCAACATTTTGAGATCTTTAGTTGTAGCCCATGTTTCCTCTAACTCTAGTTTAACTTTCTACTTGATGAGGTGTTCCATGTACACCTTATGTTCTATAGTCTTGTTGACTCTTGAATCCAACAGTTTTTTTGCCTCTAGTTCCAATTTAGGAGGTAAATCATTAGGTGTTACATCCTTTCCAATGTCCTATTTGTTCATGTATACTTCTATCAAAGGTCCCTTAAACTTGGTTAGGTCTACCACATTGAAGATAGGTGAGATGTTCAAATCACTAGGTAGATTCACCTTGTATGCATTAGCTCCATATTTAGCTATGATCTTACAAGGTCCCACTTTATTCATCTATATCTTGGTGGTAGTCCTTTCTAAAACATATACTTATTCAAGTGTACCATGACAGATTCACCTTCTACAAACTAAATATCCTTCCTTTACTTGTTCACTTTAGCCTTCAATCTTTGTGTAGTTTCTTATATAGTCTTCTTCACTTGTTCTTGAATATCCTTCATGGTTTGAGAGAAGTCTTCCACCCAATCACTCTAATACTCCATAGCTCCAAGGTGTCTAAGCTCACAAACACCCCTTGGATGCATCCCATAAACAATCTCAAATGGGCTTCTACCTATTGTCCTATTCACATTTTCATTATATGCACACTCTTCTTGAGGAATGATCACATCCCATGTTTGACCATATTCTTTAGTTGGGAACCTTAACAAATAACCCAATACCCTATTAAAAATTGCAGATTGGTCATCAGTTTGAGGGTGGTAAGCTGATCCAAAAGATAGGTTAGTTCCCAACCTACTCCACAAGGTTTTCCAAAAATGGCTCATAAACTTGACATCCCTATTTGATACAATGCTTAAGGGTAGTCCATGGATCCTAAAAATATCTTTGAAGAATAGATGTGCAATGTGGCTAGCATCATGGGTAGTTCTAAAAGGTATAAAATGACTCATTTTACTAAACTTTTCCACTACAACATAGATGCTATCACATCCCTAATTTTTCTTAGGTAACCCTACAATTAGGTCCATGCTAACACACTCCCATGGCCTATTAGGGACTAGTAAAGGTTGGTAAATACCTACATTACTAGCTCCTCCTTTTGCCTTCATGCACACTACACACTATTCCATACATCTTGTTACATCCCTTGACAATTTTGGCCAATAGTAGAACCTTTGAACTAATTCTAGGGTCTTTTTGATGCCAAAATGATCACTTAGGCTTCCATTATGTTTTTCTTGGATAGGGTTCTTTCTCATGGAACCCTTAGGAATACACAACTAGTTTCCCTTGAACAATAGCCAACTTTGCAAGGTATAATTAGCAAAAGAACTATGTAAATGATTTATAATTTCAGAGCTTACCTTATAGGCTTCAACAAAGTCATCATCGTCCTTGTATAGGTCCTTGAAATTCTCTATGCCAATGCTATGTAGTTGAACTTCTTGAATGGTCAACATCCTCCTACTTAGTGCATCTGGAACCTTATTCAACTACCCCTTCTTGTTCTTGATGGTGAATGAAAATGATTTAATATATTCTATCCACTTCAAATGTCTATTGTTCACCTTTTCTTGGGTATTGATGTAGCTAAGGGCTTGGTTGTCAGTAAATTCCACAAACTCCTTGGGTAGAAGGTAATGCCTCCACTTCTTAAGAGACTTAACCAAAGCATACAATTCCAAGTAATAAGAAGAATAATTATTCCTATATTCATTTACCTTCTCATTAAAAAAGGCTACTAGCCTACCTTCTTGACTTAACACACCCCTACTGCCATCCCACTTGCATCACACACTAGGGTAAATAGATTTTCAAAACTAGGTAGTTTAAGGATAGGTTGTGTGGCTACTTGTTCTTTCACCATTTCAAATGCATTTCCTACTTTATAAGTCCACCTAAAATTGGTCTCCATTCCACCCTTAATGGTTTCTAGTAATGGTGCATAAATACCACTAAAGTTCCCAATGAATTTCCTATAAAATAAACTAACCCATGGAAGTTTTTTTTATCTCTTTTGCTGTGGTAAGTGGTGACTAGTTTAAGATAGCTACAAATTTATCTTGGTCCATCTTTAAAGACCCTTTAGATAGTACAAATCCTAGGTATACAAGCTCTTTTTTCTTGAATTCATACTTCTCCAAATTTATTTCCAACTTCTCCTCATGCAACTTCCTTAGTACTGTCTCTACATGCTCAAGGTGTTCTTCTCTTGTCTTACTAAAAATGAGTATATCATCAAGATATACAACCAAAAACCTTTTTGCGTAATCTTTCAACAATTCATTCACGAGTCTCATGAATGTGCTAGGAGAATTTGAGAGCCCAAATGACATCACAAGACACTCATACAATCCAATTATGGTCTTGAAAGCTATCTTCCACTCATCACCTTCCTTTATCCTTATTTAACGGTAACCACTTTTGACATCCAACTTTGTGAAATATTGAGCTCCTCCAAGACAATCCATCAAATCCTCAATTTTTGGTACGAGAAACCTATACCTTATAGTGATATTGTTTTTGGCCCTTGAATCTGTACAAAGCCTCCATTTTCTTCCTTTCTTAGATGCCAACACTACTAGCACCACACAAGGGATAATGCTCTTCTTTATCAGAACCTAATCTAGAAGCTTCTATACTTTCCTAGCTACCTCTCTATTCTATTTTGGGGTAAGCTTATATGCTTTTTTATTTGGTAATGAAGCACTAGGTACAAATTCAATTTGATAACTTATCACTCTCTTAGGGGGTAAAGTTGTAGGTATTCCATCATTGACAATGTACTTATACTTCGCAAGCATCTCTTGGATGTTAGTGGATAAGGGCTCTTTCTTAGATGTATCATCTTCCTTAAGCTTGAGAATAATGACATACCCTTCACTGTCTTCATGCTTAAGTACCTTGATGAACTCCTTCCCACTACTCAACAATACACCAGGTGTCATAGGCCATGATTCATCTTCCTCCAATAAGGACTAAATTTTGAAAGTTCTCCCATCTTTCTTGAAAGAAATGGAGTTTTCCTTCCCATCATAGAAATCACCTCTTTCATATTTCCAAGGTCTACCTAGTAGTAGATGACATGCATCCATAGGCAATATGTCACAAAACAATTTGTCTTTATAGCTTTCAAATAAAAATTCAACCCAAGTTTTCCCATTAACCAACACACTCTACCCTTTATTCAACCATGCTATCTTGTAAGGTTTAACATGAGTTAAATTACCAACTTGATCTTATCCAATGCTTCCTTTGATATTATGTTACTTTTAGAGCATGAATCCATAATAACCTTACATATATTGCCTAAAATCTTACACCTAATTGTGAACAAGACCCTTCTATGCTTGGGTTCATCCTTGACTAGTTGTCTAATCAATACCCTCTTGAACATCAAGTTCTCTCCCATTTCTAACTCAATATGATCTACCTTAGATAACTTATAACTCATTGTATCCTCATGAGAATATGCAATGCTCTTATCACTATTTGAAGGAGTAGGTTTGTCAGGACATCTATAGGCAGGGTGACCCAATTGACCACAAGTGTAACACTTCATACTTGTAAAGTATGAATTACTCCTACCTACACTTCTCCCTCTATTGGAAACTCCTTTAGTGCCTCTTACTCTTGTATAACCTCCCCTTGAATTAGTTTCACTACCCTGATCAACATGTTCAGACTTTCTTTGGTTTCTTTGATCATTACCTCTACCTTGGTATCCATCTCTATGCCCTCTTTAGTCTCTTCCTCTGCCTCTGGCTTTGAAGATTGAATCTCTCTTCTTCCTATTCTTCTATTCCACCTTAAGGTTTAATTTATGACACATATGAATAGTTGTGGGGATCCATTGGCTTATCTCTTCTTAATGTTGAACCTTTGGCTCTTGATTTGGAAACCTTTACCTTTTGTACCTCTATAATACCTTTACACTCAAAATAATTCTCCATTCCCTCAGTCCATTCCATCACTATAGTGGTTTCCATCTTTCCACTAAACAATGGAATTCCTTTTAGGGCTTTTCCTCCTAGTGTCTTGATGGCCTTCAAGAATGGTTCTTCATTCAATGGAGGGTATTGTTTAGGTATGATTTCTTCTTCATCAATATTCCTTCCCTTTATTAATACTTTCACTTTCTTTATCTTTATTCTTGGCTACCTCAACAACTTCTTCTAGCTTAGTCTTTATTTCTTCTAGGGTTTCTTCAAGGCTTCTATTTTTCTTCTATTGTGCACCCATGTCTTTGGATAACTCTCAATTAGTGACCATTATTATTTCACCTATTGACTGTTCAACATTCTAAAACATCTATCCATAATACCAAATCTTTTGGGGCTTTGATACTGTAATCACCTAAAAATGGTCATCTAGACTATTAGCCCCCTTCTCAGCATTTTGGCTAAATTAATTTAATCATTTACCTAGACCAAATTGCTAATAATCAATTTATTTGATTATAACCTATAGTTTGACTATGCTATCCTAAGTTCATTATTTGATTAAAAGAACATGTCCCCTTTTAATTAAATAAAAGACCCCATTCTTCTAACCCACTTAAAATGCACACATAAAGTCCTTTTTCTATTTTACAATTAAAAGAAAAGGTTTGTGAGACTTTTGTCTTATATGACAAGTCAACTTATATTCTATTGGTTGACTTGTGTGTGTGCACATGGATCACTCCTATTTTCGAATTCAACCGTTGATCATCCACCATCTTCATCTTGATCTCCACCGTCCGTACATCTTTAAAAGGGAGAGAGCTTTCCCCCTCAAAGCATCCATCCTCATTTGAATATTGTTATGCTGCAGGTTTTCTAACAAGTTTCTTTGGAGCTTTGTGGAGAACTTCTCATTTCTTGTCTCATTCTCTCATTCCATCACATTAGCATAAGATCATATGGCATTCTTAGCATAGTTGCATTTTAGTTTAACTTTGATTTCTTGCAATAATCTCACATAGTTTAAATATTTGGTTTTGTAACAATCTCATACATGCTTAGTATAGCTGCATTTTGCATTATCATCTTAGCTTAGTTTCCATACTTACATTGCATTCTTGAGGGATTCCTTGAAGATATTTGCACTCTTGCTCTTGTCTCAAAGAACCTCCCGTTGCATGGTTTACTAGCAAGAAGTACATTTCTAAGGCTTGGCTGAGAGCCTTCATGCTGAAATACTAACTCCTTGCACTCCATGGATAGGGAGCTCTAAGCCAGCATCCAAGAATTCCAACTCATGGAATCGTTTGGATAGAATGGTTTAGAGTGTGACACATTTCTAGTGTACAGATACCACTCTGATGTAAGGACAAGTCTTTCTCTTTAACCCTAACTTCTCCTAGAGTCTCCTCTAGGCCATTTCTCTAGCCTATCAAGGTTCTTACACTAACTTTAACTTAGAAGGATTACACTCCCAATCCTCCCTTCTTTCAACTTGTCCATACCAATATAGAATTCAACTCCATCCAATCAATGCTAATTAGATGCCTTACTAAGTCACCCACAAAAAAAAAGTCTAAACATGTGCACAACCTACCCAAAATGGAGAGAGGATTATTCCTAAGGCATTGGGACCATTCTAGTGCTCATCAACCCAAAATTTATAGAGATCTCTATTGATTTGAATAATTTTTTCCAAACTAGGCCTAAAAGAGCTATAAGGAATTAGGTCTCCAAACTGACCTTTTGGTATGCAACTCAAAAAATGGATTAACAAGGGTGAAATCAAACTATATATCATGTTACCCTTTTTAAATACCTTTGAGATCCACTTGGTGTCACTTCCCCAACCTATTTGTACAATGCATTGTTATTTTTAAGCCTAAATTTAAGGGTTTTCCAATATGCTAATAGAATTCACAAGGGTTTGTTCAAATACCTATCGAATCATGTCACGAAGACTTCTCCTTGTGCATATGACTTATCCACCCTCATATCCTTCTCTCCATCCACTTGGATTGAAGAAAAAAATGCACTTAATTCCATCAAATATTGTTTCAATCACTGTGACCCTAACCATTCTTACTTGGCTTGCCTAGGGCATCACTATAAAAGGCCAAAATTTCTTTCTAGGGCCCAAGATCTTGCATGCATATAGTACAAGGAGTCACCTCATATATTCTAGGAGTTTTTCATATGCCTTGGTGGAAAGGTGAGTAATGACCCATCTTCCAAAACTAGGCATATGTCTTGGTGGAAAGGTGAGTAATGACTCGTCTTCCAAAACTGGCTAGTTTAGACCAACGATAGTGAAAAATCCAAACTATTTACAAAAGTACAAAGAAATGGAATAAAAAACCTATCTAACCACACACAGAGTTAAGCAATTACATCTACCAACTTATAAATAGGTTATAGTATAGAGTTCATGTTAACCTCATAATGGCTTTTGACACAGGAGTGCCAATACACTTAACTACTTTCTATATTGGAGTCGAGTACACCATGTATGCCGAGCCACAACAAAAGCCAAGTTAGGAAAGACTTTAGGTGCCGAGTGATCTTCATGTGCTAAGCAGTCTTCAAGTGCCAAGTGAAGATCAGGTGCCGAGTAAAGTTCAAGTGCCGAATGACTTTAAGTGTCGAGTAGAATAAAGTGCCGAGCAGATACAAGTGCCGAGTGATATTCAAGTACCGAGTCATAGATGATGCCAAGCAATACAAAAATGAAACAAGTGCCGAGTAAGCTAGTTTTTCATTAGTGCCAAGCATCTGGAATCAGCAAGTGCTGAGCAACACAAAATGTACATATGAGTTTGTAACTTCATTGATTCATATTTAAATCATTTTCATGGCTGACATGTGATGAATCTCGAAGGACCATCAGAAGTGGTTAAAACCTTACTGCTGCAGAAAATTTTGTGGGTATCATCCCCACCCTAGTTTTACCTCTTATTCCTGGAGGGTTTCTAGGTTACCAAAATCTCAAGTGTTATGTGGTGATTCTTATGTGTTTCTCATAATTGTTTGATATGTTCATATGTATGCAATCTACTTTCAGTTAAAATATTTTAATACAATACTTCTGATTCACCCCCCCCTCTCAGAAGCATTCTTCCTATTTGAATATTCCAACAATTGGTATCAGAGCAATTGGTTCTCACAAAAAGAAGTCTAACAACTTGAAGAAAAAGGTCTAAAGATGGAAGTCTTCAAACTTGGGAAGATTATTGATAATCAAGTGATTGATGTGCAACTGGCTCTACATAGAGTAGAGGAAGCAAGGGAAGAATTGAGAAAATCCTTGAAGAGAAGGAAGGATATAGCCATAGCTGAAAATGATATAAACTATAAGGAGATTGATACCAAAAAACTATGTGCCAATCGAGACACTAAAGAGTTTGATGCAACAATAGCAGAACTGATGGAGAAAAACAAAGTTCAAGCAGAGGAGATAAGATCTCTCAAGATGGAACATGAATCATAGGCCATAATGATATGTGAAATCACTAAACAAAAGAAAAGAGCAGTTGAGGATAGAGTCATGATAGAAAATGACAAAAGAAATCTTGCAAACAGGCTTGAAGAAAAATGTATTGAATTAACAAGGATCTCAAATATGCAGATGGATATACTTGCCCAAATGATGAACTCAATATGAAAGATATTGAGATCTCTACTTTGAAGATACACAATGAAAAACTATAGAATGAATTGAACAAAGAAAAAGAGGTAGTTGAGAATCTCAACAAGTCAAATGAAGCCATCAAGTATTTTGAATAGTTGCTGAAATCCCCAAAATCTGCCCATGATACATCAGGACTAGGATACAACAACACTAAGGTTGGAGAATCATCAAAGAGTGTTGAGCAAAAAAATGACATAGGTAAGAATTCAAAACCCACTTGTCATTACTATAATAAGAAGGGGCATACTGTTAATATTTGCAAGAATAGGAAATTCAATCAGCCAAATACAATCAAGAGCAAGAGTTACTATCATAAGTGCAACATGGAAGGACATATGACACAAGATTGCAGATCTAGAGTTACAAGGACACAAAAATTTGATGGAAACTGTCATAATTGCAAGAAGTATGGGCATAGAGAATTTGAATGTAGATCAAAGCCTATATGGACATCAAATCAACCAACAAAATCAAAAGGGAATGAAAGTCACTATCATTGGGATTACAACACTAGGTATAGCTGTCATTATTGTCAGGAATATGGAATATACCACAAAACTACATAAGAACACATTTCAAAGGGAACTAAAAAAGATGGTTGAATCAAACCACATGTTTTAGTTGTTTGAAAATTGGTCATATCAGCAGAAACTATCCTACAAGATCAAAGGCACCCAAGACTGAAGAAAATAAGGGCAAAGAAAAGATTGATGTCGAAAAGATAAGGGGTAAAATAAATAAGACTTGGAAAAAGAAAGATGAATGCAACACATCAAGTGGAGGGATCACTTCACCCAATGGGTCAAGTGATCACACTTCATCAAACTAAGCATGAGAAGTATACGAGACTGATATACAAAGCTATATCACACATTAGCCCCAAGACAAAGAAGCAATGTAAAGTATAAATCGGCATGAGACAAGATGTCAAGACAAAATCTAAATCATGTTGCCAAGCTATCTTTGGATGCTGAGTTAAAACTCCAACACATGTCAAGCTCCTAACAGTAACTGAGTTGATAACTGATGTCAAGTTAGGTTAAAAAATTTTAGAAGCCGAGTTGGCAGTTGAGCATTTAATGCAATGAAAATAGGGTATATTATTGTGATTCTAATCAATTTTCCTCATCGCGATCAAGAAGCAAAGAAGAGAAAGAGAGCATAGAAACTTCATAAAAAATAATCCAGCATTTCAAGTAGATTGCAACATCTCTTAACGTGTTTTCATCGATCTTGAGGTATTTTTTATTTGTGCCGAGCTATGCAGTTTCATATTTCATAAAAAGGAAACCCTAGTTTGCATAAATGGCATCAAGTTCCAAGAAAACCAAGGACAAAGAGTCATTTGAAGTTCATTTAGTGTCCAATGAGGTCAAGCAACCTGATTTTCATCCCATATCTGAAGTTGCATACAAAAATGACCAAGCCGGAGCTCTCTCCCAAATACCCCCAAAAGTTGTAATGGTTCAAGATGTGAGGAGATGCTACAATTGTAAGATAGGAGCCATAGGAGATATGGAAATAAGGCAAGTCTATGAGAAATTGTGTGTAGATGGAGTCTTAAAAGATGAATTCAAAATTGTTGAAAGAAAGGGTTTGACCCAAGTTTTGAGCTTTCCCACCATATTCAAGACAGAATGGGTTAAACTTGTGTTAAGTAGAATTCATGGTGAAAGTTTATGGTTAGAATATATTCCCATCAAATTAACCAAAGAAATCATACATAGAGTAACTGGGTACCCTAGCCTAGATCGGTTCAAAACCTTGAGAAGTGAATCGAAGGAGGTTATTGAAAAGAACACTAGTGCTTAGTGGAATAAGAGAGGAATGACAATTCACACCATTCAGGATCCTCTAGTTGAGTTTTTTGTTAGAGTCATTGCCCATAAGTTCTATCAATCTAGTAGACTCAACAGTGTGCCATGTATTGTAGTAGATGTAGGTTAGAAATTGCTGAAAAAGGATCATACTTATGCTCTTGCAAAACTACAACTACAACAGATTACTGAAAACCTAGCTACCATAAGAAGGAAAAAGGGCGCTCAATGCAAATTTGGAGAAATTATAATTTGTGTATTCTTCTATGTTCAAAATGAGTTTCCCTCTTTCGGAAAAATTACATGGAGGAATGATAGAACTATCATTGCCCAAATCAATGAATATATAGAATAGATGGGAGAAAATTTTGATACCCTGATGACAAGTTATTTCAAAGATTTCAAGAAATCCATGAAACAAAGGGTGAGAATACTAGTTTCTTTAGTAGAAGAACATGTTAATGATACATGCTTCTTGGTTGATATTGACTTCACATACATTCAAGATGCAATTCCAAGAGTGAGATGGCTAAGGCCATTTGGATATGAAATCAATGTTGATGAGGCATCTGCAACAATAACTGCATTATTGGCAGAAAAAATATATAAAAGTGCTCCACATTTTGGCACTTATGATGTAGTAAGGTACAAAATAAACATGGAATTAAAGACTGCTTCCACATTAAAGAAGAAAGACAAATTGTTAAAGAAGATTAAGAAGAAATTTGGTGAAGAAATTGAGGCTGAAGTAGAAGAAGAAGAAGATGACAATGATGACGAAGATGAACAAGAACAAGGCCCAATGAAATTAACTCAAGGCTTGGGTGAAGACAAGGAGGAAGGTGTAGAAGACAAAGAAGCCAAGGAAGCACCAACTGAAGCTGAGTCAAAGAAAAGAAAGGCAACAAAATAGCCTCCAGCTCAGCAAAAACCAAAGAAATCTACCATGCCATCACCTCAAAAGCCTACAACACGAGCTACAACAAGGGCCTCCACTCAAAAGGCTAAAGAGGAAGTTACAAAGAAGAAACCAATCAAGGAAACATAGGAAGAGCCAAGGAAAAGAAGAAGATATGTGGCTCAACCTGATATTGATGAAGAAGATCAATCTAAAAAGGTAAGCCATTCTTCAGTTGATACTTTATGTAAAAAGATTGGAAATGGTGATTTAAGAAACTTAAATAAAGTTGATTTTAATAAGTTGACTAAAGAAGAATAGAATAGGATAGAAGAAATAGTTTATGGAATGATGACACAGTTCAAGTACACTCCACTTGAACTAGATGGACAATTTCCAAATGAACTATCTAAAATTGTAGAAGACAGATGGCATTTTTGTTTGAAAATGGAGAAGGAGATGAGGGAATCAACCCTAGGAAGTGTATTACCGAATTTGACTAGGGAACAAATAAAGAAAGTAGTCAAAAGGCATAATAATAGGTTTACACCTAAGTACAGGGCATTCTTCATACTCCAAAACAAGATGGAAGAAATTGTTCAAAGAACAATGAAATCATGGAAAAACTTGTACAAAAAGATTGAAGATTTTCTTGAAGAAGAATACAAGGAAGAAGCTACTACTCCACTAGAAGAGAGGAGAAAAAGGAGAGAAGAGAAGACAATAGTAGAGAATGGAGAAGAAGAAAAGAAAGTAGAAGAAGAAAATAAAGTAGAAGAAGAAAAGAAGGTAGAAGAAGAGAAGAAGGAAGAAGAAAAGAAAGATGGAGAGGAGGAAGAGACACAAAACAAGATGTAACAAAAATAGCTGAGCAAGAGCAGCAACCAAATCAGAGTGTGCAAGACACACAATTGCCATTCTCTAGCCCTCCTCATGTACCCATCACACTTGTAGAAACTATAACTATTATTGATGTTCCTGATACTTCTGGTCAGAACATCAATCCATTAACTGCAAAAGATCTCAAAAGAATCCTTGACCAATCTACACAACAAGCAATATTATGTGCAGACCCAGTATTGGTCAGTATGGATGAATTGCAAAAACTAGTAGAAAGCACAGTTAGAGATAAGGTGAATCCACAAGAACCACCTTCCATCATCTCTACAGCTACTAGTGGTCAACTTCAAATGCCAACAATTATTTCAATAGGCATAGATGACACTACAATACAGAAGCTGAGTGCAGCTGTAGAAAAAGGAATAAAACAAATAGGACAGACTATTACATCTGATCCTACAACACAAACACAACATGCACTTGCTAAGATTACCATAATTGATCAAGATAGTAGATAGCAGGAGGAGAAAATAGTGGTAACCCCTAAAGAGCAGGAGGCAATACAAACATTGATAAATTTGACTACCTTGGGAACTCCTTCACAACAGCCATTGCAAATATATGTACCAAGATCTAGTACTACAAAAGTTGCAAGGGTACTTCACTGTAGAGACCCTGAATTAGATGAGGAGATAGTCATACTAGGCTATGACTCAAAAACAATAACCATTGATCAAATAAATGAGGTGCAAGAAGCACTGAATAGGAGAAAGAGACAAGAGATACTCAAGAAGGAGTATAAACAAAAGTAAACACTACATGAGATTAAGTACATCTTTATGGATGCCTTCAATTTGCAATCACCAAATGATTCAAAGCATATCACAGAGCAATTATTAGATATTGTTGATCAAGTGACAAATGAAGACCAAGAAACAAATGCAAAACTTATGGAATGGTCTCAAAGAAAATTTCAAGGGAAAGTGAATGAAAAAGTATCTATTGAAATAGCACTTTCACAGGTTGAATTGGCAAAGTTAATAGACAAAGTGAAAAAGGTACTTGAGAATATATTCTTATTGTACAAAAAGTTGTGTGATTTTTCATACTTCACACAAGAGACAAGCCAAAAGATACTGAGCTTGAAAGGAAATTTAAACATTTCAAGCATATAGCTACCAAATGATCCAACTCAAAGTGAGAAGCATTTTTCTCAATCGCTTCACACTAAAAAAGAAATAGCCATATTAACAATAGATGAGGCCAATATCAAAGAAAAAATGATATAGCTATAGTCCTCCATTACCCCAAATTTGGAATTACTCCATAAGGAACAAGTCTATACAGAAACCATTCTCAAGAAAGATCCTAATCTTTCTACATCAGATGGACTTATTCATCTTGCTGCAAAGGCTGCCATCCAGCATAAGTCACTGGAAATTGCTTTGAACAATTGGGATGTAGCTCTCAGGATGATTATGAAGGTAAAAAACACATTTTTTGCAAAATATAGTCTTAACCCTTAAAATCCTTTGACATAAGTGTCAAAAAGGGGGAGATAAGAATAAAAGGGGGAGATATTAACTAAAGAGGAGATATTATAAGATGCATGAGGCACAAACAACTTAGGGGGAGTTACAATAATTTTGAGGTATATATTGTAAGTTACAAATTTTGATCAAGTTTTCTTTAAAAACTTTTTATCTACCAAACAGATTAGTTAATGTACTCACAAGGTCAGTTAAGTGTTTTTGTCATTCATGTCAAAGGGGGAGATTGTTAACTTCATAATGGTTTTTGACACTTGAGTGCTAATACACTTAACTACTTTCTATATTGGAGCCAAGTACACCATGTATGCTAAGCCACAACAAAAGTTGAGTTAAGAAAGACTTCAGGTGCCGAGTGATCTTCATGTGTTGAGTAGTCTTCAGGTGCCGAGTGAAGATCAAGTGCTGAGTGAAGTTCAAGTGCCGAATGACTTTAAGTGCCAAGCAGAATAAAGTGCTAAGTAGATACAAGTGCTGAGTGATATTCAAGTACCGAGTCATAGATGATGCCGAGCAATACAGAAATGAAACAAGTACCGAGTAAGCTAGTTTGTTATTAGTGCCGAGCATTTGGAATCAACAAGTGCCAAGCAATACAAAATGTACATATGAGTTTGTAACTTCATTGATTCATATTTAAATCATTTTCATGGCTGACATGTGATGAATCTCGAAGGATTAAATGATAAGATTGAATCTTTTATTTTTCCTATGCAATCTACATGCAGCCAATAAGAAAAATGATGAAGGCATGCAACCAATGGAAGAAGTACAAACAATGAGCGAGAAATAGAGATTGAATATGGATCATAGATCCATACCTAACCCTAAATCCTCAAATGTCTTTATAAGGAAGATGAAATTTCATTATAAAGAGTGTGAGTGGATATACAAGGGTGTGTAAGGAAAATTACTTTCAGAGTAAGGATTATCAGATCAGAAAGGATCAAGATCAAAGAAAGTAGATCAAGTGCCTATATTCAGCAATCGAAGGATTGTAATCTATCAAGTTTATTGTACCTAATATCTTCTAGAAATTGTATTAGAATGAAAATCCTATGGTGATAGGTTAGCTTAACAGCTATTTCATAGATCCTTTAAATAGGTGATTAAATCCTTTAACAGGGTGACACTTCATGTAAAGTGTTTGTAAATCCTCTAACCAGGTCACTATTGATACAGTGTAAAGCCTTTAATAGGGTAGGCCTTTAACAAGGTAAACCATCAGAAGTGGTTAAAACCTTACTGCTACAGGAAATTTTGTGGGTATCATCCCCACCCTAGTTTTACCTTCTTATTCCTGAAGGGTTTCTGGGTTACCAAAATCTCAAGTGTTATGTGGTGATTCTTATGTGTTTCTCATAATTGTTTGATATGTTTGTATGTATGCAATCTACTTTCAATTAAAATATTTTATTACAATACTTATGATTCAACCCCCCCCCCCCCCCCCCCCCCCCTCAAAAGCATTCTTCCTATTTGAATATTCCAATAGTTCAATCCATGAAATATTCTAATGAAGATAAAACACTCTATCTATGGTAAAATAACACAGTAAAATACTTGTTCATTAACCAAAATTTATTCACAATACCATCCAACCCTTTTCATAGGTCAAGGAAGGCATTATATAGGTAAAAAACACAAGCCTTAACCTCTTTTTAGTGGTTATTCCACCTTCTTCTCAAAATTGCACGTTTTACAATAAAAAATTTCATGATAACTTTTGCAATTTTGCAAACTTGTCATGCTACTTTATTTTTTTTTCCTAACTAGACTAGGCTTTGTCAAAGCCTTTTAAAACTCTACTAAATGCTTGACTATGTCACTTAGGACATTAAACTACCATTTCGCCCTTAACTTATCCAATCTAGCCCAGTAAATGCACATTTTCTATTTTTAACAATAATGATAATAATTTGCACATCACCAACAAACTTTGAACAAACAAGTAGCATTGAGGACCTAATTAGACCTCTTAATGGATAAATAATACTCTAGGATTGTTTAGCCCCTTTATTACACTAGTGGTTTTGCTAAGGCCACTACAATCCAAAATTAGTCTAGGAACCCTAGGTTACCAATTAGCCTTACCTAGGTGTTATTGCACCAACATATTCCTAGGATATTCCACTAAAATCTTAGCATATAAATGTTTGAATTATAACACTAAAAAATTTGTGGAAAGTTCAAATGTGAAAGTTGCTGAATATGCATAATTAATGAAGTTGAATGTATGAAGGAACCTGAAGATTACATAAATTTCATGTACATTGATGAAGGATGTTAAAGTTGTAGCTTCAGTTAGATTGATTCAATTTGATATACATTGTTTTTATTGGTAATCATTATTTCCTATATATACTTATCCATGTTAATAATATATATTATTGTATATAATACACACACACATATATAATTATATATATATATATATATATATATATATTGTTGTATATAATATACATATATTATATATATTATTATACATATTATTATTCATGTTAATATAATATTGTGTAAATGATGATTACACCATAGAGACATGTCTCTATTGAAAATATAAGGTAGTCAAGGTTACTGAGATTGGAGGGGTGAATCAGGAACCACTAAAACTTTATGTTTACCAATTAATCCTTCATATATTATTCTGATCTTATTGCATGCATGAAAGAATGACAATAAATAAATATTTGTAACACTTTGACACAAGATATAGTAACCCAAAAACCTTCTAATTAGAAAGTAAAACTGGGGTGGGGGTGATACCCACAAGCTTTAGTGTTGCACTATAAAGTTAACTTGTTAAGGCTTACAATTGACCGCTTCTAGTGATTTACCCTATTAGGAGCAATAAGGAATGTGAGGTCCACCTTGTGAAAGGATTTACAAACATAAAATGAATCATGCACTTAGTTAAGAGATTTACAAAAGACTATTAAGTCTACCCTTTTAAAGGATTTGACTAATGCACCTATTAGGATGAAACAGTGGTTGATCTCTAATTTGTAACTTTGATTTGTTGGCTGAGATTCTTTGTCTTGCGATGATCACTTGACTGTGATAGATAAATCTTTGCTATCCCTTATATAGCTTATATCCTTATTTAATTTGCACTTATGCTCATCATATTATTTTCACATACATACTTGGATATGATATAATGTATTACATATATAGCTATCCAAAATCAGCTACAATACCGATTTCATCATAATTCACAAAGTTGACCCAACTACTGTAACTCAGGTTCTAAAGACAAACTTAGTGATGTTCTGATACTTAGCAAACACTATCAACACTCGACAATCTTTGGCACTTAGTTGAACTTGAAGCTTAGTCCATACTAATCACTTCTAAGTAGTTCAAACTTGGTCATCACTATGTGACTTGGTGAACTCTGAGAAACTTGGTAGCAACTAGATCACTTGGTTGAAACTCCATGACTTGGTCAACACTAGATCTAATTAGTTAATCCTATGAGCTTAGTAGACACTATTGGACTTGGTTAACAATATGATCTTCTTCATTTCCACTGATTAGCTCAATAGCCTCTGCTACACTTGGTTTACATTAAACTTTGTCTTTGAAGCTTGATAAACTCTATGTAGCTTGGTAAACACTAAATACCGACTCCTTGGCTCAAGAGTATTTGATACACTTGGTTAACACTGTAAACTAGCTGATAGGCTTGATAGAAATTATAGATCTCAATAGCAATGTAACTAATTGATTAAGTGTTGAGTCACTGATAGAAAAATTGACCTTTATGTCAACAATCTCCCCCTTTAGCATTAGGGACAAAAGCACTTATCAAATCAAAAATAAAATATGATCATTCAAAACTATAAGTTAAAACTTCCTTTTCCATCATTCTCTTGGTAGCATGCTTTGTTTTTCTAATTTTTCAAAATTTCTTTTGTAAAGGGATTTTTTGCTTAACCATACTATATTATACTACTCCCCCATACATATATCTCTCCTATATACATACAAATGGAGTATAGTATACTTCTTTTTCTTTACATATTACGTCTCCCCCATTCTTATTCATAATATACAATTCTCCCCCTTTTTGACATAAATGCCAAAGGTGTATAATATCTATATGATAATACCAAAATGTGACAAGAATTCAAAATGTACCTTTAGAATGAGTACCATTGTCTTGTCCCAATTTTCCTATAGTACTTTGTGTTGGAATTATGATATATTTGTCATTAGTGCAAACACTTGTTCAGTTCTAAATGCTTATCTAGCTTATCACTTAGTCTACAGTGTATACCAAGCATTCAGTGGTTACCTTATAAATTCAATAGGTAAACAATTCTCACTGAGCACTCCAGAGGATACTGAGTGAATGATAAGTTCAGCAGTGTTTACTGAGTAAAAAAGGTAAACAAAGGACTCAGTGTTTACTGAGTGAAAAAGATAAACAAAGGACTCAGTGTTTACCAAGTGAAAAAGGTAAATGAAGAACTCAGTGTTCACCGAGAAAAGCAAGGTAAATAAAGAACTTAGTGTTCACCGAGAAAACCAAGGTAAACGAAGAAGTCAGTTTCTACCAAGTGACACTATATCTACTGAGTCACCAATGGTTACCGAGTTCCAAGTAGTGTTGCATGGCTAGTATGAATCGAGCCTTTACTTCTATTGAGTGCATGATGATGCTGAGTAAAGTAGTGGATGCCGAGTATCAGAAGGTCACCGAGTCAGCTTGAGGAACCCAAGTTTTCTACTATCTGGTTGACTCAGTAACGTTTTGTTCACTTATGTTTTGGCCGACCTTGTAGTTGTAAATATTGGAATGGTATATATGTAATGTATGATATCATTTGTAGTATGGTATGATATGTATAAAATAAAAAGAGAGTGATGTTCTCATGTGAAAAATGTATTGCTATATTTTGAGAAAAGTGAAAGTGAATCAACACCAGAGTAAAAGAAATACAACAAGGTCAACATAGAAGCAAAAAAGTTATATCTATCACATGAGGTGATCAATGAAAAATGGATCTTATCATCAAATAGTTGTAAGCAGATCCACTATTTCATCCTAATAGGTGAATCAATTTTGTAAATCATTTAACAGGGTAGACTTAATAGTCTTTGTATAAACCTCCTAACAGAGTGCATACTTGAGTGTATGTTTGTAAATCCTCTAACAAGGTGGATCTAGCAATCCTACTTGCTCCTAATAGGGTAGATCACCAAAAGTGCTCGTTGTAAGCCTTAACAGGCCAACTTTATACTATAGTATTGAATTTTTGTGGGTATCATCCCCACCCCAATTTTACTTTCTAGAAATTTGGAAGGTTTCTGG
This sequence comes from Cupressus sempervirens, assembly GCA_028749045.1. Taxonomy (NCBI): domain Eukaryota; kingdom Viridiplantae; phylum Streptophyta; class Pinopsida; order Cupressales; family Cupressaceae; genus Cupressus; species Cupressus sempervirens. Next base: position 376,375,316 of record CM053791.1, on the reverse strand, counting down.
GTCACCAAATCTCTGTGTTCATGTGCAATAAATGTTTGATCTTTCATTTATATAGTAGATTAGATGAATGAATGATGAATGGCTAAAATGCTGAAGTGTTTGAAAGTTTTACAAGTTATTGATTCACCCCTCCCCTCTCAGTAACCTATCTTATCCTAAATATTTCCAACACTTTTCTTGCATGTAGTGTAACCTAAACTTCTGCTAATAATTCCATCACGTGATCAACTATGGAGAATTTTTTTATCATGGATGAGTTTCTTTGCATGTGAAATGTATTCCTACAACACATCCATGTTTGGAATAATCATGCCATGGATTTATGCAAGTGTGGCTCATATCCAGGCTTCTTCCTTCAATATTTCTACCTGCAGATTGGTTAGATATTTAATCTTTGTATAATGTAAAAAGATATGGCTTGGGTCAGTGACAAATAGTGTGCACTTGCCTTCATATCTTCATCTATCTATCCTTAATCTCCTTTTTAAAGATAGATGTATCACTTAACTTGACAAATAATGATACAACATTATTAATAGAGGTTTCTAGTGAACCAAGAATAGTAGCTAACTCTACTTGATCCATTGCAATTCTTTGTGCAACTTGTTCCAACACTCTGTTCTCAAACTTCCTTTCTTCTCTTTGAAGTCTAGCTTCTCTTGTCCATTCAAGTCTTCATTGAATTTGTGGATAATATTTACTAATTGATCCAAAATAGGTTGAGTAACATGAACCTAAATACTCAAAGCATAAATAAATATGCTCTTGATGTCTTCAAAGACTTAGTTTCCTTTCTTCTTTTCTTCTCTAAGCTTCTTCTACTTAACTCTCTATTCAGTAATTCACCTGTGGTGTCCATTTGATTAGGAGTGAGGGTAGAGATATCCCAATTTAGAATAACTATATCCTCATCTAGATCAATATCTTTTGCTTATTTTCCTTTTTCTTTTAAAATGGTGAAAAGAATTTGTTTCCCCTTCTCTAATACTTTAGTACTTGGTTGAGACTAGTTCTCAATTATCATTGTATTGGCTATGGAAATACTTGGAACGAAGACAATTGTGAAAACTAATGGATTAGCAAAAAATTTGGAAATGACACTAATGGAAATACCTTGTTACTGCTCAATCAAGCTTGATGATGGAGGACCTTGCTGCTCGGTATGAAGTGTTGGGCACTTCAGTCATTATAACATTCAACTAAATATTTTTATAGCTTGCTTGGGTGCTTTTTATGGTAGTGGTATATGCAACCAACTTAGAGAAGCTATCTCTAAGCCAGATTACACCAAGGTTGTAATCAGAGAGTGAGGAAATGAGGCCATTGAAATTGCTACAATTTTCTTTGCATCTATTTCCTCAATACCTTGAATATTTGGAAGACTTCCTCTAGTAGCTTCCTATTCTTCATCCTCATCATCCAGATTGACATCATCCAGTTCATCATCTTTTATTTCTTCATCTTCTTCCTCATCTTTATCAACTTTGTCATCAACATGAACAACAAAGTTACTAGGTTGATGAAACTTATAGATGTATTTCCATGTTTTTGTAGCTTCTTTCACCACATATTATATTTATTTGAGCATAATCATACATGTGTTCATCTTGAGAGTGAACTTTTTCTCATTTTTCTTCAAAGATTCCTTCTTTTCCTTATTACTAAGATTTGGCATCAGTTGTCTCAATATCTATTCATAGATATCCTTTAAAGTATTCTATGTATTTGTCCATCTTGGCTTTGTTTCCTACATAAGTTTAATAGGTATTTACCTATGCAAGCTCATCTAGAGAGTATTTCCATTTACCTAGCTTGGTCATGAAAACATCCTCAATCTACCTTTTCTCATCTACATTCCTCATTTTATACTTGAGGAATTCAAAATATACCATACCAATTCCTTCTTCCATTTTCTTCAATCTTTCTTGAAGTGTAGGTGGAGATCTCTTGAAGATTATTTGCTTGGCTTCATCTTCACCTAACTTCAATTTTTTCCTTGACTTGGGTGCCCTTCTTGTGAATACAATAGGGGATGACTTGGTAGATATGGTTATGATAACCTTTCCTTTCTTCCTTAGAGGCTCTTCTTCCTTAGATTTAGCTTCTTCTTCTACATCCTTTACATCATCATCTTCTATATCATCACCTTTTCCCTTGGTAAGAATTAGAGTAGAACGTTCTTGTTTAGTGCCTTTTAGTATCTTCTCTACTCCTTTCCTTCCTTTGCTTACTATTTGAGGTAGCTTAATCTCAAGCTCTATTCTTGCCTTGGTGTGATCATATGTTTTGAAGTATGTAGCTTTAGAATCCATAGGGTCATTCTACAGAGCCTCTATGATATCCTTGGTGTCATCAATGTTAACCTCATACTCTAAAGGCTTAACCCATGCCACTCTAGGTCTGATTTCCTAAATGTATACTTAGTCATAGTCCACCATGAAGCATATATTATCTTTTTAGTCTTCTACAAATTTCTTAGGAATCCTATATCTATTATTCATCTTCTCCTTGAATGTTTTGAATTAGTTATCCATGATGCTTTCAAAAATTTCACCCATCTTTGCTATGTATTTATTAATCTAATATAAAATAGGAACATCTTTCCTCCATACTACTATATCTTTTGAAGGGAAAAAATTTTGAATGAAGAAGAAAAAACATGTTAAAAGAGATTTAAACTTACATGGATTATTCTTTGATCTTTTGATGCTCTCCATATTCTTGTTGAATTGATTCAATAGTAACTCGACGAGGTCAAAGGATAGGTTATTCTTCACAACCTTGTGTGCAAGATCGACAACTTCACATGATACATTGTTTAACCAAATAGAACTATAAATCTTGTGTGGAATATCATTAATGCCAATTTTAGTTCCATGTCTATTACACCAATATATTCATACTTGTTCCATCCCACTCGACAATATTTTTTTTCCAGTTCAACCTGACCTAGGGTTTTGGTTGTCTTTTCTTTGTTAAGCATTGGAAGCCTAGTGATTCTATGAATCATTTTCTTCATTATTTGAATGGGTTGGTCCAACCATAGTTGCCCATTATGAACATGGCTTAGGATATATCTCATCCATTTGACCTAGAAGTCTCTTGGCTTATGAGAGATATGAGTCAAGCCCTTGGTTTCCAAATGCTAATGTTCAAATTTCAATGCACCATTCACACATAGTTCCTTGAATGCTTCATTCATCTCTAGGGTTTCAAGTTCCTAGATTGAAAAGTGGTAAGAGGAATGGATGTCATGCATGAGTAATACCTTAGGAAAAAATTGTGATTGTGCACTAGCTAGGTCGAGTACCTCTGCAATTGCTAGACTTAGCTTGAAATTTAGTGCCTTATAGTCAACTCCACAAACTAGCATTTTAGAACCTTTCTTTGCTTTGCTACTTAAAGATGCCATGCTCAGTAGGGTTTTTGAGAACTTTGAGAATAATTCAACAACAAATGCTCAATTCTCCAAGGGGCTCTAAAATCACTTTGAACTAATAGCTCTAGAAATTCATGTTGAAAAAAATTCCTTTGATTTCTTGTTTTTAACAAATTTCCCTTTATTGATCACCAATAATGTTTTGTACTTCATACATGCTCAGTGAAAAACTATCCTCCACTTGATTTCTTCTATAATTCTTAGGAGAAATCTATAGCTTAGTGGACTCATCAAAACTTGGTAGGAACTACCAACTTTATAACCAAAAATAATATGTAATTTGACCTTGCTCAATAAGGTCTTGCGACTTGACTTTTCTCAATAAGGTCTACTAATTTACATCCTACTTGGTGATCCATGTGCATCTTGAATGTTAATTGGATCATTTTTCTTGCTGGCTAGAACTAATGTTAGATTATCTTTTTTTTGAATCATAGTTCCAGTGACCTCCATAAGGAACTAAGTTAAAAATTTTGAGCCATCCAACTCATTGACTTGGATGTCATTCACTTCATGATTTTGATTTTTATTCTCTAGAGACTTTGGTACCCATTGCTACCTCATTTGTCTTATGATATTGTACACTTTGGCTTTCTTTTCATCTTCAATTCTACTTGTGTTCATATAGTTCTTTGCAAGATGTCCAAGTTCTGTACAAATAAAACATCTTTTTGTAGGATCTCTTTTCCTTGTATGATGCTTTACACAATTTTCTCCAATGTGTCCAAATTCACCACAATAGTGGCATCTACACCATGTGTTGTAATCTCATCCAAATATTACTTTCATAATATATTGTGCTGGGTTTCACTACTTGGTTTTGAACTTTGAGGATTTGTGTCTTTGTTTCTTGTATTTGTGACATTTACCTTCAAACTTAGGTTTCTCTTTACATTCACTTGCTCTATGACCATGCTTATTGCCATCGTAACATTTTTTATTAATTTTTCTTTACCATTACTTCAATATTTATTTGATGTATGACCTATCTTACCACAATGATTGCAAGTAGGTCTTTGATTCTTTTGAGCTCCTTGCTTAGATAATTCACCTTCTTCTATGTATCCTATTCCAACTTTTCCTTTTTTTGTGAACTAATTTTGTTCATTCAATTGATTCATGCTTTCCAAAGATTTCATCATTCTTTCATAGGTTTTCTTTTCAATGTTGAGATCTACTTATAGTATTTTATTATTTGATCTTAGATTCATAAGTTCTTTATTTGCATTGTGAGCTGATCAATGAAGTTTGTTTGCTAAAGGGATAGATGTTGAATTTCATCATTCTTTTCTTCTATCTCTTCTTTGGCTTTGTCTTTTTCTTCCATGACTTCACATAATTTGACTGATTGGATTTCTTGTTCTCTTTTTAGTTTTCTGATTTCTTCTTGAAGATTAAAATTCTTTTCTAATAGATCTTTGACTGCTTCACCAACTTCATTTGAATTCCTTTCAAGATATATATCTTCAATTCTATCTTTAGTGTAGAGATTTTCATTCAATTGTATTGCAAGATCTTTCCTTCTTTTCAATGATTAAGAGAGTTTCTACTTTTCTTTCTTGAGCTATCCAATAGCCAATTCCAGATCCAACTTTTCATTGTCAATAGCCTTATCTAGCCTATATACCTCCATTTCCTTTGATCTCTTCTCAAGCTATTAAAATTTTTTTAGGAGAACCAAATTAGCTCTGATACCAATTATTGGAAATGTAAGGTAGGAAAGGTTACTAAGAGAGGAGGGGTGAATTAGGAACCAATAAAAATTTATCTGGGTGAATCAGGAACCAATAAAACTTTATCTATACCAATTAATCCTTCATATTATATTCTAATCTAATTGCATGCATGAAAGAATAATAGAAAATAAATATTCAAAACACTTTAACACATGATATGGTAACCCAAAAACCTTTCGATTAGAAAGAAACATTGGGGTGGGGATGATACCCACAAGCTTTAGTACTACAGTATAAAGTTAACTTGTTAAGGCTTACCATTGAACATTTTTGGTGATCTATCATATTATGAGCAATAAGGATTGTGAGGTCCATCTTGTTAACGGATTTACAAACATAAAAATGAAGTATGCACTCAGTTAAGAGATTTAGCAAAGATTGTTAAGTCTACCCTATTAAAGAATTTGACTCATGCACTTATTAGGATGAACTAGTTGTTGATCTCTAATGTGCAACTCTGATTTGTTGGTTAAGATTCCTTGTGTTGCAATGATCACCTAATTCTAATAGATAAATCTTTGGTGTCCTTTATACTACCTATAGCCTTCTTTAATTTACACTTTTTATCATCATATTATTTTCACATACATACTTAGATATGATATAATGTATTACATATATACCAATCTATTAGAAAATAGATCTGTTCTTCTTAATTATAACTCTTAAATGCCCAAACTTGGAACAATATCTAGTTACAAATAGTTGAAAAGCCACTTATGAATGAATTAGCTTTTCTCTAAATTGGTAGGTACAACTCCTTAGAATAGATTTACAATGAATTATGTTTTTCTCCTAAACTAATTCAGGCTATGTTCTTGACAAGAGAACAAAAGAGGTAGAACCAAACTAGACCTAAATAGAATCTAACTCAGGCAAATAATTTTTTTTGAATATCTAAACAAGCTTATGAATCCACACATCTTATGAATTCATAAAGCTTAACTGAGAAATAACTAGTATGAAGCTAAGTTAAAGGTAGATTAATATGAATTTGAACTATGATCAACAAATGAAGAGTGCTGAAGGGATCTCTCTTTGAATTAACAGTGACACTACTTATCACATTCATTTGTTGTTTTGAAACAGAGGAATGAAACTCTATTCTTTCCTCTCTTCAATTCAAACAAAAGAGAAAACATAGGTCTACATCTAAAGAACTGGAAAGGAAAATAATTGATATAAAATACCATTCAATTGTCTCTACAACATAAAGTACTTCACACCAAAAAATTTCCAGCCTTTTATTAATCTTTCAATCTCATACATATACAATTTTGAGATGACTGTTACAATGGAAGTTCAATCGGTTCATCTTCTCAAGATTGAAAAATGGAAAGGCACCAATTTCTCACATTTCAATAATTACAAAATAAAACAAAAGAAAAGGTAGAATGTGAATCACTTCAACTTCATTCCCTTTTCTACTTTTTCTCCATAGGCCTTGGTGACAATAATGATTGGGATGAGCTCTTCATGCCTAGGCATGTGGATATTGGTATACCTTAAGAGCCATTTGGGATATTCTCTAGCTAAATCCTTTACAACATTTAGTTGATTTGGTAGGTCCTTTGTGGCCATGTGTATGCATCTTCTAAGTGCCTAGAGTTCAGCAACCCTATTTTGACTACATGAAGATATATCAGACAAACTATCCAAAAATTTGGAAAAGTTCTCCTTCATGACATTGATCCCAATAAGTGCTTTTCCTTGGCCACTAGTCTAGGAATCTATGTGTAGTCCCTTCATAAGTTCAAATCCTTTGTCTTGTGTCTTCTTCACTTTTTCTTCTATTTCTTTAAGCCCTTTCTCTACTGACTAGATCATCTCAGTCCTAAAATGCATGCTTTGAAGCCACTCAAATAGAGGTTCATCTCCCTTTGGCAAGATTTTTGCTTCAACCACTTCCTTGGCCTTTGTCTGGATGATCATCTTCAAAAGGGAGATGCAATCATCACACTTCACCCTTTCTCCAACTAGAGTATTGCTATTTGATATGATGCTATCTTATTCTATTTCCAACCTTAAGATAACATTATCAATCTGCTCTACAATAGTGGCTCCTTCTAATTTGAGCTTCTCAATCCATTCTTTACCAATTCGACCAAAATGCCTATCTTCTTGGAGTTGAGAGATGAGGGCCTGAACTTTAGTAATAGTAGGATTTTTGGTCACTGGTACTCCAGAGATGGCTACCAATGGAGTGACTAGCTATCTCAATTCTTCTATTTCAGCCTTTATTTTGGTCTTGGACAACTTTAGACTTTCTAATTACCCCTCAATCATCTCATTGGTTGACTTCCACTAGCCAACTTTGGTGTCATGCCTAGCTTCTCCAAGATCCATAGAGTGTAGAGTAAAATCATCATCAGCCATGTCCTCAATCTCTCTCCTTTGTTGGACTTGGCAATCTCCATTGTTAGGTGACCTATTTTTGGATCTTGCTCAAGTATGGACAAGGTTTTCTTCTTCTTTACTTTTGTCAATGCAAATCTAGAGCAGATTGCAAGAGATACTATATCTTTAGTAGAAGTGATTTTATCTTTCCTTTTCCTTTTTCTCTCTAGAGTATCCTCCAACTAGGAGTTAGTACCTATCACCTTGGAGACCATCCTGAGTGATTCTATACTAAACATCTTCCTCTTAGCTGGAGTGGCTATCACAATAGTTGAAGAGAAAGGATTCTTTAGATCTCAGTAGATGACCTTAGAAGAAATGTAACCTTTATCTACTTTTGGAGTTTTCATTGCTTCTTCATCAAACTCATTAGATTCACTACTACTGCTCTGTCCATCCCCTAAGTCTACTATCTATATTGAAGAGCCACTTGGTTGCAGAAGTGTAGTACTTGCTGGTGGAATGGGACTATGATGAGGAGAGGGAACATGAGTAGTATGGGGAGAAGGAATTGGAGAAACATGAGGTGATGGAACTGGTGTGACATGGGGGGATGGAATTGAGGCAACCATGCTATCCTTTGGCACCTCCATCTTCTTTTCTTTAGTACTAAGCTAGGTTTCAATGATTGGGAGGGAACCATCATGGTAGGTCTTGGCTATGGGGACATTCTTTTTTGGAGGTTGGCCACCTCCACCTGAAGGTTGAGCTGACCCTTGAGTAGTAGCTATTGTTGTGCCTAGTGTAGAACTCTATGATGAAGAAGGTGTTGCAACTGCTAGAGAAGCTTGAGGGGTTGTGCCTTTCCTCTAGCTCCTCTTGGTTGTGCATTCAACCCATTTCCCTATTCTCTTGATGATTCTAGCCATCATGATATCAAAATTCTCCTCAACACCTACATAAGGCTTTGAACTAATAGGAATCCCCCTTAACTTAGTTAAATATGTATTACTATACATATTTTGGCCATCGTCTTCTAAGCCTTCTACATCAAAGTTGATACCATATGTTTTAATTTTCTCCAATATGAGCCTAGCAAAACATGATCTCTGCTTTCAAGCTCATCTCAATAGTCCCCCAATAGTCTTTGATAGTGGTAACATGTTTGATCATGCTCCTAATCTGTATCACATCTCTTGTATACCCATTCAGGTTGAACATAGGTCTCACAACCTCATATACCTCCAATTGATATTTAGTCTCAAGCATATTTTTCACATTAGAGAAGCTATCATATAAATTAGAAAAAAAGACATATATAAGGTGTTGTAATACTTCACAGTGCTAAGGGCTCTAGATAGATGCTCACTTACCTCATAGGACCAATCAACATACTATGTATCTGAACAGATAATTTGTACTAGAAAGAAATACTATTCAACAAAATTAAGTGCTTCTACCTCACCTTTCAATCTATGAAAGAGAACTAAAATATCTACAATCTTAGGCTTGAGATCAGTTCCAAATAGAGTTTTAGGAACCTTACTCTTGGTGCCCCGTAGATTTTGAAACCAAGATCTCATAATTTCTTTTCTCCACACTATTTTCTTCAACAAGAGCTTAGACATTGCTCTTCCTACTATCAAGTCAAAAAAATCCTCCCATTTGGGAACTCGGAGGTAATTTACTATAGTTTTCCCATCGATAGAGATTAGAACTATATGATTAGGCAATATAATTTGCCAAGTATCTAAGTTTTAGTGATTTATGCATTCAACAATCAATTCAAGAGCTTGAACTACCACCAAAAATCTAGCTGCCTCCACTAGCCCACTTCCTTAGAGCTTCTTAGTTATAGAATGAATTGGCTCTGATGTTAGCCTCCTTTGAAAATCTTGCATGTCATAGAAATGGAGCGAGGTATTTGTGAAACTCTACAATGTGGATTTGATCTCATTAAGTCTGTCAAACCTAGCAAATCTAGTTGCCATTTTATCTAAGGAAGAAGTGAATTGAAACTTTGATCTTAAAGCACAAAGGATAGAATTTGCAAGTATAAGAGATTTCAAATTTTTGTACAATTCAACAGCATAATAGTTCAAGAGAAAGAAATAATTTGAAAAACTGTTATGTTTCCCTCTATATAGAAATCCTAATTCACTCGTTAATCTTCAAGATCCACACCACATGAACCAATTAATGTATAAATCCATTGAATTAGTAAATGCGAGAGTCTCTAATGGACATTTTAGTGTCTTTTCACTATTTTCATTGGCCCAATGACAACTTTCCTTCATTTCATTTTTACCTTCCCATTTTCCATTTAGTTCCAAAAAATTAAGAACAAAGTACTCTATAGGGAAATATCTGCTTAGCTAGATTCTATCTAGTATACCTACCCAAGAGTGGTTAGATTGTTTCTATTAACATCTAGAGATGCCTCATGTGTAATTTGTGAACCTAATCTATTAAAAAAGTTGATTTCTTTGTGAATACAGAAAATCACCCTCATGGGTTGAAAACTCGTCGAGGAGAAGGCGATCTTCAGTTTTCCACATAAGCTTTATTTACCTTCTAACTCTTGAGTTAACCTTTTCCCTTGGTTTAGAAAACCACAAAAGGATTGCGAAAGTTGAAAGAGGGCCCACTTCTTTTCTTCTTTCCTTCACAATTGCTTTCAGTGGAAAATAGACTTCATGGGTTGCAAACCCACCGAGGAGAAGTCATCTTTAGGTTTTCCACTTAAGGTGATTTTAAGAATCATGATGAATCCCAAGTGTTTCTCAAAGTACAATACTATAATGAAAACAAAGATCTTTCATAAAATAACTTGTTATCTTCTTATTTTGATCCATGATCCTCATTTTTTAACTATTGTAGGGAATCACCTTCATGGGTTTAAAACCCACCAAGGAGAAGGCAATATTCAATTTTTTGCAAGTGTCATTCTTTCATTGGAAAAAGTAAGACAAGTCATGAACAAGTCCATTTTTGTGAACAACTTCATTAAAGGCAAGAATCTCCATTGAATTAGGTACTAAGCTACCTAGACAACATCAAGGAGAAACCCACCCACCTATGAAATGCAAGAGAAGGAAAATATGGGAAATCTAATGGAGAATGTTTTCACCTAAGGAGGAAAGACTAGACTCAGACATACCTAGACCAAATTAAGACACAAAATTTTCCATTTTTGCAAAATGGGTATAAGATGAAAAGTAGGGCAACAATTACCTCTGACTAGGGACTTGGATAGAGAATACCAAAGCAAGGAACTCAAAATCTATGGTTTTGCAAAAATAAAAGATGGAGATCACAAAAAAAACAAAATTGGAGAAAAATAGGAAAACAAAGGTAAGGGGAGAAACTAACTAGGAAACATGAAAAGAAACTAAACCTAAGTATAACACATTATAGGGGTTACCTACTCTCAATTTGCAATTTGATAAAGCTTTAGATCCTAGCCATTATAGGTTAGGGGTAGTACTTCACCATCTTCATAAGACAATTTGAAGGAATTATTCTCAAATGCTTCATGAATTTTGAATGGACCTTTCCACAAGGTGTCAAACTTTTTATGCATAACTTTTGGAGTGCTTCACTTATCCTAGAGTAACACACTATCTCCTACCATGAATTTTTGTGGTCTAGCCTTCTTATCAAATAGATCCTTCACCTAAATTTGGTGTAGTGTGATGTGATCCACCATTTCTTTTCTTTCCTCTTCAAGCTTGCTCAAATACAAAATTCTCTTCTCTAGACCATCTTTATAGATATAATCTTCGATCACTGTTTTGAGTTTGTTTGTAGCCAATTCTAAAGGTAATGGTAGATTAGCTTCAATAACCTATAATAATTCAAAAGGAGATATGCCAATTTGTTTTTTAGGTGTCACCTTATCTACCCACAGTGTCTCATAAATTTTCTTGTGCCAAGTCTTTTGATTGTTTGAGACCAACTTCTTAACAATATTTATCAAATTCTTGTTACTAGATTCAACTTGACCATTTCCTTATGAGAAATAATTAGATGAGTGACTAATAGTAATTCTATACTCAAAGAAAAAATTAGTAATCTCAATTAAAGAGAAGTAGGTCACATTATCCATCACTAATTTGATAGGAACACCAAATCTAACTAGTACGTTCTCCATAATGAATTCACACACTACTTTAAAAATAGTTTTCTTGGTCACTTTAGCTTCCACTCACTTAGTGAAGTAATCAATTGCAGTTGTCACATACTAGTGGCCAACACTGGATGTCAAACTAATAGGACCAATAAAATCAAGACCCCATTATTGAAAGGGTCCTTCAATGATGATAGGCCTTAATGGTAGAGCAACCAATTGAGGATGCCCAATGAACATCTTACATTTTTCACACTTTGCCACCCAAGAATAGAAATCTTTGAACATCCTAGGCCAATAATATCAATGTCTCAATATTTTGAAAGCTATGACTGAGGATGAAAAATTCCCTCCACAAGCTCCATCATGAAATGTTTTCAACAATTTTTCTTACTATTGTTTGTCTACACACTTGAGAAAAGTTCCATCAATAGCCTTTTAAAACAATTTGACACCCAAATTACATACTTAGCTTCTTTCAACTTAAGATCTCTTATTTGTCTTGCATTTAGGCCCTTTGAAAATTATCCATATGTTAGCAGATAAGTAATATTTTCAAACCATGAATCATGAAGACCTACTGCCAACAGTAGTTATTCTCTCCTAATTCTTTTGATTCTTCAACGATCTTGTTTTCTGCAATTGCTTTACACAATGCATTACCCCTTACTAGCTTGGTAGGCTTAATTTCTATATCATATTCTTGTGTCTTTGCTATCCATGCTCCACTGATATTGCAACCTACATCCTATTGTGTCAACACACTTTTCACAACTACATCTGATACATAAACAATAGAATGTGAATGCAAGATATAGTTCTAATTTATTTTAAGTGCTTTGACTACTGCAAAAGCATGCTTCTCTATCTGCAAGTATTTTAGTTCATGATTTTTTAGGGGTATGCTCATGAAAGCTATTAGGGCTTGTACACCTTCATCATTGTCTTTCATAAGTATTGCCAATAAATTATTTTGAAAAGCATAATAGTAAATAAGGAGATCTCACTTGTAATTCAGGTGACTTAACATTGGGACATTAGCAATAGCAGTTTTTATATTTTAAAAGGCCTATTTTCCTGCCTCATTCCATTTGAAATTTGAGTTTCCCTTCATCATATCCACAATATGTTTAGTAGTTTTTGTGAAATTTGGTGCAAACCTTCTGAGGAAATTCACCTACCCAAAGAATGATTTAACCCCTATTTTATTTAAGGGTAGGCTTAACCTTTGAATGACCTTTACTCATTTAGGATCAATTCTAATGCCCTCTTGAGACACCATATGACCAAGGAACTTTCCCTCTATCACATAGAAAACTGATTTCTTTGGATTAAGTAAGATTCCATCTTCTTGGCATTTCTGTAAGACTTTCCTTAAATCTTCCATGTGATCTTTTCTCTTTTTTGAAAACACAGTTAGGTCATCCAGATATATAACTATAATTTGGTCCTTTAGATCAGAAAATGTTTTTCTCATACATCTTTGGAATGTGGCACCAACATTAATGAGTCCAAAGGGCATTCTATGATATGCAAACATACCCCAAGAAGCGGTAAATACCATCTAATGCCGGTCTTTCTCTTTTACCTCTACTTGATTGTAACCTAAAAATCTATCAAGAATAGACATCATTTCAGATCCAACCACTATTTTTAATAAGTAATCCATATTGGGAAAGGTGAAATTATCCTTTAGAGATGCTTGGTTCAAATTGTGGAAATCAACGCAGATCCTTATTTCTCCATTCTTCTTTCTGACTTGTAATATATGTTAGCTATCCAGGTGGAGTGATGGATGGGGTAGATGATTCTTTCTTTCAACATTTTATCTACCTCTCAAAATATGGCATCTATGACCTTAGGATTATAATTCCTTTGTTTTTACCAGAAAGGAACCACATCAGGTTTGAGTGGAATTTGATGTTTTACCTCCCCACCTCAATAGCTTTTTAGATCTTCATAACTCCAAGAAAAAACATCCCTATATTCCATGAAGAGTCATTTCATAGCTTCCTTTTCTTCAGATGAACAAATTTTTCCAATATTGATCATTTTAGGATCATGGGTATCTCCAATATTTACCCCTTCATACTCTCCAATGGTACGTCCCCTTTCTGCTCTTTTCTACTTTATGTAGGCATCACGTCTATTAAAGAATTTTTCAAAGGCTATGAAGTATGGGGGAATGACATTATCTTGCAATTGAACTTTATCATTTTGATTCTTCTTGACATTAGGACTTTCATGATTATCATTCTTGGATTCATGTGTAGAACTAGATTTTTCATTTTATAGGAATAGTTGTAAGCTCTTTTCATCTTCAAAAACTTGCCAAGATTCTAGATTATCTAGAACAAAAGATCGGTACACAATTTCAATCTAGTATTTCTTATCCTTGAATTCTAGATGTGGTAGTAGCAAAGAAGTAGAAACTGATAGAGAATCAGCTTCGGTGTTCATCTCCCTTGGCATTGCTTCAATAGAAAAGGCATCTAGACCTTCTATTTCATTCCAAACTCTATTTCTATAGTTCTTTAACTTTTTATTTTTCACAAAATATTGTCCTTTAATTTGCCTGACAATGAGTTCTGCATCACCTTGAACTCTCAAGATCTTTACTCCTCTTTCTTTTGTTGATATTATCCCCAATAATAAAGCCTCATATTCTACAATATTATTCATATTCCTAAATTAATATTTGAAAGCCAAGGGTTTAGGTTCTCCATTAGGGGGTATCAACACTACACCTATGCCAGACCCTGAGGAGGAACAACTTCCATCAAATTCAAGTGTCCATATGCCTATTACATCTTTGTACCCATTTAGAATTCCTTTGCTTTGATCTTTATCTCTTTGTTCATCTAGAGCCTCTTTAGTAAATAACATTTAGTTGCCAAACTCTAGCTCTTGATAGAGGGTCTAGACTTTAGGATCATCTAATTTTAGAATTGTGAATTTTTTCTTTTCTTCAGGTTCTAACTTAACTTTCTTATTCCTGATAGGTATGATTGCTTGGGACTAGTCCAACTTAATCTCCCCTCCTAAGTCTTGATAGAAATTTCTTCTTAAAAGAAGTCCATAGTTTGCTGAAATATCTGCTACTAGAATAGTCAATAAGAGTTTCTTCTCTAGATGTGAGGCCAAGGCTACTTGAGCATCTTTGATTTGCCCAAGCAAAGGGACTTGTTTGGAATCCATAGAATAACACCTCCCATGCACTTTAGTAAGATTGAGACCCAGGGCTTTAGCTATGAAATATGGCATAACATTATTTGATGCACCTAAATCTATTATGTAATTTTGTAGTTTGCACCCATTGATATACAATGAGATATAAAATGGGTTGTGTTTTTGCCCAAGAGATGTTGCTAAAATAGGAGAATATTCTTGATTAAATAGGCTAGATGTCAAGGTTTCATCTCCTTTTTCAACAATCACACAATGATTCAAATATGATGCATTCCCTTTACACCGGTCTACCAATCTTTTTAACTTAGAAGGGTGAGACTTCAAATAATCTATAGGGGAAATTTGAATTTTTGATTCTTAATAGAATTGAATGACATCAAAAGGTATTGTTGTCCTTACCCATTTGTGAAGTGTATATTTCTTGATTAGTATGCACATTACTTTCCAAAGGATTGGAATCATTCTTGTGAGCATGGCTAGAGGATTGATTCTTCAGTCTTTGGCCTCAAGTAAGCACTGTATATGAAGTTCCATCAATGGTTGCATAACATTCGCCTTTTGGTTCATAATTTGATTCGTATTCTAAAAATAAATTTCTAGAGTTACTATTTGAATATGAATTGGACTCTAAACAAGGACTTGTAGTGCTTAATTCATTGGTAGATAATAATTGCATCATACGAGTAGTCTTTGGACAACTCTCACTATCATTGTTTGTGGTTAAGTGAAAGATGCACATGTTTCCTTTCTTTGGTGCTACTTCAATTTGCAACCTAGGTTGTGAGCCTATGAGTTGCAGATATTTTCCATGATTATTCTTCCTTGGTAGATTTTGATAATTCCACTAATAAGAATTACTAAATCTAGGTAATTGTCTTTTTACTGCTATCAATTCATTCAACAATTTTTTAATCATCTCATGAGTTGATGTAATATTACTAGAACTTCCTTTAGTTTGAAGTTCTCACTTCCATTTTCCCATGGAAATCAAATCATCTTCAAATTCAATTGCCTTCTTTTGTGTGTTTTCTAAATTTGTGGGATGTGCTCTTCTCAAATCATAATTGACATCTAGAGGCATCACACTGATAAAGAAGGTTTTCATATTATTGGATGTAGGTCTATTAGTAGTTGGAATTCTACTAATAATCTTATTGAACTTGGTAACAAAATCCCTCATACTCATGGTGGATTTCTTTTTAATTGAAGTCAACTGTATTAACAAGGCATGTTCATCTTCAAGAGTTTTGAACCTTGTCTCAAAGGCCATTCTCATTGTATCCCAATTAGTTATTGAGCCATCATCTAGATGATAAAACTAGTCTACCACATTATCTACTAAGGTTTCCACAAATAATCTTACGGCAACATCCTCATGCCCAACACCTAAGATGTGAGTGGCTACGAATAAGGCTTTAATATGTTCATCTATAGTAACCTTCCCATCTCCTAAGAATTTTGGGAAATTCTTCCTTGAACCAGCCAGGAGGGGATGGTAAGTTGTTAGTGCTAATGGTCCTATTGCTATGGCCCATGGAACAACCATGATTATTCTAGCAGTGTATGGTAGGAAATTAATGATTGGGGGAGTATTAATTTTGTGTAGGGCCAATACCTAATAGGTGGAATGCAAAGTACTAGTGCCTTGATTCCTAATGGGAAGGTGGTCTACTTTGACTTTCTTTTCACCTTTCTACTTTGGAATGTCTAAAATGGGAAAACCAAGTTCTGTAATTTTATCAAAAATAGGGTCTTGCCCACCCTCTTCCTTGGCACTTCTGAGGAACCTTGCTTGTTCCAAGATGCTGAGTTAATTTTATCTCTGAGCTACTTATCTCAATTGTCTTTCTTCTCTTCAGATGTCCCTCCTTTGAATAGCTCTTTCTAAAGCTTCAACTCTCCTTTCCTCTTCTTCCAATACTTGATTAGCATTCCTCTAATGTCAGCATTCCTCCTATGTCTCCAAACAAATGTATTTAGGGATGAAACTATGTCTTCTTAATCATCTTGAAAACCAAGATTAGGTTGGAGTACTGGAATAATGTTTTCATGAGGTAGTGCCATTTTTCCTCATGACAGGATTTTTTAGTCAAGCAACTATTTGTATCCCCAGTAGAGTTGCCAAAAATATATTGGTAAATAGATTTGTTCTTCTTAATTATAACTTGTAAATGCCCAAACTTGGAACAATATCTGGTTACAAACAATTGAATAGCCACTTATGAATGAATTGTCTTTTCTCTAAATCAGTAGGTATAGCTCCCTATGATAGATTTTCAATGAATAATGTTTTTATCCTAAACTAATTTGGGGTATGTTCTTGACCTAAGAAAAGGAGAGGTAGAACCAAGCTAGACCTAAATAGAATCTAACTCGAGCAAATAATTTTTTTTGAATATCTAAACAAGTTTATGAATCCACACATCTTATGAATTCACAAAGCTTAACCTAGTAATAACTAGTATGGAGCTAAGTTAGAGGTAGGTAAATATGAATTTGAACTACAATCAACAAACAAAGAGTGCTAAAGGGATCTCTCTTTGAATGAACAATGACACTACTTATCACATTCATTCATTGTTTTGAAATAGAAGAATGAAACTCTATTCTTTCCTCTCTTCAATTCAAACAAAAGAGAAAACATAAGTCTAAATCTAACAGAACCAGAATAGAAAATAATTGATATAAAATACCATTCAATTGTCTGTACAACATAAAGTACTTCACACCAAAAATTTGTCAACCTTTTATTAATCTTTCAATCTCATACATAAACAATTTCAAGATGACCGTTATAATGGAAGTTCAATTGGTTCATCTTCTCAAGATTGACAAATGGCAAGGTACTAATTTGTCACATTTCAATAATTACAAAAGAAAAAAAAAAAAGGAAGAATTTGAATCACTTTGACTTCATTCCCTTTTCTACTTTTGTTCTGTAGGCCTTGGCAACAACTATGATTGGGATGAGCTCTTCATGCCTAGTCACATGGATATTGGTATACCTTAAGAGCCATTTAGAATATTCTCTAGCTAACTCATTTACAACATTTAGTTGATCTAGTAGTTCCTTTGTGGCCACATGTATGCATCCACTAAGTTCTTGGAGTTCAACAACCCTATTTTGACTATGGGAAGATACATTAGACAAACTATCTAGAAATTTGGAAAATTTCTCCTTCATGACATTGATCCCAATAAGTGCTTCCTTGGCCACTAGTTTGGCAATCTATTTGTAGTCCCTTCATAAGTTCAAATCCTTTGTCTTGTGCCTTCTTCACTTTATCTTCTATTTCTTCAAGCCCTTTCTCTACTGACTAGATCATCTCAATCTTAAACTGCATGCTTTGAAGTCACTTGAATAGAGGTTCATCTCCCTTTGGCAAGATTTTTGCTTCAATTTATTCCTTGGCCTTCATTTAGATGATCTTCTTCAAGAGGGAGATGCAATCATCACACTTCATCCTTTCTCCAGCTAGAGTATTACTATTTTATATGATGTTATCTTTTTCTATTTCCAACCTTAAGATAACATTACCAATCTTCTCTACAATAGTGGCTCCTTCTAATTTGGGCTTCTCAATCCATTCTTTTCCAATCTAACCAAAATGCATATCTTCTTGGAGTTGAGAGATGAGGGCCTAAACTTCAACAGTAGTAGGATTTTTGGTCACCGGTACTCCAAAGATGGTTGCCAATGGAGTGACTAGCTGTCTGATGAACTTATTCAATTCCTCTATTTCAGCCTTCATTTTGGTATTGGACAACTTTAGACTTTCTAACTACCCCTCAATCACCTCATTGGTTGACTTCCACTAGCCAACTTTGGTGTCATGCCTAGCTTCTCCGAGATCTGTAGAGTGTAGAGTAAAATCATCAGTAGTCATGTCCTCAATCCTCCCTCCTTTGTTGGGCTTGGTGATCTCCATTGTCAAGTGACCTATTTTGGGATCTTGCCCAAGTATGGACAAGTTTTTCTACTTCTTTACTTTTTTAAATGCAAATCTAGAGTGGATTATGAGAGATATAGTATCTTTAGTAGAAGTTCTTTCATCTTTCCTTCTCCTTTCTCTCTCCAAATTATCCTCCAACTAGGAGTTAGTACCTATCACCTTGAAGGCCATTCCAAGTGATTCTATACTAAACATCTTCCTCTTAGCTGGAGTGGCTATCATAGCAATTGAAGAGAAAGGATTCTTTGGATCTTGGGAGATGAGCTTAGAAGAGCTCTAAGCTTTATCTACTTCTAGAGTTTTCTTTGTTGCTTCATCAAACTTAGTAGACTCACTACTACTGCTATTTCCATCCACTAAGTTTACTATCTGTATTGAAGAGCCACCTGGCTGCAAAAGTGTAGCACTTGCTAGTGGAATGAGACTATGATGAGGAGAGGGAATAGGAGTAGTATGGGGAGAAGGAATTGGAGAAACATAAGGTGATGGAACTAGTGCAACATGGGGGTATGTAATTGAAGTGGTTGCACTAGCCTTTGGCTCCTCCATCTTCTTTTATTCAGTACCAATCTAGGTTCCAATGATTGGGAGGGAACCATCATGATAGGTTTTGGCTATGGAGACATTCTTATCCTAAGGTTGACCACCTCCACCTAAAGGTTGAGCTGACCCTTGAATAGCAACTATTGTTGTGCCTAGTGTAGCACTCTATGATGAAGAAGGTGTTGTAGCTACTGGAGAAGCTTGAGTGGCTATGCCTTTGCTCTGGCTCCTCTTGGTTGTCCATTCAACCCATTTTTCTCTTCTCTTGATGCTCCTAGCTATCATGATATCAAAATTCTCCTCAACATATAGATAAGGCTCTGAGCTGATAGGAATCCCCCTTAACTTGGTTAAATATGTATTACTATACATATTTTTGGCATTGTCTTCTAAGCCTTCTACATCAAAGTTGATACCATATGTTTTAATTTGCTCCACTGTGAGCCTAGAAAAAGCATGATCTCTGCTTTCAAGCTCATCTCTATTGTCCACCCAATAGTCTTCAATAGTGGTAACATGTTTGATCATGCTCCCAATTTGTAACACATCTCTTGCATACCCATTTGGGTCAAACATAAGTCTCATGACCTCATATGCCTCCAATTGGTATTTAGTCTTGAATTCTTTGAGCATATTTTTTACATTAGAGTGAGACTTACAACTATAAGCTCCAACCTTCATAGGGAATTCATACCCTTTCTTCTTTAGGCTTGCACTTAACACATTCACCTAGATCGCCTACCTCACAATCTCTATTAGCATGATCATATCTCTCAGATGCCTGGGCAGCTTCAAAGGAAATCCATCAAAAGCTACAAGACACAAATATGAGAAGGATGAGAACTGGATAAAATAGCTACCAAACTAACTAATAGTTTCCATTTACTTTGAGTTGAACCACCTCTCTAGAAATCCTTGAAGTTCCCTACAAATTCTCATCATA
The DNA here is from genome assembly GCA_028749045.1 of Cupressus sempervirens. Taxonomy (NCBI): domain Eukaryota; kingdom Viridiplantae; phylum Streptophyta; class Pinopsida; order Cupressales; family Cupressaceae; genus Cupressus; species Cupressus sempervirens. Next base: position 376,355,047 of record CM053791.1, on the reverse strand, counting down.
AATGCATCATTAACCTTGATATATTCTACATAATTATTCTACAATTGCAAACATGGATAGAATTCATAGCTTTTCACATAATCAAGAAAGTTCTCCATTTTGGGAAAGCCTGGCCTCAATTATAGAGAAGCTAGCATATAAATTAGAAAAGAAGACATATAAAAGGTGTTGTATAACTTTGTGGCACTAAGGGCTCTAGACAGATGCTCACTTACCTCATAGGCCTAATCAACATAATGTGTTTTTGAATAGATAATTTTTACCAAAAAGAAATACTATTTAACAAAATTAAGTGCTTCTATCTCACCTTTCAATTTGTGCAAGAACCAGAATGTCTATGATCTTAGGCTTGAGATTAGTGCCAAACAGAGTTTTAGAAACCTTACTCTTGACACCCCACAACTTTTGAAATAAGGATCTCATAATTTCTTTTCTCCACACCATTTTCTTCAAGGAGAACTTAAACATTGCTCCTCCTACTATCAACTCAGAAAAATCCTCCCATTCTAGAACTCAGAGGCAATTTACTACAGTTTTCCTATCAATAGAGATTAGAACTATATGATCAGGCAGTAGAATTTTCCTAGTATCTAGGTTGTAGTGATTTATGCATTCAACAATCAATTTAGTAGCTTGAACTACCACTAGAAACCTAGCTACCTCCACTAGCCAACTTCCCTTAGCCTCCTTTGAAAATCTTGCATGTCATAGAAATGGAGCGAGGTATCTATGAAACTCTACAATGTGGATTTGATCCCATTAAGTCTGTCAAATCTAGAAAATCTGGTTGCCATTTTATCTGAGGAAGAAGTGAATCAAAACTTTGAACTTGAAGGAAGCACAAAGGATAGAATTTGCAAGTATAAGAGATTTGAAAATGTTGTGCAATTCAACAGCATAATAGTTCAAGAAAAAGCAGTAATTTGAAATACTATTATGTTTCCCTCTATATAGAAATCCTAATTCACCCGTTAATCTTCAAGATCTATGCCACACGAATGAATTAAAGGGTAAATCCATTGAATTAGTAAATTTGGGAGTCTCTAAAAGAAATTTTGGTGTCTTTTCACTATTTCTATTAGCCCAACAATAACTTTCCTTCCTTTCATTTTTACCTTCCCATTTTCCATTCAGTTCTAGAAAATTAAGAACAGAGTACTCCATAAGGAAATATCTGCTTAGCCAGATTCTATCCAATATACCTTCCCAAGAGTGGTTAGATTATGTCTATTAACATCTTGAGATGCCTCACAATTAATTTGCAAACCCAATCTATTTAAAAAGTTGATTTCTTTGTTGATACAAAAAATTGCTCTCGTGGGTTGAAAACCCACCGAGGAGAAGGCAATCTTCAATTTTCTACATAAGCTTTATTTACCTTCTAACTCTTGAGTTCTTCTTTTCCATAGGTTTGGAAAACCACAAAAGGATTTCAAAATTTGAAAGAGGGCCCGTTTCTTCTCTTCTTTCCTTCACAATTTTGTTCAATAGAAAATATAATTCATGGGTTGCAAACTTGCCGAGGAGAAGTCATCTTCAAGGTTTTCGCTTAAGGTGATTTCAAGCATCATGATGAATCCCAAGTGTTTCTCAAGGTACAATTCTACAAAGAAAACAAAGATCTTTCATAAAAACAACTTGTTATCTTCTTATTTTGATCCATGATCTTCATTTGTTAACCTCTACGGGGAATCACCTTCATGGGTTTAAAACCCGCCAAAGAGAAGGCAATATTCAATTTTCCACAAGTGTCATTCTTTCATGGGAAAAAGTAAGACAAGTCATCAATAAGTCTAGTTTTGTGAACAACTTCATGAAACATAATAATCTCCATCAAATTAAGTACTAAACTACCCATACGACATCAAGGAGAAATCCACCTAGCTATAAAATGCAAGAGAAGGGAAAGATGGGAAATTTGATGGAGAATATTTTCACCTGAGGAAAGACTAGACTTAAACATAACTAGACCAAATTAAGACACAAAATTTTCCATTTTTGCAAAATGGGTATAGGATGAAAAGTGGGGCAACACAATCCAAATCATAACTTATTGGAGTCAACAAAATATCAATTTCATCATAATTCAAAAAGTTAGCCCAACTAGTATTACTCGGGTTTTGAACACGAACTTGATGATGTTTTGATAATTAGAAAACACTACCAACACTTGAAAATCTTTGGTACTCAATTGAACTTGAATCTTGGTCCATACTAATCACTTCCAAGTAGCTTGAATTCAATTAGCACTATGTGACTCGATGAACTCTAAGAAACTTGGTAGCAACTAGATCACTTAGTTGACACTCCATCACTTGGTCAACACTAAATCTACTTTATTAACCTTGTGAGCTCAGTAGACACTATTAGACTTGGTTAATAGTATAGAGCTTGGTTTGCGCTAAACCTTGTTTGTAAATCTTGGTAAACTCTATGTAGCTCGATAAACACTGCAAACTAACTCCTTGGGTTGGGAGTATCTAAAACACTTTGTTAACATTGCAAAATTGGCTGATAGGCTTAGTAGCAATTGTAGAGCTCGGTAGCAATGTAACCAATTGATTAAGTTTTGAGTTTCTAATAGACAAATTGACCATTATGTTAACAATCTCTTCATGAGACAAGTCTCCTCCTTTCATATTCATATGAGATTCAAATCTAGATTTGGATATTACCAATAAACATGGCTATGGTTCCATATTTGAAGAAATAATATTAGAAATTAACATGGTATTAGAGCCTAACTACAAATGTAAAGATTAAGGACAACACAAAGATGGAGAAATGAAGAATCAGGGAAGAAATCAAAAGAGAAGGGATAAAGTATGAATTTTTTTTCCAAAGTGATTCAGCCCTACCCCATATATTATGATTATTAAATAATTCACTAGTGAAAATCATTTATGTGGATATTGAATCAATGATTGGGAAATTAACTACTTGAAAGAAAGTTTGAGAATTGTAGCATCAAATGAAGACATAATATTTATAAAAGGAAAAGAGGGACGCTACCAGATTATGGGAAGAGGAAACTACATTCATTGGAATTTGTAGCTATGGTAAGTATGGTGGAATGGAAATCATGAAATATAAAACCAATATTTCAAGGAGTAAATATAATAGTAACTCATGATAAAATAAAGCTAGTTCCAACAAAATAGACAACTATATAGGTGTTATAATCTAATAGACAACTGGGTTGAAAAGATTATAAAAATATGATTCCTCTATCAATGAAGTACTTAGGTCTATCTCCTGATCATACTTGAATGAAGGTGTGGTTAGAAGTTGCAAGTCTAAGATGATATTATTGTGATTTAGATCCCTTAGATTGAATTGAATATATGTCATTGGTAATTGTATCTAATTTATGCCAATACCAAATATGACATGTTATTAATATGATTTTGTTGGTGTTGAGTATGAATGCTAATACAAGTATGAATAGTATAAGTTAAATCTAGTAGTACAATCAGGTCTCTAAGAGGCTTCACCTAATTGGAGAAATAATAGACTAGGGAAGATATACCACTTATGGAATTGTGAGCTCCAATTGAATCCCAAATAGGATCCATGATTATGATATACCAATGAGCTAATCTAGTTAATGATGATATGGATTTTCTTTGTTGCTTTGTCTTGAATTTATTGATTGATGATTTCTACAAGAATAATAAATTATATGTGCATTTCATTCAGCCCCTACAACTAGGATTAGGGTGATATAGAAGCAAATCTGATACTTTTACCTTTAGTTTGGAATTTTTAAATAGTGTTGTTCATTGGCAGCTAGATGAAGATTTACTTTGTGGAGTCATAGGTGGATTATGATATGAATTTTTTGTTGTTCTTCAATATCATATATTCTTTAATAGATGTGGAGTAATGAAGTTATGTTGAGCCATAGACCAACTGCCAATGTGGGAATGAGCAACAAATGCCAAATGGCACGAATAATACTAATCACTTGGAAGCATGCAAAACTTGATCAATCTGCTCCAAATGCTGAGGTTAGATCAGCCAAATTTGTAGAGAGGTGATTGGAACCCTCCTTTCCTTCATGTATGATAATCAAATTTAATAAGGTGTCATAATATTTGTGGAAAATAACCATTGGAAACACACATACAAATGCCAATGAAGATAATTATATGTGCAAAGTCTATGTAAGGTTTGTTGTGTGTCTAGTTTAAGTTCTAGAAATTATTTACATAGGCATGATCTATTTTAGAGAATCAATTTTCAAATACATTAGATAGAGAGTTACTATTTTAAGCACTTAGCTAATAATGAGGATGCCTGTGTTCTTCTTTTCTTCTCACTTGTGCCATCATATATTAAGAAATTTGTCTAATTTCTAAATGTTGGACATAAACATGATAGTGGGAATAGAAAATTTGTTTTGTAACCCAACATGCATCAATGATGTAATGAAGAAAGATATTTTTAAAGTCGCATTAATATTATGATGCATATATGAATGATTTGGATTTGATGGCTCCCAAAGAAATGATGGAATAATATTGTTCATTAATACATATTGAACATGGGAATTACAAAAAATATTTCAAATATATTTTGTATAATTCAATGATACAGATGATACGAGGCTACTCCACCAAGTTAATGTGACATCTACCACATTGATATATATAAAATATTGTCCCCCTCACTTAGGATTTCATTCTAAATATAGAATCACAAAGGAATATTTTGATGTGTAATAGAAGAAAAATGGATGAATTTAAAATTTCCCCCCCATGTGGTTTATCTAATGATTCAATATAAGAATCCCATCAAGGTATGTGGGGAAATAAATCAATCACTAGGGGGCATCTCCACAATAAAGTGATTCAACCCAGTAAACTACTATTTCTTAGATATTGGAGTCTAGGATGGAAAATAAGGACCCAACCAAACCCCCATTACATGGAGAATATAGAGATTCTAACCAAGAAAAAAAAAGGATGACAATCATGCATGGTACATGGATACTTGCCTTAAGGGAGAAAATATATAAAATAAAGTAAGTGTAATAAAGGTATATTCTATTCATAACATTTATTTTATAAATGTTCCTTTGCATGTTTTATATTATTATGGATTTAGATCATTATAGAATATTGTGGGATATATAATTATGAATATGGGTGATAATATATATGTAAATATATGTACTATTTTGAAACATTAGTTAATATAAAGGGGTAACATTTAATAAATACTCAAATATGACAAAATGATTAAATATAAACTAGATATTTATTTTATCTATATTAAAATGATCTTATTAGGAAGAATTATCATTGGGTATTTTATTTATCTAATCACTATAGTCTCTCTCTTATATTTTTTTATAAGAGCTATGTGCCTTGATCTTTTTCTCTGAGAATGTTATTGTAGGAAAAAGAGGGAGATTGAGACACAGAAGTAGGTTGATATTTTAGGCAACCTTGAAAGAGAGGGAGAAGATTGGGGATGTTATTTAGTTAACCTTCAGTGATCTCGGTCTATTGATTAAGAGGGAGTAAAAAATGTTGACATGGATTTCTCTAGTGATCAATGAATTGTTGTTGTCAAGAGGATTTTGATTCATACATCATCACCATGCGATTATAATGGGCCTACCCTTGTGCACATCATGAGGAAGTGATAACTTCTAAACGATGTCACTTGTATTTATAGAAGTTACTGTAAAGAACTTTGAGTTATTGTGAGATGTTAATGAAGTTTTTTAAGAATTCATTTGAACCATCTATGAGTCTGATGAATGAATCTTGATGTATGAGTTGTAGAATTATTCATGTGGCACAATCATACTTAATCAAGATATTGGAATATTGTGGATGAGTTTGATAAAATGGAAGAACATGTTTGCTTCTACTATTAAACTAAATAAATGTTTGGAACTTCAATGGATGAAAAGAGAAATTTGGAACTTAGAACAGAGTTGTTATAGTTGATACAAAATTGTTCAACAATATAAGAATGAGTGGAAATTTTACATTGTGTGGGGAATAATAGTCAATGTTCTATTCCCACTTGAACCTTATTTAGAGGGGAGACGTTCCATTCTCAAATAATCTAATAAAGACAATTTTTGAATCTTCATGTGCAGATAAGTATTTTTATCTTTTACATTTATCTACTCTTTGTAGTCTCTCTCTTATTTGTAATTTTATACATATGATAAGGGTTATTTGCCTTCATTGCTACCAAATATTGTGTAGACTCAACCTAATGATAGTAGCTCCAAAGACCCTAATGATCAAGATGGATAAAGTGAGGCTCTTGAAGAAAACATCTTTGATTATTGAGCTTATGAGATTCTTCTACATTAAAAGGGAGTATGAAACTTCTTCTAAGGAAATGCAGGAGCTTAGAAGATTGGTAATCAAAGGGAGTCTAGAAATACATGAGTGTAACTGCATGATTTTGGTGGGTCCACTCCTATGTATATCATCAGGAAATGATGACTTATCACCAAAAAATTAGATATAAGATTTAGAGTGAGTTTGACAAGAATCCTTGAGGAAGAGAGTCACTAAGGGAGTAACTACTAGACATGACTTCCCAAGATCATTGTTTAGAGGGATAATTTTTTGAGGTGCAATCCTTTTTGAATGATATCTTCTCTATGAGGAGAAGTTCTAAGTGAAACTCCTTGTAATGCATTCTTCTATGTGAGAGAAAATTAAAGTGAAAGCCTTTGTACCACCCATTGACTAGGTTCACAATGGTTACTATTTCACATATGATATGTAATGAAAGGTGACGATATTTTATTGACATATATAAATAGAAGGTAATCATTGTAAGATGATGACCTCATAAATGGTAGACCTATTATCATTTATTGTCCAAGAGTGCTAGAAGTCATGATAATGAATAGATAGAAGGTAACCATTGTAAGGTGGTGATCTTATAAATGGTAGACGTGTTAACATGGTTATTTGGGCCAAATTTTTTCAGACACCATGATAACCAACTCATCATGGTTCTTTGGGTCAAATTTTGCCAAACACCATGATAACCAATTTGTTATGCTTCTTTGGGCTAGATCTTGTTGGACACCATGACATAGCTACTATTGTAGACCACACTTAAGGTGTTGTTTAAGCTTATATTAAAGTTATGTAATTGTTTTCAATTGTGTGCTAGAAAAGGTGAGATGATATCTCTTCATATGCTTGAGAGCATAATGTGTTCTATATCAATTCTCCTTAACTAAGAGGGAGTGTTAAATTTGTAGCTTTATTCAGATTGATTTGATATGATATTGTAGACGCTCAAAAATGGTTCACATCTACGATTTCATCACTTCTTCATACTAATTTTTCCCATTTTCTCATTCTACTAACTTTTATATTTTGGCCAGATTGACAATATTTCGTCATTTGTATCCCCTTTCACATAAATTTCATATTAACTCATAATCATATCAAATCAACTTAGAATCACCCCAAATCAACTCGAAATCACTCAGAATTAGTCCTAATCAACCCAAAACATATCAAACATCCCAAATCAATCATCATTTGTTTGACTCCTAGGTATTGTTGTGGCTTTCAGTACCTTGGAAATCTATCAACCTATCAATCTTATCAATTTGACCTTAGTACTGTCGTGGCTCTCAGTGCTAGGTCGAACTATCATTCATGTCATCCAATCTTTAAAATTGTTGAGGCTTTCAATGTTAGATCATGACATCATCAACCATTCTAATAACATTGACAATGTCCGTCGATGTTATTATGATCAAACCTTATCAATCAATTTCAATCCTGTAGCATTTACAATGTTGGTTAAATGTTACATATCAACCAATTCATGTCATGTGTCCTTGGCATGTTATCAACTTCAATCAATCAATTTGACCATGGCTTTGGTCTACCTTTTCATCATCTTATTTGATATCCATCATCGTCACATTTTTATCAAAGGATACAGTCGCATTCATTTAATCAATTTGGCCAATTATCTACTAATTTTCTCTATAGGATTAAATAACCCATAATTTAATCCTATTCTTTCTAATTATTCTTCCTAATTATCATCCTTAATTAATTAATTTTATTAATTAATTGGTTTATCATCTGCAAACCATGGAAATTCTTAATTTCCTAAGTTCCATTTTCCATCGTTAATTCCATTTTCTAGTAATTCTTATTTTGTGGAATAAGAGGATTTTTAATTCAAATATTCCATCATCATGACACTTGGATATGACACCTCGTGGATTCTCCTTTGACACTTGAATGAGATTTGTCATAATCAAATATTATTACCTCTTACGCATGTCTCTATTTGGCTTCTTTGTCATAGATTCTTGGCTTTAAGTGGGTTGAGGTGTCTTATGATGTGTCATAGTTTCTCTTCCACATTTAGCCAAGTTTGACTTGCATGTTTCATAGAATCTCACAATTGGCATATTCTGTCATATGCGTCATAGGAATCTCTTGCCACATCGCATGTCTGTGGGTGACAAATCCAATGCTCTCACCCTACATGAAGATTATAAAATGAACACTCTTTCTCTCATTTTGGGTCCTTGAATCCGAATGCTTAAGTTTTTAAAGTCAAAATCTTTGAATCTTTGAGTCTCTACTTCTTTGCATGTTGCATTCTCTCTCTCACATAAAATCACACTTCAAGTATTCTCATGGCATTATCCACATCATAGGCTTTGGCTTCAACCTTGTGTACACTATAGGCGAATTGGAGCTACAATCATTTGGAGAAGAAAGAAGAACATGGGAGATACAAACAAAAAAGGGGGGTTTTATTGCTTTCTCTATTAGTTTGGCTTTCATGGTAGACTAGTGGGTGCTAACATATGATTATTGAGTTTTGTGATTTTCTCATAGTATGTTATGCATTTTAACCCATTTTTCTGGTACTACAGATGTACATTATTGTTATTGGCAATCATCATTTCTTATATATACTTATCCATGTCAATAATATATATTATTATATATAATACATATATATTATTGTATAATATAAATATATATATATATTATAGTATATGAATAGAATGAAGAAGGAAGAAATGGATTGAAAGGATGATGTGGGGATATGATATGATATGATATCATGTATGAGGGGGAATATAGGACCTATCCTTAACCCAAATTTTCAAAAGGAAAGATTCAAATTGACCAATCACAAATAAGTGATCATGCATAAATGAATTAAACAATGGAGAATATGAAGAAAGGATGAAATCTTATAATCTATTATAGAAAGTATGTACTTGAAATCTTGAATGAATAGAAGGAAAATACTAATTTCAAAGTAGAGAAAATCTAGAAAATGATTTTTTTTGATGTTTGTGCATAGTTTCAAGAAATTCTACAACCTACTCTAGACTAGAAATGCTGAGATAGAGAAAACCCAAAAAGATTTTGTCCTTTTGAGGGTAGGTCAACCTTGACCTAGATATTAGTGCACAATCTTAACCTAGGGCACAATTATAACCCAAAAAATTGACCTTGACTTGCATTACTCTGATGAAATTTTTGTTCATGGATCTCACAAGTTTGGCAAAAAGGGAATCCAAATTTGCACTTCAATTCATTGTTCCACACCTGTACCTATAAGAAAAATGGTTTATTTTTTTGGATGAGGAGTTTGCCTTGGTCAAACCTCAATTTAGAATCAACATTAATAATGGAATTGAAATATAGAATGCTAGCAAGTAGTAGAAGTAAATCTAATTATGAAGCTATAATATTCAATAGATATGCAATTGTATTTGAAATGTAAACAAGTATGTTGATATGAAAGCTTGAACATAACATTAGCAAATGTAAATCAAAACCTCCATGATCGTATGCTTGGAATACACATTGAGAGAAGAATAAATAAATTTAGAAGATGAACAAAGGATCATGAAGGATGACTGCAACACCATGATGGCTAGATCTAAGGTTTGAATGATAAATCTTGAATGCTTGAATCAAATCCCTTTAGTGGCTTGAATGCTTCAATCCTTGATCTTCAATGGAAAACTTGAATGGAGATAATGGCTCGGATGCTTCCTTGAAAATTATTTCTTGATCTTGCTTGAAATAATGGATCATCTGATATATTGTCTTCTTATGCATTCTTATGGTTAGAGAAAATGAGAGGAGGAGGCTTCCTTATATAGAGATATAGGGGACAAACTTCTAGAGAAGGCCAACATGGGAGCATTAAATCCCAATCAACCTTACCCCTAGAAATGGAACTAGATTAAATGCAATTTAAGAGTCTACCATTCCAAAACCTGAAATAGCCAACCCGAAAGTAGGAAAATAAAACTATTCGAAGCCTGATAACCCAAAACCCCCAAAACTTAAAAATTGGACTTAGGGTTAGGGACAAGGTTGAGCCTACCCTATGTGAGGTTTGAGGTTGTACTTGACCTAAGTTAGGGTTGAGGTCAACCTTGACCCTTTAGGTCATCCTTGACCTAGAAAGTTAGAGTCCTTAGTTTCACAGAGAAAATTGTCAGAAAGAGGGTGGAAATAGAGAGAGGCGCAGAATAGGGGAAAGCATCCATATCCATGCAAAGACCTATTCAAGATTCTTGACATGACCCCAGACCACTTACTCAGAGGGCTAAAAATTCTTAACATGGAAGTGCTTCCATTTTAAGATGATACATTAAGTCCCCACTCTAGCAAGAATATGGACTTGATGCTAACTCTTGGTAAATGAGAAGAAAGAAGAGATCCAAGTGGATTAACAACAAGATAAAATAGCACTTAGATAAGGACATAAGTCCCTAGGCTAAGGATTATAACTTGATATACATGCACAAGGGTGTGAAAACAAAAAGAAAACTAAAACAACACAAAATAAGGGCTAGTACTAAACAAACCCAAATAAATTAGCACAAGAAAACTTTCCAAGAAATATTTTTCATACTAATATCATATTTGGTAAGCTATCATAAAAGCATAAATGATTACATACGAAAGACAAGAGAAACACTATAAATAACATAGCTTCATGATCCAGTCCTACTATCATGAAAGTGAAAAGAAAGAAAAGAAAAAGTGGTTTCCTTGTCTAGTAAGATGACCACCTTACCATGAATCACCAAGAGAGAGGGAGGACCAAATAGGTGGCCAAACTTGATAGTTCACCTATAAATTGTGCTTTCAATTGTAATACATTTTCTGTCAACTTCTCGAATACTCATAGATCCACCTTCTTGTATCACTATGAATATGAAATACATGTCTCCTTAGGATTTAGAAACTTATGTGTATTACTTTTGAAATATTTAGCATATTGAAAATTGAAAAATGTGCATCTCTTTAGGATTTAGAAACTTATGTGCATTAGCTTCAGAGGATTTAGCAATGTGTGTCTCTTCAAGATTTAGCAACTTATGTGTGTTATCTTTAGAGGATTTAGCATAAAAAACCAAAAAATACATGTCTCTTAAGGATTTAGCAACTTATCTGTGTTACCTTCTAAGATTTAGCATATAAGTAAAAAACTATAGTACAAGGGAGACCCTATATATGCCCCCTCCTTATCATATCTATCTACTAGACATGATAAGGAAGAGGAAGAGGATGCCTACTTCACAAGGTTAGGAGATATCCTCTTTAGCAACAATGAATACCATTATCTTAGCAAGGAATATTGACTTCTACATCTAGGAGTATAGATAATCATGAAAAGGATATGTCACTTATGGAAAAAGGATCCTCAAAGAAAGAGATATTATCAACAAGACCCCCACCATAGAGGATTAATTTTAGACAAAATATCATATTTCAAAGATAAATCAAATGGGAAAAAAGATTCAGTCATCAAGGCCCCTATAAAAAAGAGGAAAAGGAATCTTTGGAATGAGGAAAACAACTCTAACACCAAAGTAAGGGAAAGAGTTTATAAAAAACATAATTTACAACATAGAGAAGAGGTGATGACCTAGGACAACAACCTCTCATATAGAAATATTATCCATAGTCAAGACATCAGTCTATATGAAGAAATAATATTGCAATATAAATAAGTACCACTATGCTAAGGAAATTAGTTCCCTAGACAAAGCGAAAGAAGGAAGAACCTTTCCCCCTAGGGAGGAAAACAAGGGATAACTTTGCAAAAAAAAAATCTTAGAAAAGATATCTTGAACAAAGCATAATAAAAAAATAGGAAGAAATAATACTAATTAAACCAAATAAAACACCTAATGGATCCTAGGAGATCGGATGAAAATACACCTCTTTTCCCCCATTCCAGAGACAAGAGGAGAAGAGATCTATATTATATCAAAAGGAGGAGGATCCACTATATCAAAATTATGAAGGAATTATAAAACTACATGAGAGTGAGATATAATTCCTAAAGTAGCTCATTCATGAATATACAATTTGAAATGTCTATAGTCGACAAGTAAAAGTGTATTATGCTAATGAAAAGGAAATTTATACTTGGATAAGACATATTTTGGTATAGGTTTAAATATTTACTTTTTGGAATTAATTAATTCAACATACACCTATTTAGCCACCTCTTGAAAAATATTAGAGTTATCCAAGGTAGGCATAGGTAAAATTTTATGAAGAGGAGGATGATGATTATCATCACCTACTTGAGATGTCGAAAAAACAACACCATGCAAATGTGGTTTAGAGGGTATATGAATGAGATACTTAATACCATGCTCATTAACTCCAAACCCTAAACCTCAATAACCTTGTTTAATATTATATCCTATAGTGTACATATCATGTAAAGCTTCTAGAGGATGTGATTGTTTATCATGATCATGAGTAAATGATGTATAAGATAGAATAATAGGTTTGGAAGAAGTTTCTTTACCCTTTCCTTTAATATCATCATGAATTAGAGGAGAAGGTAAATCAAAGAAGTCTTGCACATCTCCATCCTAAACCATAACTTGAATTCCATAAAAAGTATGGGAAGAACAAGGATTGATAGATGAAGAATTATGCATAAGATTAGGAATAATAGAATGAGGATTAGGACAATTAAGAGATGATGTATCATCTACCAAATACTTTACATAATCCAAGAGAAAAATAAGTCTACCACATGAATCTTTAATAAAAAAATTGAATGCAGGAAGACTTATCTAAATTGATGAAATGGGTTGCAAACACAATATTTGGTGAATCAATTACCTATGATACCAATGTTCAAGTTCTAAATTTTTTTGCAAAACTTGAAAGAGTTGTATGCGAAAAAAAGCCATCTTATACATTAAAAATGAAAGAATATATACAATGATGGAATATCAACAAACACAATAGCCATGAATTCAAAATGTTTATGTGGCTAAAATAAAAACAACAAAATTAAACTAAACTATTCAAAACAAGGTGTCTAATTACCCCAACTTGTCGGCGCCATAACTTCTAACCTAGAGCTCAAAATTTGAAACTCCTTACACTATTGGAAAGAAGAACTAAAAATCTAGTTTCAATCCCTAAAATAGTGAGTCTATGGCTACCTAGTTTTAGGAATTGATTACAATTTTGGCTTGAAATTTTGAGCAGAACACCTCCAAAAATATTATGGCATACTATGGCATATGCATCTAATTCTATTAATAAATCATTTTTAGGAGTTTCTATTAGTGTGGATTCAAGCTCAAAATCCTCTCCTTGTATTTATATCATCAAGTTCTTAATTCTTTAATAGTCCTTTGTGTTATGAGTTGGAAACTTATGTATCTCACACACATGCCTGTATCTATTTGTGTCTTTTTGGTAGCCCACCAAGTATTATTGGCTAGATTTGAAGGAGGGTCCTTCCCCACTAGTTTTTCTCCAAATTTATTATTTCCTTCACCCATTGACTTATTCTTTGAAAACTAATCCCTTATTCTTTTATGTTTTAACTCAATTTTTGTAGCATATTTGTAAGCAGTTGCCAATTTTTTAATATTCAAGAATTCCATTTCATTTTGAATGTATATATGAAGCCCATTGCATTATTTTAAATTCAATGCTTCTTTGAATCTTCTATACCAAGTTTTATAGAGAGTGTATGGAATGCACCGGTGTAATCTTCCATAGATTGGTCCCTTTTTTGTCAAAGCAAATTCCATTATATATTATTTTGTCCATATACATCTTCAGGCAAGTATTCTTCTTTTGTACTCCACAAATTCTCCCCAAGTGAGTTTGTTATCAGAGAGAATTTCCAGCTCTTCTCTCCCCCTTCACTTTCTTTATTCAATACCTTGGTTTCACGTCCTAGTTTGAAATTTATTTCAACTTTCAAGAGGGAAAATGTTATCTATTCTACATCAGAAAAATTATTTATAGAGATGTGTGTGTGTATGTGTGTGTGTGTGTGTGGGCGCGCGCGCGCGCGCGCGTGTGTGTGTATAAACTTTGCAGTCACTATCTCAAGTTCACGTTCCAAGATTGATACATTAAATGAGTCTAGCATGATGTTCTAAGTAGAAGCATGATGAATTTCAGCAATCAATCATTGTTTAAGGGTGTCCAATCCTTGTGTTACTAGGATATTATTCTAACAATCATTTTTGGTGCCATTTTTAGGGATGGTGTCAATTTAGTTCAACCTAGAAATCATTAAGTTAGTTTGTATTTTTCTTAATTTTGCATGCATAGACATAGGGAACATCTTGGGTGATTCCTACCTAACCTTAATTAGAAAGGACCACTTGAGTTTCTCAATCTTGCACTTGAGGAAACCCAATTAGAAGTTCCACAAGAAGAAGAACCATTTGACAATGTGTTTGCTAATGCCTATGACCAATTGCCTTCACCATTGTCATCTAAAGAATCCCTCCATCTAAATACTCTTTTTTCTAACCTAGAATACCTAGACAATGTAATGGCTCACCCTACCTTCCCTTTTTTTATCCCTACTCAGTAAGAACACCAAAATCTAAAGAATATCCTTATAGCTGCACTTCCTAAATTTTATGGACTCATCACAGAAGACCCATAGAATTTCCTCATTGAGTTTTATGTCCTTTTCTAAAGCTATGATTACACTACTGATGGCCATAAGCTTAAGTTATTTCCTTCAACCTTAAAAGAGGTTTCTCTCAGATGGTTTATGATTTTGGGTGTTGATGTTGTTGTAGATTGGGGTGCAACGTGTACTCTATTTCTTGAGAAGTACAAAGATTATTGTAAAGGAGGATGCTTAAAGGAGATGACATCTTCAAGATGTCATTGAAGGAAGAAGAAACCCTAGAAGACTAGGTGTCCAGATTCATGTTCTTCTTGCAACATAAAACATAACATGAGCTGAATAGGGAATCTCAAAAGCATTTTTTTTTGAGAGGTGTGAATGATGGAAGCATAGAAGCCCTTAACCTAATGGTAGGAGGAGACATTACATAGAAGAATTGGGATGCAATAAAGAATATATGTCTTAACTATTCTAGAGCTAGTATCAAGAAAGGAAGAGGCTATTGAGCCCTGCCTCACAAGTCTAATGGTGAAGGTGTGTCCAAAATGGAGTTATCCAATCTATTGTCAGACTTCAAGCAAGAAATCATTAACAATATTGCTACTTAGTTGGATTCAATGCAAGCACAGTGAAAGAAAGATGAATCTAATGCAATGTTAGCAGAATATTGTCCACATTATAGGGAGAAGAAAAAGAATTATTGATGCAAGTCTATTGTAAGCCTAGAGTCTCAACCTATGCCTAATGAGTTCAAAGCCATTGATGAGAATAGAGAGGTCCTCTATGTTTCCCAGCAAAGGCCTTCAAAATTTTAATAGTAATAATGCATGGAAAAACCAATAGTATAGTGGATTTAGTGGATATAATAGTTGGCATTAGCCCTAGCAAGGCTGGAAACAACCTTAGTAGGGTTGGCATAACCATTAGTAAGGTTGGAAAAAACCTTAGTAGGGTTGGTCACAACCTCAACAATCATGGCATCAACCCTAGTAGGGCTGGCAACAACCACACAATTGGTCTAACCAATCAAGCCAACAATCTTTGATGCCACCATCTGAACATCAAGCTTTAATGCCTCCTCCTATAGCCAATACTACTTCCCCTAAAGAGACTCAATTTATTTTTTAGCCTACTCCTAATCCCAACAATGCTAAGCCAACAACATAGCATCAAAGCTATGCAATTTCCCTAACTAACATCCATTTAAGATTTAGAACAACTCTTCCTCCTCTATAGTAGTCTGTTATTAGTAAAGTTGAGGATACTTTAGTAGAGCCAACTGAGATACCAATCCAACCTTCTTCTCCTACTACTCCTGCATCACAAGAACCTCCATTTCCTCATAGTTTGGAGGAACATGTTAAGCTAGTGGAAAATTAGGCAATATTAGATTTTCTTACCCAATTGAAGTAAATGACAGTAAAGATTCCTTTGTTAGATGTCATAAAAGAAGTACTTACATATACCAAAGCTATCAAGGAAGCTTGCATAAAGTAGCTTAGAAGAAAGATAAAAGATCCTAAAACCATTCATGTCCTAGGTCAATTATCTGATCTCATGTTGGAGAAATTGATAATTCCAAAGTATTCTAATCTTGGTAGTCCCATGGTAACAATCACTATTCAAGGAGTTCAATTCCATAATGCCCTAGTTGACTTAGGTGCTTTCGTAAATGTCATGACCAAGGAAGTATGGTCTTAGTTACATATCATCGGTCTTAAGGAAACACCCACCATCCTTTAGCTTGCTAATAGTTCCACCATTACACCTGATGGGATGGTAGAAGATGTTATAGTCACCTTGAATTCTTAGGAATATCTAGTTGATTTTATTGTCCTTTCCCCAAAGGATAACATGGGAGGATACCCAATAATCCTAGGCAGACCTTGGCTAGCTATTGTTGATAACTATATAGCTTGTTACTCTGGAAAAATGACTATATCTAATGGAGTCAACACTAAACATATGACTCTATATTCCCTAGCTCAACCTCTATTACAAGATGATCAAATCATTTGGCCAAATTTGGATGATATTGAGCTTAAGGTTAATTCCATTCATTAGTTAATGATGATATCTAGGGAATCTTTTATAGCTTCTAGGGGGGAAGATGAGATCATTTCCTCCATTATTCTAAATGAATATGGAGTGGAAGCCCAAATGTGTTCCCAAGGGAACTATGTTCTTAACACTTTGTTACCACCTATTGATGCTTTGTAGTATTTAGAAACTTCAAAATTTCTTCACACATTGCTACCTCATGAAATGGAGTCTTTTTCAATTGCTCAAGTGTCCATGGCAGAAAAAGTCACCAAGATATAGGTTAGCTCAAGAAGGGAATTAAACATAAGTTGTGCTTTGACTTCCTCTTAGTGGTTAGAATTCTTGTAGCTTCTTAGAAAACATCAATCAGCTTTTTCTTGGGATTGTACTGACATAAAAGGCCTAGACCCTAAGCTCTACACTCACAAAATTTATATCAGCTCTGAATTCAAACTTGTTCACCAACCTTAGCACAAGGTAAATCTAGCTCTTAGGGATATAGTCAAGAATGAGTTGCAGAAGTTATTAAATGTTGGCTTCATCTATCCTACTTCAAATAGTTAGTAGTTCTCCCCTCTTGTTATATTACCTAAGAAAGGAGGGAAGTGGAGAGTTTGTGTCAACTATAAAGAGCTTAACATTGCCACTAAAAAGGGCCACTTTCCCTTACCATTCATGGATCAAGTCCTTGATAACCTTGCTAGAAAGAGATACTTCTCCTTTCTTGATGGATTTAGTGGTTATAATCAGATTCAAATAGCCCTAAAAGACCAGAAGAAAACAACATTCACCTACCCATGGGGTACATTTGTCTATTCAGTGTTGCCTTTTGGGTTGTGTAATGCCCCTGCTTCCTTCCAATGAGTTGTGATCAATATATTCTTAGATATCTCTGCTAATTGCATGGAGATTTACATAGACAATTTTACAACATATGGGAATACCTTTGAAGAGGCTAAAGAAAACTTGGAAAAAGTTCTTATAAGGTGTCATGAATACAACCTCTCTCTCAATAGTGAAAAGTGCATCATGACGATGGAAGAAGGGGTTGTCTTAGGACATTTCATATCTTCCAAGGGTATACAAGTAGACCCTATTAAGATTGAGGTGATTAGTACATTACCTACTCTAGCCAAACAAAAGGATGTGTGTAGTTTCCTTGGACATGCCAAATATTATAGAAGGTTTATAAAAGATTTTAGTTAGCTTGTAGCACCACTATATAACTTGCTCAAAAAGGATGTTGAATTTTCTTGAGATTCTGAGAGTGAGAAATCTTTCCTACAACTAAAAGAAGTACTCACTACAACACTAGTTTGAGGACCTAACTAGGGCTTATCTTTTCACATTCATATTGATGCCTTAGATTATGCTATAGGTGTTGTCCTTGGTCAAAAGGTAGACTTAGTTGAGCATGCCATTTACTTTATTAGTAAGAACTTGAAAGGAGCTATATTTAATTACACTATCACTAAAAAAGAATTGCTTGTAGTCATCTATTCCCTAAACAAGGTCAGACATTACATCACTGGGTATGGGATCTATGTGCATACAGACCATTTTGCCATTAAATATCTCATGAACAAGCCTATAATTTCTAGTCAATTGGCTCATTGGTTATGGCTTATGCAGGAATTTGACACTACCATCATAGATAAACCTAGTAAGACCAATGTGGTAGCCAATTTTCTTTCTTGGTTGCATGTGCCTGATGGTCCTACGGTTATTGATAATAGCTTTTCTAATGAGAATTTTTTCTTGCTAACTCCCCACAATCCTTGGTATACTAATATTTCCAATTATCTCACAACTGGTAAGACCCCAACTCATTTCTCTGCTAAAGAAAGAAGATTGGTAACTCAAAAGAGCTTTAATTGTTAATGGATTTCTAGATTCATGTTTTACACTGGTTCTGACCAAGTCACTAGAAGATTCATTAGAGAGAATGAAACTTATGATATCCTCAGGACATGTCATGATGAACCTTTTGGTGGACATTTTTCTTCCAAAAGGACAATATTGAAGATCTTAACTACAAGTTACTATTGGCCTAGTTTACATAAGGATGCTTCTTAGTACATAAAAAAGTGTGACAAATACCAGTATATGGGATGCCTCACCAAGATAGATGAAATGCCCCTACAACCATAGGTTGTTGTTGCATTATTTAATAAATGAGGGATTGATTTGTTTGGTTCTATTGAGCCATCCTCACAAGGTAAATCCTATATCCTTGTCTGCATTGATTATATTACAAAGTGGGTTGAGGCAAAACCTATGAAGCACCCAAGAGATAACAATGTTGCAAAGTTCCTTTATGAATTCATCTTCACTAGATTTGGTGTACCAAGGGAGATTCAATTTGACCAAGGTCCTTAGTTTACTTCTAATTTGATTGTTTCTCTAATGGAGGAATACAACATCAAACATGGTAAATCTTCACCTTATCACCCTCAAGCTAATGGGCAGGTTGAAGTTACCAATTAGGAGTTGGAGTCTATTCTCACTAAAATAGTAGCCATCCATAAGAAAGATTGGGCTATTTGACTTCCTGAAGTACTTTGAGCTTACCACACCACATGGAAGTCTACAACTAGTTTTGTACCATTTGAGCTTATTCATGGTCATTTTGCAATGATGCCAATAGAGTTTGAACATAAGACACTCAGAACAACCCTTGATCTTGGGATGGATCTCACTGTTGTGTAACAAGAAAGGATACTAAGTTTAAATGGTCTTAATGAATGGTACAAACCTACCTTGCACAACACAAAATTGATACAAAACTAGCACAAGTAATGGCATGACAAGTATGCTTAGGAAAAAGTTTTTTTTATTGGTGACTGGGCACTCCTTTATGACTCCAAATATCAACATAATCCTAGAAAATTCCAAACTAGATGGTTAGTGCCATATGAAATTATTGCAATGTTTCTAAATGGAGCAGTGTAGCTTTCTACTATGGATTAGGTTCAATTAAAATTATTGGTCAATGGTCACAGGTTAAAATTATATCACAAACCAGAGAGTAAGGAGGAGTTCCTACAAAAATTCCCTTTTTCTGCTAGTGTTGTAGTTCCTACAACATCTCCTAATGAGCTTTTTGATCATTTTCCTTCCTTACTCTAGCTATTCTTGTCACTATCATAATGAGCATATGTGTTTTACTATAATCTCAAAAGATAGTAGAGAAGAAGTAGAGGAGGTACTTGCACAAGTTACAGTTATGTTGGGAGAGGTTTTTGATATTATATCAAATAATGTACCTAATGGATTTCCCCCAATGAGAAAGATTAGTCACCAGATGGATTTGGTTCCAGGAGTCAGTTTGCCAAACAAGGAAACTTTCATTATGAAATTTGATTCTCCATAATAAATTTCTACTTCATTTCTGGTCTACCACCCATCCATCTCATAATTTCTTTCATTTATGGATAGAAACTACCACCTCACTAATACTTTTGATTAGCACACATTCCAAGGTATGTAGTATTATTTATTTTTCCTATATTTTTTTGTATGCCTTGTCATTGTTACTAGTGTGGGACCACTTGTAATATTTTAGCTGGGGGGGAAGTTATATTAGTTTTTTCATTATGTTTATACAATCTTTTTATTTATTCTTTTCCCTTGTTGTACTTGCATTTGCTACCAATGATTAGATATTTGTGAAAATTGTTTGTTGCATGTTATTTTTTGCACGTATAAAACTAAGATGGAAAAATATATTATGTACGAGTTTATGGGACATACTTATGAGTAATTATAACATGGATATTTGCCTTTATTTTACTCATAAGCTCTCATTACTCTAGAAATTTCTAAATTTGAACTCATCCTGTAACCTACTGTTTCAAGTTTTCTTATCCAAATTTGTAGTTGTCTATTATTCTCTCCTACAACTTTATTTTGGGTATCCTAGAAATTAGACAATGGAAGGATACCTAATTCAAAGAGGGCCTACTGTGCATAATATATTACTCTAAGACTAGAATTATAGGCCATATTTTCAAGCAAAGGGATGGACAGATTATGTTCAAAATCTAATTAGTTGGGATGATGAGGTTGTGTTTTCAATTCCTCAACACCTTAAAGAATGGACTGGCAACTATTAAAGCATTGAAGATGCCATTTTCTCTAATAGTTTTGGTAGAAGTTATGGGACTACTATTGGAAGGTGAGGAATTTATAGAGAATCTTGACCCAACTTCTGCCAAAGCTCAGTTCACTCTACATGGAGACCCATAGCTTGATATTAATAAGAAACAAGGTATTGTTAGACTATCTCTTCCTAAGTTGTTTCAACAATGTGTAGTTTTTATCACTAGGTATTTCACTTGTGAAGGATGATACTCATTTTCACATTCTATTCATTTCAAGTTCTTGATTTGTTTAAGGCATGCTAATAGATCTATCAATGTCCCTAGTTTTGTATTTTGCCTTTTTTCAAAACAAGCCATACTAGTACAAGAGGGTAGATGAAACTCTATCTCCCACCATTGCTTAATTAAACCGATAGTGGAAAAAGCTTTCAAGGAGTAGTAAAATGTTTCTTGGGAGGAATTTCTACTATTAGGTTTTAAGGAGCCTATCCTAGAACTAGTTGGGTGTAGAGTAGGTCAAAGGGTTAAAACTGCTAAAAGAATTAGAAAAATCTTTATCAAAATTAGACAATGTTCTTCATCCAAAAAGAAAAAGAAAGATAAGGTTAGAAGCCCTAATTCCTCTAATTCCCCTAATTCTACTAATTCCTCTACTACAAGAACAATTCATGAAGATGAATTGAGACTCCTATATAGAAGGCTACAGTTGCACTTGCAGTAGAAATAGTTTCCCAATGAAAAATTAACCCTAGTACTAGCTGATAGGCCAAGGCATCTCCTACATCCAAGAGCACTTCTAGAAAATAGAAAGCACCAAAAAATGAGGAAAATCCATTAAAGAGAAGTACTAGATGAAGAACAAAACCAACTAAGGAGATTCTAGATAATGAATCTCAGGTAACCCAAGATTCTAAGCCAAAGTAAGAAGAAAATAAAAATATCCAGCAAGAGGCTGATTTATGACCTAAAATTACTCAGCAAGATAAGAAATGGATTGAAGTTATGGAATAGGGCACATTTGAGGAATTTCATGATGTCAAAATAGAGAAGGTTCCTGACAAGCCCAAGAATGTAGAAGTCATTACAATTAGAGATGACTTCAACTCAAAGGAGCAAGCTTATGTATTTCAAAGGAGGGGACCAACCTCTAGGAATTTTCAGGGAGATGATTCAAGAAGTGATGATTCTAATAGTTATATTAGGGAAGTAGATGAACCAATATTTTCTCCTATAGTAGAATCTCCTATGACAAAGAGGGATCCCTATGAAGAAAATCCAATTGTTGATATGGACCTTGTCAATAAGGTAGTTGAGAAAAATTTGAATGAAGGGTTAGAAACATTAGCTTTAGTGGCTCAACAATGCTCTAATATTGAGAGAGCTATGATTATTTGGATGGATCCTTTAAAAAGGACAAGTGCTAACAATAGTAAGTCATCTATTCCTCAAGCAGTAGATAATTCTCACCATAGTTCAATATCAACTCAATCTAGTCCAACATCTTTGTTAGATGTTATTTACCTATTAGCTAAACAATTAAGTTCTAAGAGGGAAAATTGGAAGTATCAAAGGAAAGAACTAAATAAAATCATAGATAGTCACTACTAGGAAACACTTATTTAGGAGGAGAAGGTAGAATAGTTAAGTCTAAAGCTTGACAAAATTACATCCAAAATCCCTAACTTATTGGGTTTTAGATCCCCATCACCTATCTATGCTCTATTTCTTAAAGAACAATTGTTGAACTATCAAATGACCTGCATTATGTAAGATATGACTCCCTCATTAAAAGAGCCTACCTAGTTTTCCCAAGCTTCCCATAACTCTCATGTAGACATCAAAAAAAATTTATGTAAACTTTATCATCACAATCTTGCAGTTCCAAATGACCAAGTTTTGAATCCTTTACTTTATGTTGGAGATATTCAACTTAGATTCTTCATGTCCTAGATATAGAATTAAATTAGTTGGAACACTCAAGCTAAAGTGTATAGAGATTTGGAGTCATACATTCCCCTATTTCAAAGGCTTGAAGCCAAGGATCCTTGAACTCTCTATCATAACTGGTTAAGAATAGCCCCCTCTAAATTAGGTAGTGAGATCATGTATCTAATGAGGAAGGAAGCATTTAATATATATGAATAGATGGTGAACATTGAACTACCTTAGGCTAGAAATTCCATACATTAGTGCTAGAACAATTTATTTGGGGAGATGAGAAGGAGAGAACCCCATTCACCTCTCAATTTTGCTATGGCAAGCCAATGTGCTCCTTGGTACATTTTTTTGGGAAGAGAGTGAAATTTTTTGGATTCCATTAACCTTTTAGCCTCTATTGTTAATGCCTCCATTACTTGCAAATTTAGAAAGTCTGGATAGTTTTGACATGCAGGAGGAAAACAATGGGTGGAAGAAACATAGGAAAACAAAATGGCTCTACTAGAGTTTTGCAGAGGGAGGATCTAGATAGAGGGTAGCTGCTGACTATAGAATGATGACCAAGTTAAACAATTTATTTACTATAGGACTAGAAAATAGCTAAGTTGGGGAGAATGATGAGTCAAGTTTATAGGGTGTTTTGTTTATGATTTTCTAACTACAACTTGAATATCTTATAGTTTTTCATAAACATGATACAATCTTTTATGTTTATAAGTTTTAACTATATGTATATTTGATGCTTATGAAACTTAAAGACAATATTAAATATATATCTAGATTAATAAATGTCATGGTAAATCCGGTACATTTCTTCTCTAGCTTTAATGGGTAGAAGGATAAGTCAAGAAAGGAGTGTAGACTAAAGGATGAGTGGTCTTTCAAGGTGAGTGATTGTTTTAGAGTTCATTATAGCTCCACTCCTTACATCATTTTGTGGTTGCTTATTTAGTCTAAGACAATCTAGTTGTCAAGTGTTCCTATATTTCTAAAGCATTGAATGTGGCTTATCTTCTTGCATAAATGATGTTGTCACTCCTAAAACTAAAATTTGTTATGCTATGTAATGGAAGACCTATTTTGTAGGCATTCTATTTTTCTTAGTTTCCCTTAAATGAGATAGAACTTATGTTTCTAGGTGAGTTAGATGTTCTCAGAAATTCATGTTGTAGTCAAGCAATAGACTAGAGCATTTTGATATTCTATATTGTGTCCATGTTTTATTGAATGAATATATGATAGTTCTTCACTTCATCTCTAATTTATAATTCATTCACACTTCTATGGTGCCCACACAGGAGGTGGATTCCTTGTTCATGCTTAAGTAGAATTCAATTAGGTTTTCTTTGAACTGTTAAGTTCTATTGTTCCTATAGCCACTGGTAGCAAAACCATTGACTATATCTTTCAGCATAGATTTTTTTCCAAAACATTATTTATTTACTGTTATGTTTTTCCTTCAAGATGAGAAATAATATGTAAGTTAAATTTCTAGTATAAGTTACCTATAGCAACTTCTTTTACCTTAGAAGTGATGACTATTGAGAAGAATTAAAGCATAAACTTTGCAGTCACTATGTCAAGTTCATGTTCTCAGATTGATACATTAAATGAGTCTAGCATGATGTTCTAAGTAGAAACATGATGAATTTCAGCAATGAATCATTGTTTAAGGGTGTCCAATATTTCTATTGCTAGGATATTATTCTAACCAATCACTATGGCATATGGGTCTACTTCATTTAATAAATCATTTTTAGGAGTTTCTATTGGTGTGGATTTAGGATCAACTTCCTCTCCTTGTATTTCTGTCATCAAGTTCTCAATTCTTCAACAATCCTTTGTGTTATGAGTTGGAATCTTATGTATCTCACACCACATGCCCATATCTATTTGTATCTTTTTGGTAGCCCAATAGGTGTTTTTGGGTGGATTTGAGGGAGGGTCCTTCCCCACTTGTTTTCCTTTGATTTTAATACTACCTTCACCCCTTGGCTTATTATTTTAAAAGTAATCCCTTTTTCCTTTCTATTTTAACTCAATTTTTGTAGCATATTTGTAAGTAGTTGCCAATGTTTCAATATTCAATAATTCCATTTCATTTTGAATATACCTATGAAGCCCACTATGATATTTCAAAATTCAATGCTTCTCTGAATCTTCTATACCAAGTTTTGCAGAGAGTGCATGGAATGTATTGGTGTAATCTTGCATAGATTGGTCCCTCTTTTCTCTAAGTGGGTTTGTTATCAGAGAGTATTTCCAACTCTTCTCATACTTTGCTATCTTTATTCAATACCTTGGTATCTCATGCTAGTTTGACATGGATTTTAGCTTTCAATAGGGAAAGTGTTATGTTTTCTGCATCATAATTTTTTTTACAAAGAAGTATCATTCTAACTTAGAGAACCAATTATCAACAACATGAGCATCAACTTTTCCTTCAAAATTTGGGGTATCAAAATTCACCTATACTTTAAAAGGGGTGTTCCCAAGGAATGGTGCTACTAAATCTGACACTTGTTGGGTCTTCAAAATTTTTAAAATCTTACTCATCATATCTTCTCACTGCCTGGCCAAAGCTTCTTCCACTGTCTTCTTCATAGAGTCTACCAAATTTTTGACATCTTTAGTTTTGTGCACCACAAAGGAAAGTACTCTAAAAAATTTCTTGTTGGCTGTCCTAGTCTTTGATAGGAAATTCTTGTGTTAGTTGGCATATAGGAGCATTCCCTCTATGATACCACTAATCTTAATTGATGAAGTAGGCTACAAACATGATATCTAGAGAATCAATTACCTGTGATACCAATGTTCAAGTTCTAGAAAATATTGCAAAACTCGAAGTTGTATGTAAACCAAAAGCTATCTTATTCATTAAAAATGAAAGAATATATATAATGATGGAATATCAAAAGCCACCATAGCCATGAATTTGAAATGTTTATGTGGCTAAAATAAAATAAAATAAAATTAAACTAAATTATTCAAAACCAGGTGTCTAATTATCCCAACTTATCAGGGCCATAACTTTTGACCTAGAGATTGAAATTTGAAACCACTTATGTCGTTGGAAAGAAGAACTAAAAATTTTCTTTTAGTCCCTAAAAAGTGAGCCTATAGCTACCTAGTTTTAGGGACTGATTATATTTTTAACTTAAAATTTTGAGTAGAAGACCTCAAAAAATATTATGGTATACTATGGCATATGAGCCTACTTGTATTACTAAATTAGTCTTAGGAGATTTTATTGGTGGATTTAGGATCAACTTGCTCTCCTCGTATTTTTTTCATCAAGTTCTTAGTTCTTTGACATTCCTTTGTGTTATGAGTTGGACTCTTATGTATCTCACACCACATGTTTGTATCTATTTGTGTCTTTTTGGTAGCCTACCAGGTATTCTTGGGTGGATTTGAGGGAGGGTCCTTCCCTACTAGTTTTCCTCTAAGTTTATTACTACCTTCACCCCTTCGCTTATTATTTGAAAAGTAATCCCTTTTTCCTTTCTATTTTAGCTTAATTTTTGGTAGCATATTTGTAAGTAGTTACCAATGTTTCAATATTTAGGAATTCTATTTCATTTTGAATGTATCTATGAAGCCCACTAGGATATTTTAGAATTTGATGCTTCTTTGAATCTTCTATACCAAGTTTTGTAGAGAGTGCACGAAATGTATTGGTGTAATCTTGCACAAATTAGTCCCTCTTTTGTTGAAGCAATTGCAATCCTATATTTTTTTTTCATATACATCTTCAATCATGTATGATTCTTTTATGTACTCCACAAATTCTCCCCAAGTGGCTTTGTCATTAGAGAGTAATTCTAGCCCTCCTCTTGCTTCAATTTTTTTATTCAATACTCTAGTTTCCCATGCTAGTTTGACATGGATTTAAACTTTCTAAAGGGGAAATGTTATCTTTTCTACATTAGAAAAGTTTTTTAAAGAGAAGTATCATTCTAACTTAGATAACCAATTATCAACATCATCAGCATCAATGTTTTCTTTAAAATTTGGGATATCAAAATTCACATGTACTTTAAAATGGGTGTTCCTATGGAATGATGCTACTAAATTTGGATGTTGGGTCTTCAAAACTTCTAAAAAATTTCTCATCATATATTCTCACTACTTGGCCAAAGCCTTTTCCACCATCTTCTTCATAGAGTCTGCCAAATTTGTTGACATCTTTGGTTTTGCACACCCCAATAAAGGTATTCTGACAAATTTCTTATAGCTAATCCTAATCTTTAATGGGTAGTTCTTGCATTACTTGTTATATAAGAGTGTTCCCTCTTTGATACCACTAATCTAAATTGACGAAGTTGGTTGCAAACATGATATTTGGTGAATCAATTACCTATGATACCAGTGTTCAAGTTCTAGAAAATCTTGCAAAACTTGAAAGAGTTGTATGCAAACCAAAAGCCATCTTATTAATTGAAAATGAAAGAATATATACAATGATGGAATATCAACAGCCACCATATCCATGAATTCAAAATGTTTATGTAGCTAAAATAAAAAATAACAAAATTAAACTAAACTATTCAAAACTAGGTGTCTAATTAGCCCAAATTGTTTTGGCCATAACTTTTGACCTAGAGCTCAGAACTTGAAACCTCTTATGCTATTAGAAAGAAGAACTAAAAGTCTAGTTTTAGTCTATAAAATAGTGAGCCTATAGCTACACAATTTTAGGAATCAATTATATTTTCAACATGAAATTCTGAGTAGAACGACTCCAAAAATATTATGGCATACTATGGCATATAGGTCTACTTCATTTACTAAATCATTTTTAGGAGATTCTATTGGTGTGGATTCAGGCTCAACTTCCTCTCCTCATATTTCTATCTTCAATTTCTTAATTCTTTGACAATCCTTTATGTTATGAGTTGGACTCTTATGTATCTCACACTACATGCCCATATCTATTTGTGTCTTTTTGGTAGCCCACCAAGTATTCTTGGGTGGATTTGAGGGAGGGTCATTCCCCACTAGATTTCCTTCAAGTTTATTATTGCCTTCACTATTTGACTTATTATTTTAAAAGTAATCCCTTTTTCCTTTCTATTTTAACTCAATTTTGGTAGCATATTTATAAGCAGTTACCAATGTTTCAATATTAAGGAATTCCATTTCATTTTGAATGTATCTATGAAGCACACTATTATATTTTAGAATTCAATGCTTCTCTAAATCTTCTATATTAGGTTTTGAAAAGAGTGCATGGAATGCATTGGTGTAATCTTGCACAGTTTGGTCCCTCTTTTTCAAAGCAACTATCATTCTATATATTTCTATTCATATACATCTTCAGGCATGTATGCTTCTTTTATGTACTACACAAATTCTCCCCAAGTGGGTTTGTTATTAGAGATAATTTCTAGCTCTTCTCCTTCTTTGATTTCTTTATTCAATAATTTGGTTTCCCATGCTAGTTTAACATGGATTTCAGATTTTAAGAGGGAAAATGTTATCTTTTCCACATCAAAAAATTGTTTATAGAGAAGTATCATTCTAACTTGGATAACCAATTATCAACAACATCAAAATCAACTTTTCCTTCAAAATTTGGGATATAAAATTTACTTGTACTTTAAATGGGTTATTCCCATGGAATGGTGTTATTGAATTTGACACTTGTTGGGTCTTCAAAATTTC
The DNA here is from genome assembly GCA_028749045.1 of Cupressus sempervirens. Classification (NCBI taxonomy): domain Eukaryota; kingdom Viridiplantae; phylum Streptophyta; class Pinopsida; order Cupressales; family Cupressaceae; genus Cupressus; species Cupressus sempervirens. The sequence goes on along the minus strand of CM053791.1, from coordinate 376,326,365 downwards.
TCAAAACTTACTCATCATATCTTCTCTCTGTTGGAAATATTCAATATAAGATAGGTTACTGAGAGGGGAAGGGTGAATCAGTAACCTTAAAACTTTAGAATATTTTAGCACTTTAACCATATATACTATTCACAATTCATTCATCTAATCTACTGCATAAATGAGAGATCAAACATTCATAACACATGTACACAGTGATTTGGTGACCTAGAAACCTTCCAAATAGAAAGTAAAATTGGGGTGGGGATGATACCCACAAAAATTTATTACTGTAGTATGAAGTTGGCCTGTTAAGGCTTACATTGACCACTTCTAGTGATCTTCCCTATTAGGAGCATAAAGGACTACTAGGTCCACCTTGTTAAAGGATTTACAAACATACACTGAAGTATGCACTGTGTTAGGAGATTTATACAAAAGATTGTTAAGTCTACCTTGTTAAAGGATTTACAAAAATAATTCACCTATTAGGATGAAATAGTGGATCTACTTAAAAACTTGATTTTCTAATTAGATCCTTGAAGTATATGTCACCTCTTGTGATTGATGAATCATTACTTCTCCTTGTAGACCTTGCTAAATATTCTGCTCTTTTGCTGATTCACATTTACACTTCTCAAAACATTACATGTCTCTTTTTTACTCTCATCCATTTTTATATCTTGAAAATGATATAATACATTACATATATACCATTCCAATAATTACAATTGCAAGGTCGACTAAAACACAAGTGAAAAAAATATTATTGAGTTGGCCAAATAGTAAATAACTTAGGTTCACTGAACTGACGCAGTGACCTTCTGATACTCGGTGTCCACTGCATTACTTGGCATCATCATGCACTCAATAGAAGTGAAGGCTCAGTCCATACTAATCACCTAACATAGTTCTAAACTTGATAACCATTACAGACTTGATGGATATAGTATCACTTGGTAAAAATTGAATCCTTCATTTACCTTGCATTTACGTAGTAAATACTGTGCTTCCATCACTCGATCAACATTGTGCTTCCATCACTTGGTAAACACTATGCTTTCATCACTCGATAAAAACTATGAAGCTTGATGAATACTATAAACTTGGTAGACACTACTGGATTGCACATTCACTCGGTAGCTATACTCAGCTTGGTTAACACTAGAATGCTTGGTGTGAACTACAAAGCTTAGTGTAAACTACTTAAGTGATGAATGTATAAGGTAACCACTAAATGCTTGGTATACATTGAAGACTGAGTGATGAGCTTGTCAACTATATTGATATAGATAAGTGTTGTCACTAATGGAAATAATAACTTAATGCCAACAATCTCCCCCTTTGGCATTAGTGACAAAACACTTATAAGTCAAAACATATGTACACAACCTGACTGAATGAATTTAGGTTTTTTTTTCAAAATTGATCTTTGTAGAACTACTACATATACAAATATACTTATGTACACATGCAAAATTTATTGTGTGCTAACTCCCCCTATCACTTAAGGTGATACCTTTCCTTATTTATTATGCTGAATCTCTGAATCTCTCCCCCTTTTTAACAATAATGCCAAAGGCTACATATATAAAATTTATATGGCTACACCAAAGTGAGATAGAAATTCTTGATGTATCTTAAGGATGGTTGCAAAAGTACTATCCCAAGTCTATTGCAAAATTTGACAGGTGGAGAGGGAAATTTGAACTTCTACTGATAATTGGATCAAGTGATCAGCCATTGAGAAGTTCTAATCTTGGACCAATGTTTTGCAGTGAATAATATGTTTTTGCATTGTGTCCATGATAGGCAAGATCATGTTTTGGATGTCTATGAGTATGTAGACCGGATCCTTGCTTCCTCTCTCAATAGTTCTACCTAAACATCTGCCAAATATCTAATCTTGGTGTGATGGGAGGTTGTGGAGGAGGAATCCACCTTTAGCTTGGAGGCACTTGATTGCATATCAATTTCAATCTTATTTAACTTATCCTTTATTTCTTTTGTAAATCCAGAAACATCACAAAGTTTAGCAAAAAGTGATGCTGCATTATTAAAAGGAGTTTCAAAATTTCCCAAAAATGTTGACAATTCAACTTGCTTTATTGCTATCTTTTGAGAAATATTCTCTAGCACCTTATTATCAAATTTATTTTCAGCTTTCTCAATAATTTTTTCTTGTTTGGAAGAATCCTCATTAAATTTTTGTACAACCTCTTCTAATTGAATCAAAATGTGTTGAGTAGAATCTATTTCAACACCTATAGTATCTGTAATTATATTCTTGGCATTCTCAATTATTATATATTCCTTATCCCTTTTAGACCTTAACTAATTCTACGTAGCTTTCATCTCTATGAGTTGACTAGCTAACCTCATCTCTTCAATGGTAGCAGTGTCATAGTCAATCTTAGGTATCACTATCTTAGTGTCTAGGTCAAACTCTTCATTAATTTCTTTTCCAGTGATCAAAATTTTTAATGGATGCTTTTGTTTGACTTCTGTGATGACTGGTTTGACCTTAAGAACAAACACAATAGTGGAGATGGAAGCGCTAGTAGTAAAAACTAGGATAGGACTTGAGGATTGAATGCCAATAGGAGTACTAACTAGATCAAAAATTGAATCACTTCCCAAAAATGATGATACACTCAGTATAGTAGTATTTAAACTAATTGGATTTAAAGTAGATGCAAATAATGCTGACAAAACTATAGAACTTTTTGAAATCAAAATTGTGGAACTTACTGGTACACTTATTGTTGATGAAGGAGATGAGGAGGCTAGCTTGGTAGCTGAAGAAGTAACAATCAGCTCGGTAGATCAAGTGCTTGGCACATTTGTTTTAGATACCTTGACATGGGAGGTGGCCGATGAAGATTGAGCAATTGATTTGGAAATTGTGCTCACAATCTCACTTGCAGAAACTGTCTCCATAGTGGATGTAACAGTCTTTGGTGGAGAGTGAGGAAGGGATGCAATCACTTCTGCAGCAATTTTAACTGGATCTTCTTCTTCCTCATGTGCTTCTTCCTCCTTTTCTTCTTCCTCTTTTTCTTCCATAAGTGCATGTAGCTCTCTTGGAGTAACTATGATGGATGGAGTGTTATCAAAATCATCATTGTCACTGCTATCATCATCCTTGATCTCAATTAGATCTTCATTGGGCTTTTGCAGATGATAGATGTTCTTCCACATGTTTGTTGCATCATTTACAACATGCTCAATGTCTTTAATTAAAATCAAACATGTGTGAAATCTAATCATCATTTTACCTTCATGGTTCTTCATTGTTGCCTTTATTTTTTCTCTAGTGAGGCTTCGTAGAAGATTCTTTAGAGATTGCTCATATATGTCTTTGACCATTTGGGTGTCTAACTCCCATCTCGGTTGCAATCTCTCCAACAGTTCTTTAGAGATTTGAGAGGCAAGCTGGCCCAGGGAGTATTTCCATTTACCCATCTTATTGAGTATCAGTTCCTCAATCTACATTTTCTCAGCATCAGTTCTTGTTTCAAATTTCAATGCCTTGAAATTTGTGATGCCAACTCCCTCTTCCAATTGTTTAAGCCTTTTCTCGAATGTGGGTGGAGGCCTAACCAATATAGGTTCCTGCTTGCCTTTTCTGGTTCTTCTACAGAATACTGCAATAGGCTTTTTCTTAGGTTTGGTAATAATCAACTTACCTTTCTTCTTTGGTTATTCCTCTTCAGATTCATGTTCTTCTTTTTCTTCTTCTCCTTCTTCTTCTTCTTCATCTTCTTCATCCTCACCTTTTCCCTCGGTAAGCATAAGAGGACTGATTGTAGTTTTCAATTTGGCTATCTTCCTCTTGCCTTTGCTTATGGCCTAGGGTAGGTTGATTTCAAGCTCAATTCTAGCCTTTTCCTCATCACATGTTCCAAAAATTGGTTGCCTTGGGTCTACTAGCTCATTCATTAGTGCTTCAATAATTTCCCTGGCCTCATCAATATTTACGTCATAAGGAAGAGGTTTCACCCATGCAACTCGGGGTCTAACTGCCTAAATGTATACCTTATCACAATCAACCACAAAGCATACATCATCTCTATAGTGTTCAACTAATTTTGGTGGAATCTAGAACCTGTTATTCATTCTTTCCTTGAAATCTTCAAAATAATTATCCATGATGCTATCAAAATTTTCACCCATTTCTGCTACAAACTCATTTATCTGATACAAAATTGGAATGTCTTTTCTCCATACAACTATTCCTTTTGATGGAAAGAATTTTTGAACATAGAAAAATAAATAGATCGATAGAGAGCCGAATTTACAAGGATTATTCTTTGAAGTCCTTATACTATCCATATTTTTATTCAATTGTCTCAATAATAATTCCAATAGATCAAATTCAAGGTTTTCCTTTACAATTTTAAAGGCCAAATCCACAGCCTCACAAGGTACATTCTTCAGTCGACTAGAGCTATAGATTTTGTGGGCAATGACATGAATGTCAAATCTTAGTTCAAGTCTGATATAGTGCTGACCTTTAAACCTCTACTATCCCACTTGGCTAGGGTTTACTTCTATAACTCCTCCTGACCTAGGGTTTTGGTGGTTTTTGCTTTGCTGAGCATAGGGAGACCCATGATTTTGTAAATCATCTTCTTTGTAATTAACACTGGCTACTCTAGCCATAGTTTCCCATTGTGCACCCGACTCAAAATATACCTAATCCACTTGGTTTGGAAATTTCTTGGCATATGCAAGATATGAGTCAAGCCTTTGGTTACAAGATGCTTGTATTCGGGTTTCAGAGAGCCATCTACACTCATTTCTCCTAGGGCATTATCCATCTCTAGGTTTCCAATTTCTTGAATAGAACATTTGAAATGAGTACAAATATCATTGATAAGAAGTACCTTAGGTGGAATTTGTGATTGAGCTCCATTCAGGTAAAGTGATTTTGCGATTGCTAAAGCTAGCTTGAAATTTGGTGCCTTCCACTCCACACCTTTGACTAACATTTCTGAACCTCTTTTTGCCTTGGTGCTACTGCTACTCCTAGATTCCATTACTACTTGATAAGTGTAAGAAAATTTTGAACATATTTTTCACTTTAAAAATTGCTTGAAATCACTTGGAGTTGCTTGGAATTTTCTTGAAATTTCTTAGCTCTAAAATTGCGATGAAGAATGAAATCAAATTCTGCCCTTTTGATGAAAATTTTGCCATAAATGCTTGGTACAAAGGTAGCTGAGATGACATAGTGTTTGATAGGATATCATTCATTTTCTCAATAGAAGCTTGCAAATAGGTGATCAAACAAAACTTTTAGTTACTCCTGACCTAGCTCGGTAAGGTCTTCAATCGAATTTCCTTGGTAGATGCACCTCGACGAAAGATATGCTTTCTTTGATCTTTGTGTATTTGGAATATTGATTTGATCATTTTTCTTTCTTGCATTTGGAACTACTCTGGATATAGCTTGATGATATAGTTCTAGATCCTTTATAAATCTAATTGGAAATGATGGAGTCACCCACTTCTTGAGTGGCATTTCCATCACTTGAACTATCTTGCTCAGTAGATTGTGGAATCCACTATTGCCTCATTTGCTTCCAAATGTTTTCAGCTTTAGCTTTCTTTTCATCTTCAACTCTTCCTATATTCATGTAGTTTCTAGCTATATGACCGAGTTCAGTGCATGTATAACATCTTATTGTTGTGTCTATTTTCCTCAAGTGATGCCTTGAGCAATCTTTGCCAATGTGTCCATATTCTCCACAATAATGACATCTACACCAGGTATTGTAATCCCATTGAAAGATTGCTTTAACAAATTGTTCAACTAGATTGAATGATTTAGATCTGCATTGCAATGCCTTGTGACCATGCTTCTTGCACTTGTGACAATTGCCTTCAAATTTTGGTTTTTCCTTGCATTCATTAGCTTTATGACCATGCTAACTCCAATGGTAGCATTTACCATTGAATTTACCTTTTCCATTGCTCCAAAACTTGTTTGATGTGTGACCTAACTTACCACAATGATTACAAGTAGGTTTTTTATTCCTTTGGGCACATTGTTTGGAGGTTTCACCTTCTTCCTTATAACCAAGTCTAGCTTTACCTTTTTGTTTATGAAGATTCTGCTCACTTTGTTGATTTAATTGAGTCATGTCTACTTGAGATTTCATCATTCTCTGATTGATTTTCCTTTCAGTGATCAAGTCATTTTCCAAAATTTTATTGATTTTTCTTTCAGATCTCAAGTCACTTTTTAATCTTTCATTGATTTGTCTTTCAGTGATCAAGTCATTCCTCAGGCTTTCATTTTCAGATCTTAGATCCATAATTTCTTCATTTGCATTAGATAATTGATCTACAAGATCTTCATGTTGAAGGAATTGATTATTTCTTGTCTCTAAGTCTTCATTTGCCTTGTTTCTCTATTCCAAAACTTCACATAGCCTGATTGATTGAATTTCTTGTTCTCTTTTAAGCTTTCTTACTTCTTCCTACAGGGAACCATTCTTTGCTAAGAGTTCCTTGATTGCCTCATTAGCTTCATTTGAACTACTTGATGGTAAAAGGTCTTTAATCTTTTCTTCAACATATTGATGATCATTCATTTGTCTTGCAAGTTCCTTCCTTCTCTTCAAGGATTGAGAAAGATGCTCCTTAGCTTCTTTGATTTGAGCCTTGGCCATTTCCAGATCTAGCTTTTCATTTTCAATAGCTTTGTCAAGTCTGAATATCTCCATTGTCCTTAATCTTTTCTCAATCTGTCAAGCTTTGTCTTAAGAACCAAGATGCTCTGATACCAATTGTTGGAAATATTCAAGATAAGATAGGTTACTAAGAGGGGAGGGGTGAATCAGTAACCTTAAAAATTTAGAATATTTCAGCACTGTAACCATATATACTATTCACCATTCATTCATCTAATCTACTGCATAAATGAGAGATCAAACATTAATAACACATGTACATAGTGATTTGGTGACCCAGAAACCTTCCAAATAGAAAGTAAAACTGGGGTGGGGATGATACCCACAAAACTTCGTTACTGTAGTATGAAGTTGGCTTGTTAAGGCTTACATTGACCACTTCTAGTGATCTGCCCTGCTAGGAGCATAAAGGACTGCTAGGTCCACCTTGTTAGAGGATTTACAAACATACACTGAAGTATGCACTCTGTTAGGAGATTTATACAAAAGACTGTTAAGTCTACCCTATTAAAGGATTTACAAAACTGATTCACCTATTAGGATGAAACAATGGATATACTTACAAACTTGATTTTCTGATTAGATCCTTGAAGTATATATCGCCTCTTGTAACTAGTGAATCATTACTGCTCCTTGTAGACCTTGCTGAATATTCTACTCTTATGTTGATTCGCATTTACACTTCTCAAAACATTATATGTCTCTTTTTTTACTCTCATCCATTTTTATATCTTTCAAATGATATAATACATTACATATATACCATTCTAATAATTACAATTGCAAGGTCGGCTAAAACACAAGTGAACAAAATATTACTGAGTCGACCAAATAGTAAATAACTCGGGTTCACTGAACTGACCCGGTGACCTTCTGATACTCGGTGTCCATTGCATTACTCAGCATCGTCATGCACTTGGTAGAAGTGAAGGCTTGGTCCATACTAATCACCTGACATAGTTCTAAAATTAGTAACCATTGGAGACTAGGTGGATATAGTATCACTTGGTAAAAATTGAATCCTTTTCTTACCTTGCATTTACTTGGTAAAAAATGCACTTCCATCACTCAGTAAACACTACGCTTCCATCACTCATTCGACACTATGCTTCCATCACTCGATAAACACTACGCTTCCATCACTCAATCGACACTGTGCTTCCATCACTCAGTAAACACTGCACTTCCATCACTTGATAAACACTATGAAACTTGGTGAACATTGTAAACTCGATAGACACTGCTGGATTGCACATTTACTTGATAGCTATACTCAGCTCGGTTAACACTAGAATGCTCGGTGTGAACTGCAAAGCTCCATGTAAACTGCTTAAGTGATGAATGTACAAGGTAACCACTAAATGCTCAGTATACATTGTAGACTGAGTGATGAGCTCATTAGCTTTATTGATATAGATAAGTGTTGTCACTAATGGAAATAATAACTTAATGCCAACACTCTCTTCCTAGCCAATGCCTCTTCCACCATCTTCTTCATAGAGTCTGCTAAATTTTTTGACATCTTCAGTTTTGTGCACCACAAATGAAGGCATTCAGAAAAATTTCTTGTAGCCAATCCTAGTCTTTGATAGGAAGTTCTTATGTTAGTTGGTATATAGGAGGATTCCCTCTCTGATACCACTAATCTAAATTGATGAAGTCAGCTACAAAAATGATATTTAATGAATCAATTACCTATGATACCAATATTCAAGTTCTAGAAAAATTGCAAAACTTGAAAGAGTTGTATGCAAACCAAAAGCCATCTTATTCATTAAAAATGAAGTAGTATATATAATGATGGAATATCAATAGCCATCATAGCCATGAATTTGAAAATGTTTATGTACCTAAAATAAATAAAAAACAAAATTAAATCAAACTATTCAAAACTAGGTGTCTAATTACCCCAACTTGTCGAGGCCATAACTTTTGACCTAGAGGTTAAATTTTGAAACCACTTACACCATTGGAAAGAACTAAAAATATAGTTTAAGTCTCTAAAATAGTAAGCCTATGGATACCCAATTTTAGGGACCAATTATAGTTTTGGCTTGAAATTTTGAGCAGAAGACCTCTAAAAATATTATGACATACTATGGGATATGGGTATGCTTCTATTACTGAATCATTTTTAGGAGTTTCTATTGGTGTGGATTCAAGCTCAACATTCTCTTCTTGCATTTACATTATTAAGTTCTTAATTCTTCAATAGTCCTTTGTATTATGAGTTGGACTCTTATGTATCTCACACTACATGCCCGTATATGTTTGTGTCTTTTTGGTAGCGCACCAAGTATTCTTGGGTGGAGTTGAGGGAGGGTCCTTCCCCACTAGTTTTCTTCTAAGTTTATTACTAGCTTCACTTCTTGGCTTATTATTTGAAAAGTAATCCCTTTTTCCTTTCTATTTTAACTCAAATTTTTTAGCATATTTGTAAATAGTTGTCAACATTTCAATATTCAAGAATTCCATTTCATTTTGAATGTATCTATGAAGCCCACTACAATATTTTAGAATTTGATGCTCCTTTGAATCTTCTATACAAAGTTTTTTAGAGTGTGCATGGAATATATTAGGGTAATATTGCATAGATTGGTCCCTCTTTTTTCTAAGGAACTGTCATTCTATATATTTATCATCATATACATCTTTAGGCAAGTATGTTTCTTTTATATACTACAAAAATTCTCCCAAAGTGGGTTTGTTAGCAAAGTATTTCCAACTCTTCTCCCACTTTTCTTTCTTAATTCAATACTCTAGTTTCCCGTGCTAGTTTGACATGGATTTCAACTTTTAAGAGTGCAAATATTATCTATTTCGTATTAGAAAAAATAATTATAGAGAAGTATCATGCTAACTTCGAGAACCAATTATCAACAACATCAACATCAACTTTTCCTTCAAAATTTGGGATATCAAAATTCACTTGTACTTTAAAAGGGGTGTTGCCATGGAATGTTGCTATTGAATTCAACACTTGTTGGGTCTTCAAAATTCCTAAAAGCTTACTCATCATATCTTCTTGTTGCCTGTTCAAAGCCTCTTCCACCATCTTTTTTAATCTTAGATTGGAGTTATTTACTTAGTTTATGCTAAAAAATTAGTACATAATGAGAAAAACATGTATATTATAGAGCATGTTGAGTGCACAATGAGTGTCAAGCCACTCATGTGCTAAGTCACTCAAGTTCTGAGCAAACAATGTATGTCAAGTGATTTAGGAGTTGAGTAAATAGTGGATGTTGAGTCATTGTTGAGAGATTAGTATATGCCAAGCATCAAATACTTCATATGCCAAGTAAGACAGTTTTGACATATTTGTTTGTAATGGCACAAAAAACTATGTAAACTATTCTTGAGCCAACTTAAGGATGAATTACAATATTTTGGAGATAAGGACAAATCTTAAGTTGGATTCTGAATGCATTTACATGTAGCCAATTAAAAAATAAGAAGGAACAAGTGGCAAAATGGATGAATCTTAGCCATAGATTCATACCTAACCCTAAGTCACCAAAGTCTTCTTAAGGAGGATAAACCCTAAATTTTCTATGAATATTGATGAAGAGAATAGAGTAGTTTGCATGAGAAAATAGAGCATCATGGTGGCCAAGGAGTTATGATCTAAGATTGCATTGCAAGAATCAGTTAGAGCAAAAAAGAGGAAAGAAGATAGCATACAACAAAGAGACATCTGGTTAAGAAGGATCAAGAAGACATCAGTTTAGAGGTGATCTATTATCAAGCAATCAAGTGCTAACTATGGGATCAATGTTAAGACATTTTAACAAGTAATTTTAGTCAAAATATCTTAACAAAGTAGTCTTAACAAGCTGTATTGAAATCCTCCAACAAGGTGCTTACTTAATTGTGAGTTAAAGTCCTTTAGCAAGGCAAGTTAAAGTCCTTTAGCAAGGCATACTTCTAATAGGGTAAGACCTAATATTCTTTGTAAGCCTTTAACAAGCCATACCTTTCATAGGGTAGATCATGTTTTATGATCAAAACATTGTAACCTTCATTGGATACACTTTATTACTACAGTAGTAAAGATGTGGGTGTCATTCCCACCCCAGTTTTACCTTCTCACTTGGAGGGTTTATGGATAATCATATCTGGTGTCATATGTGTGTGAATGTTTACTTGCTTACATTTTTTAGATGTACATACTTTACATTTTATTTCAATTTACACATTGAATGTATGAGATGGATGTGTGGTGAAAATTTTATGGGTCCAAGTTTAAACTATTGATTCACCCCCCCAACTTATAAGTTTACCTATTTGTAAAAAAACCTAGTTCTCTAAAAGAGAAGCTTTGTAGCTTTGAGGAAATATCTTGAAATAGAAGTCTACAAGTTGGGAAAGACTATTGAGAATCAAGAGATTGAAATACATCTCATTCTACATCAACTGAATGAAGCAAGAGAAGAACTATAGAAATCCTTGAAGAGAAGAAAGGAAATTGCTATTGCGAAGAATGACACACAATACAAAGAGATGGACACTACTAAGCTATTTGTAGGTGGAGACTCCAATGAATTTGATGTAGTGGTTGTAGATATAATGGAAAAGAATAGAGCCCAAGTAGAGGAAATTAGAAATCTCAAGTTAGAGCAACAATCACAAGCCACATTGCTATGTGAGGTGACTAAATAGAAGAAGAAAGCCATGGAAGACAAGACTATGTTTGAAGAAGACAAAAGAGTTTTAGCCAACAAACTAGAGGATAAATCATCAAAACTAACCAAGATTTCCAACATGTAGTTGGATACTCTAAGTCAGATGATGAATGCCAACTATGAGTTGAATGTCAAGGACATTGAGATAACAACATTAAAGTTGCAAAATGAGAAATTGTAGAGTGACCTAAAAAGGGAAAAGTAGTTTTTCAAAATTTTCAATAAGCCTAATGAATCCATCAAATACTTTGAGCAATTATTGAGATCCTCTAAATCCAATAATGACACACCTGGACTAGGATACACAAGCACTGAAGAAGGAGAGTCATCTAAAAGTGTAGAATATAGGAGCAACAAAGGTAAGAATTCCAAACATACTTTTCATAATTATGGTAAGAAATGACATACTACTAATGTGTGTAGGAGAAAGACTACAAATCAGAATGTCAAACACAAGAGCATGGTTCACTGTCATAATTGCAATAAATAAGGTCATTAGGCCCATGAATTTAGAACCAAGACCATCCACACACAAAGATTTGAAGGATATTGTTATAATTGTCAAAAGTATGGATATAGAGCTTTTGAATGTAGATCCAAACCCATGTGGTCATCAAATAGGAAAAAAAAGGTAAGGAATAATGGTAACTCTTATAACTAGAATTATAATACAAGATATAGCTATCCTTATTGTCAAGAATATGGACATGTTATTGAGTATTATATTAGAACACACCTCAGAGGTGACTACAAGAGGTGGTTAAATCAAACCACATGTTTTAGCTATTTGAAGACTAGTCACATCAGTATATATTGCCCAACAAGGTCAAAAACACCAAGTTTTGATTTTGATAAAGGAAAAGGCAAGGCAAATGTTGAAAATACCATAAATCAACAAAACATGGAAAAATAAACAACACATCAAATGGAGAAGGGATCACTTCGCCCAATGGGTCAAGTGATCACACCTCATCAAACTAGGCAATCAAGAGGTATGTGGGACTAATAATCATAAGGTTATATCATACATTAGTTCCAAAAGATTTAGTATTGAAAAGATTACATTAGCATGAGTCAAGATGCAAGATGTTATTAGGAATCTAAGAAAAATATTTAACTTTTTCATGTTATTGCTGAACATGAAATATTTCATGTATGTTCCAAGTGAAATGCTAGTTGATGCCAAGCTTGTAATGGTTGTTGAGTGGTTGAAATGTTAATGGATGCTAAGTGAGCCTAAAATTGGTTGATGCTGAGCTTACATCTATGTAAGCACTCAATATTTATTGCAAAATTTTCAAAGGGTATTTGATCAATTTTAGCTCATTTCACATCATTTCAAATTCAAATAAGAGCAAGGAGAGAAGAAGGTTATCTAGAAATCCATTCAAAGTAGTTGTAGAATATCTTAGAAGTGATTGTACACTAGTTCATCAGATCTTATAAGGTATTTATCAAGACATGAGCTATATAGTTTATACTTTTGTAAACCCTAGTTTCACACAAATGGCATCTAGTTTAAAGAATGTAGAGGGAAAGGAGGTTTTGAATGTTAAATTAGTAAGTAATGAAGTTAAGAAACCAACTTTTAAAGCTATTCCTAATATTTCTTACAAGCAAGACCCTTCTGGTGCATTATCTATGATACCACTAAATGTTTTAATGGTGCAAGATGTGAGAAAATGCTACAACTATAAGATAGGAAGCATTAGTGATATGGAGATTATAGAGTCATACAAAAAACTTTGTGATAATGGTGTATTGAAAGAAGAATTCAAAGTTGTTAAGAGGAAAGGGTTGACACAAGCCCTAGATTTTCCAAATGTATTCAAGATCAAGTGGATTAGGATGGTGCTTAGCTAAATTCATGATGGTTCATTATGTTTGAATAATGGACCTATAAAAATTACTAAAAGGATAATCTATAGGGTTACTAGTTACCCAACCCTAGATTGGCCTAAGACACTAAGAAGTGACTGGAAGGAGGTGACTAAGAAGAACACTAGAGCTATATGGAACAAGAGAGGCATGACAATTGATACAATCATTGATCCATTGATAGAATTTATTGTAAGGGTTAGATCACATAGGTTTTACCAATCTAGCAGATTGAATCGTGTGCCCTATATAGCTATGGATTTGGGATATGAAATTGTTAAGAAAGATCATACATATGATCTAGTAGAGATACAATTGCAACAACTAGTTAAGAACCTAAGAGAAATTAGAAAGACAAAGAGTGCACAATGTAAATTTGGTTTAATTCTAGTATGCATATTCTTTTATGTGCAAAAAACCTTTCCAACATTTGGAAAATTTGTATGGAAAGCCAATAGATTAGTAGCAGTAAAAATTGGTGAATACATTGAATAATTAGGAGAAATTTTTGAATCTGTGATGACAAGCTACTTTGAGGACTTCAAGTAGTCAATGAAGAAGAGGTTGAGAATACTAGTGTCACTAGTAGAGAAACACTATGATGATATTTATTTCCTAGTGGATGCCAACTATATATTTTTCCAAGCTACTACACTAAGGAGTGAGATGGTTGAGAGCCTTAGGATATGAAATAAATGTGGATGAAGCCTCTGCAGCTATAACAACTTTACTTGCAAAAGAGGTGGATAAAAATGCTAAGGAATTTGGAAATTATGAGTTGGAAAAGTCCAAAATCACCATGGAATTAAAGACAAATTATATTATTAAAAAGAAGCATAAGCTAGCAAAGAAGCTAAAAACTAAATTTAGAGAGGGTGTCAAGTAGGAGGCAGAAGAGGAAGAAGAAGATGAAGAGGAAGAAGATTCCCAAACTCAAGCACCTCTTGCACTAACACAAGGTATAGGAGAGGACCAATAGGAAGAGGAAGAGATTGAAGTCATTGAAGGTGCCAATAGAGAAGAAGCTAAGGAAGAACCTACTCCCACTCAACAAAAGAAGAGGAAGGCCAAGGAAAAACTTGTGACAAGGGCTACAAAGACTATCAAACCAAGCCAGGCCAAGCAAACAACACATACTACAAGGGCTAGTACATGTGTAATAGCTCAAAAGGATAAGGAAAAAACCAAACTAGTAGAGCAAAGAGTTCAAGAGAAAAAGAGACCAAGAAGGAAATATGTTTCACAAGAAAAATCTAATGAGGAGAAAATAGAGTCAGATGACAATAGACAATTTAGGGTGGTGAGTCACAATCCTCTTTCAGACTTAAAAAATTTATATGAAAATGTTAAGAATAGTGTAGATATATCAAGATTCTCTCATGTAGACTTTGAAAAATGTGGTAAAGTGGAGAAGAATCAAGTGGAGGAGGCCATATATTCCATGATGGAAAAATTCAAAACTACCCCACTAGAGATTTCCTAATCAATTCCTAAGAGTCTATATGATAGAGTTTAGTAGAATTGACACTATTGTCTAAACTTAGAGAGAAAAATTAGAGAAACATGTCTTGCACAAGTGATTCCTGAACTGACTAAGGAAGAAATTTGTTAAGGATATGAAGAAATATGCAGTTAGGTTTATACCTAAATATAGAACCTTCAAAATTTTACAAAATAATACTGAAGATGTAGTTAAGAAGTCCACACAGATGTGGAAAGTAACTTATGGGTTAACTATAGTAAAGGAAGGTGAGGAAGATCCCATTAAAGTGAAGGATGATGAAGAAGATGATAAAAATGATAACACAGTTGAGGGAGGAACAGAAATGAACATAGATGACAAGGCAATAACTAAGGAAGAGAAGCATGAAGATAGAGTGTGCAAGATACACAATTGTCAAGTGTAAGTCCTCAACATGTAACACATGAGAACACTAAAATAGTAACTATTAAGGATGTTCTAATGTCACAGGTTAGAAAATCAATCCCCTAACAAAGGAAGATATCAAAAAAATACTAGATCAATCCACACTATAGGCAAAACTTTGTAATAATCATGTGCTAGTCAGTGTGGTAGAATTGTAGAAGATAGTGACTAAAACAACAAGGGTAGAAGTGAATCTATAAGAACCACCTTCTATCATCCCTTAAGTCACTCATGTACAACCTTTGGTAAAATAACTTGAAGCTACATTAGACAAGGTTGATATTATTGAAAAGGATATAGTGGAAGCACAAGTCACTACACAAGAATAACAAGAAACTAGTTAGATAGAATTATCTGCACCTAGAATGTAAGATCATGCTGCAAGTCAAATCATTTTGGAAGTTAAGGGAAAGCCTAAAGAGAAAAACCTAACACCTAAGGTGAAGGAGAAAGTTTCCATCCAAGCCCAAGTAACCTTAATAGAATCTTACACTCCTTTCACTCAATTAAGTCTTTAGGCTTGTTTTTGAATCAATATTATCCTTGTAATACTTTTTCATAATAGATGGAAAAATATTTCTAAAAGCCTTAGTTCTTTCTAGTTAAAATATTTCACTTGATAAATTCTTTTGAAATAAAGCTAATTAATGTTTATCATTTAAGGAGGGAGTTGTACCTCAAAACAAAGAGAGTTTAATTGAAGGAACTCAATTGTTATGGGAGTTCAGAAGCCAAGTATAGATGTAACTCCATTGTAGATCTCAGTGCCAAGCCTAAGTTCATCAAAGGAAGAGGAAGTCATACAATATGGAGATGTAAGCCTTGATGAATAAATTGTTCTACCAAAATATGATTATGATACAATGACCATAGAATAGATGGGCATACTCCAACAAGACCTAGCAAGGAAGAAGCATCAAGAAATGTTTAGAAGGGAGCATAGATAGAAGTAGCCATTGCAAGATATAAAAGACATATTTTTAGATGCATTCAGTCTGCCAACTCTAGATGAGACCAAGCCACTAATTGAACAACTGCCAAATATAGTGGAACAAGTCAATGATGTCAATGTAGAAAAAAATGCTAAGTTATTAGAATGGTTAGAAAAGAAGTTTCAAAGAAAAGCAAATGAAAAGATATCAGGTGACATAGAACTAACACAAGTTGTATTGGCAACTAAGGTTGAGGATATGAAGAAGGTACCTAAGAACATATTCTCATTGTACACTAAATTGTGCAATCCAACACTCTTCACCCAAGATACTAGAAGTCACATCTTGAGCTTGGAAAGTCAGATCAATTCATTAGGTGTAAAACTACCTATGAATCCATCTTAGAGTGAGAAGCACTTCAAGACATTTCTTCAAACCCAGAGTCAATTAGTTGCATTGTTAGCAAATGAGGCCAGTATAAGGGCCAAACTAATTAGCATCTAGACCGTACTACCCCCTCATATGGAAATTTTGTATGAATAACTAGGATATTCTTGAAACCCTAATGAAGAAAGATCCAAATATTTCTACACTAGATGATCTAGTCCACCTTGCTATCGAGATAGCTATCCAAATCAAGTCATTGGAAGTAGCATTTGAGAATTGGGATTCAACTCTCAAGATAATATTGGATGTCCATAATTCTTTTCTAGACAAACACACTATAAGTGTATAGCCCATTGACATAAGTGTCAAAAAGGGGGAGAAATATTTTGGGGGAGAATAAGAAGAATAAGAATTTTGGAAGAGTAAATAATGGGGGAGACATAAAGACAAGAGAAATAAAAGAAAGAAAAAGAAAAGGATGGAGAAAAAGATAGAGTAAGCTAAGGGGGAGCAAGCACAACACAACATGAAGTCAAAGAGTATCAATTGAGGCATATTTACTCAAAAGTGGAGTATAGAATTTTGGATATAGAATAGAAATATCAACTCAAGGGGAGTTATCAAATTTTGAGGTATCCAAGCTATTGCAAATTTTTGAAAATTTGAAGTTTTGTACATAAACCAAGTTATAGATATGTTATACTCAAGAGATTAAGTATATTAATGCATACTCAAGTATTTTTGACACTCATGTCAAAGGAGGAGATTATTGATCTTAGATTGGTTTTGACAAGTGAGTGTCAACACACTTAACTTGTTTACTTAGTTCATGCCAAACAATTAGTACATGCTAAGCACAACATGTATATTATAGAGCATGCCAAGTCCACAGTGAGTGCCAAGTCACTCATGTGCTAAGTAGACAATGTATTCCAAGTGATTTAGGAGCCAAGTAAATAGTGGATGCTAAGTAATAAAAATGTTGGGTTATAGTAGAGATATTAGTGTATGTCGAACATCGGAGACTTCAAATGTCAAGAAAGACAATTTTGACATATTTGTTTGTAATGGCACAAACAACTAGGTAAATCATTTTTGAGCCGACTTAAGGATGAATTATGATATTTTGGAGATAAGGATGATCTTAAGTTGGATTCCCAATGCAATTACATGTAGCCAATAAAAAATGGGAAGGATTAAAAAGAAAAATGGATGAATCTCAGCTATAAATTCATATCTAACCCTAAGTCACCAAAGTATTCTTAAGGAGGAAAAACCCTAAACTTTCTATGAATGTTGAAGGTGTTGGAAATTTTTTTACTACTCCCCTTGGGATTTGTGCCAAGGGCTTAACCACTTCTTGTGTACTATAATTTGAGTGGTTGTATCAGGCATTGATAGATTGATCTTTTGGTGCAATGACAACCTCACTCTAACAAGTGGTTTTAGAGCTTGGTTATAGGTTTGAATCCTTAGACCCTTGAGTAACACTGAGGGGGATATTGTTGGAAATTTGTTTAGTTCTCCCCTCAAGATTCATGATGAGGGCTTAACTACATCCTGTGTACTATAAGTTGAGTGGTTGTATTAGGCATTGATAGATCGATCTTTTGGTACAATGACAACCTCACTCTAACAGAAGGAGTGAAGAGAGAAGTTTGCATGAGAAAATAGAGAATTCATGGTGGCCAAGGAGTTATGATCTAAGATTGCATTGCAAGAATCAGTTAGAG
This sequence comes from Cupressus sempervirens, assembly GCA_028749045.1. Classification (NCBI taxonomy): domain Eukaryota; kingdom Viridiplantae; phylum Streptophyta; class Pinopsida; order Cupressales; family Cupressaceae; genus Cupressus; species Cupressus sempervirens. The sequence goes on along the minus strand of CM053791.1, from coordinate 376,308,143 downwards.
TAGAACAAAGGAAAGGAGATAATATACAATAAAGAGACATTTGGTCAAGAAGGATCAAGAAGACATCAGTTTAGAGGTGATATGTTATCAAGAAATCAAGTACTAACCACAAGATTAATGTTGAGACATTTTAAAAGGTGATTTTTGTTAAAATCTCTTAGTAGAGTAGTCCTAACAGGCTGTATTGAAATCCTCTAACAAGGTTCTTACTTAATTGTGAGTTAAAGTCCTTTAGTAAGGCACACTTCTAACAAGGTGTTGAAATCCTTTGACAAAGTGAGACTTAACAATCTTTATAAGCCTTTAATAGGGAAAACCTTTCATAGGGTAGATCATGTTTCATCATCAAAATATTGCAACCTTCATTGGATACACTTTATTACTATAGTAGTGAAGATTTGTCGATGTCATCCCCACCCTAGTTTTACCTTTTCACTTGGAGGGTTTTTGGGTAATCATATTTGGAGTCATATGTGTGTAAATTTTTACTTGCTTACATGTTTTAGATGCACATGCTTTACATGTTATTTTAGTTTACACATTGAATATATGAGATGGATGTATGGTGAAAATTTTATGGGTTCAAGTTTAAACTACTAATTGACCCCCCACCCCTCTTAGAAGTTTACCTTTCCTATTGTAGTTCCAATATTCTTCACAAGGTCTACCAAATTTTCTAACATCTTTTTTTTTGTGCACCACAAAGGAAGGTATTCTAGAAAATTTCTTGTAGCCAATCCTAGTCTTTGATAGGAAGTTTTTGTGTTAGTTAGAAAATAGGAGCATTCTATCTCTAATACCACTGAGTTGAACTAATGAAGTGGGCTGCAAACACTATATCTGGTGAATCAATTACCTCTGATACCAATGTTCAAGTTTTGGAAAATATTGCAAAACTCAAAAGAGTTGTGTGCAAACCAAAAGCCATCTTATTCATTGAAAATGAAAGAATATATAAAATGAAAAAACATCAACAACCACCATAGCCATCAATTCAAAATGTTTATGTGGCTAAAATAAAACAACAACAAAATTAAATTAAACTATTCAAAACTAGGTGTCTAATTACACCAACTTGTTAGAGCCATAACTTTTGATCTAGAGGTCAGAATTTGAAACCACTTATGTTGTTGGAAAGAAGAACTAAAAATCTAGTTTTAGTCCCTAAAATAGTGAGCCTATGACTACCCAATTTTAGGGATTAATTATACTTTTGGCTTGAAATTTTGAGTAGAACACCGCCAAAAATATTATGGCATAATATGGCATATGGGTCAACTTTTATTATTTAATCATTTTTAGGAGTTTCTTTTGGTGTGGATTTAGGCTCAACTTCCTCTCCTTATATTTCTATCATCAAGTTCTTAATTCTTTGATAGTCCTTTGTGTTATGAGTTGGACTCTTATGTATCTCACACCACATGCCTATACCTATTTGTGTCTTTTTGGTAGCCCATTAGGTATTCTTGGATGAATCTGAGGGAGGGTTCTTCTCCACTAGTTTTCCTCCAAGTTTATCACTGCCTTCACCCCTTGGATTATTATTTGAAAAGTAATTCCTTTTTCCTTTCTATTTTAACTCAATTTTTGTAGCATATTTATAAGCAATTGCCAATGTTTCAATAGTCAAGAATATTATTTCATTTTGAATGTATCTATGAAGCCCACTACGATATTTTAGAATTTGATGCTTCTCTAAATCTTCTATACCAAGTTTTATAGAGAGTGCATGGAATTTATTGGTGTAATCTTGCATTAAATGGTCCCTCTTTCATCTAAGGAACTTCCATTCTATATATTTCTATTCATATACATCTTCAGGAAAGTATGCTTCTTTTATGTACTCCACAAATTCTTCCCAAGTGGGTTTGTTATCATAGAGTATTTCCAACTCTTCTCCTACTTTGCTTTCTTTATTCAATACTCTAGTTTCCCATGCTATTTTGACATGGATTTCATCTTTCAACATGATCAATGTTATCTTTTCTACATCATAATTTTTTTTACAGAGAAGTATCGTTCTAACTTGGATAACCAATTATCAACAACATTAGCATCAACTTTTCCTTCAAAATTTGGGATATTAAAATTCACCTATACTTTAAGAGGTGTGTTCCCATGGAATGGTGCTACTAAATTTGGTACTTATTGGGTCTTCTCACTGCATGGCCAAAGTTTCTTCCACCATCTTCTTCACAGAGTCTGTTGAATTTTCTAACATCTTTGGTTTTGTGCACTACAAAGGAAAGTATTATGAAAATTTTCTTATAGAAAATCCTAGTCTTTGATAGGAATTTCTTGTTTAAGTTGGCATACAAGAGTATTCCCTCTTTGATACCACTGATCTAAATTGACGAAGTAGTTTGCAAACACGATATCTAGTGAATCAATTGCCTATGATACAATGTTCAAGTTCTGGAAAATATTGTAAAACTTGAAAGAGTTGTATACAAACCAAAAGCCATCTTATTTATTAAAAATGAAATAATTTATACAATGATGGAATATCAATAGCCACCATAGCTATAAATTCAAAATGTTTATGTGGTTAAAATAAGAAACAAAAAAATTCAACTAAACTATTCAAAACTAGGTGTCTAATTACCCCAACTTGTCGGGGCCATAAATTTTGACCTAGAGCTCAAAATTAGAAAGCTCTTACATTTTTGGAAAGAAGAACTAAAAATCTAGTTTTAGTCCTTGAAATAGTGAGCCTATAACTACCCAAATTTATGGACTAATTACAGTTTTGACTTAAAAATACTATGGCATACAAGTTTGCTTCTATTACTAAATCATTCTTAGGATTTTCTATTAGTGTGGATTTAGGCTCAACTTCCTCTCCTTGTATTTCTACCATCAAGTTCTTAATTCTTTGACAATCCTTTGTGTTATGAGTTGGATTTGTATGTATCTCACACCACATGCTTGTATTTGTTTGTGTCTTTTTGGTAGCCCATCAGGTATTCTTGGGTGGATTTGAGGGCGGGTTCTTCCCAAGTGGTTTTCCTCCAAATTTATTACTGCTTTCACCCCTTGGCTTATTATTTGATAATAATCCCTTTTTTCTTTATGTTTTAACTCAATTTTTGTAGCATCTTTGTAAGTAGTTTCCAATGTTTCAATATTCAAGAATTCTATTTCATTTTAAATGTATCCATGAAGCCCATTATGATATTTTAAAATTTGATGCTTCTCTATATCTTCTATACAAAGTTTTGTAGAGAGCACATGAATGTATTGGTGTATCTTGCATAGATTGGTCCCTCTTTTTTTAAAGCAACTGCCATTGTATATATTTTTGTTCATATACATCTTCAAGCAAGTATGCTTCTTTTATGTACTCCATAAATTCGCCCAAGTGGTTTTGTTATTAAAGAGTATTTCCAACTCTTCTCTTGTTTTGTTTTCTTTATTCAATACTTTGGTTTCCCATGCTAGTTTGACATGGATTTTAGATTTCAAGAGGGCAAATGTTATCTTTTCTGCATCATAAAAATTGTTTACTAAGAAGTATCATTCTAACTTGAATAACCATTTATAAATAGCATCAATATCAACTTTTCCTTCAAAATTTGGGTTATCAAAATTCACCTCTACTTTAAAAAGGGTGTTCCCATGGAATGGTGCTACTAAATTCAACACTTGTTGGGTCTTCAAATTTTTTGAAAACTTACTTGCTACTTGGCCAAGCCTCTTCCACCATCTTCTTCACAGAGTCTATTGATTTTTTCAACATCTTTGATTTTGTGTGCCACAAAAGAAGGTATTTTGAAAAATTTCTTGTGGCCAATTCTAGTCTTTGATAGGAAGTTCTTATGTTATTTGGCATACAAGAGCATTTCCTCTATGATACCACTAATCTAAATTGATGACGTGGGTTGTAAACACAAAATCTAGTGAATCAATTACTTGTGATACCAATGTTCAATTTCTAGAAAATCTTATAAAAATTGAAAGAGTTGTATGCAAACCAAAAGCCATCTTATTCATTGAAAATGAAAGAATATATACAATGATGGAATATCTATAGCTACCATAGCCATGAATTGAAAATGTTTATGTGGATAAAATAAAAAAACAACAAAATTAAACTAAACTATCCAAAACTAGGTGTCTAATTACCCCCAACTTGTTGGGGCCATAACTTTTGACCTAGAGCTCAGAATTCAAAACCGCTTACACCATTGGAAAGAAGAACTAAAAATCTACTTTCAACCTCTAAAATAGAAAGCCTATGGCTGCCAAATTTTAGGAACTAATTACAGTTTCAACTTGAAATTTTGAGTAGAAGACCTTTGAAAAGGCTAAACAAAAAGATATAGAAAAACTTTAAAAATATATGAAAAATACTTTGAAAAATTAGATCTTGTATATAATCTAGATCAAAAACTAATACCAGTCAAATTCATAGAAGCATAAGCAAGAATAAAATGAAATATCATGAACATAATAAAATGAACGATACTCTAACAAACATCATGGTTATGGTAAAGAGATACTAAAAGAAGGGTAATAAGGAACATAACCACATGCCAAAGCATCTTAATAATCTTCATAGTAAATGAAATGCAACAATTTTTTTTGTATTTTAATGAATATATAGTTTCTTTTTGTATTTTTGAATTTAAAATGCAAAAGAATAAACTAAATCTAATTCGAATGCAAGAAAAGACCTAACAAATATGAAATTTAACACCACAAAATACAATAAGGCACCTAATTCCACAAAAGATAAGGGGTAAGAATGTTGGGTTCACTGAAATGAATAATGAAGGTGAAAACACAAGATAATATGAAGAGAAATCTAACACCATAAAATACAATAGGGCATCCAATTCCACAAAAGAAAAGAGAGTAAGCACGTCGGATTCATCAAAATGAATAGAAAGAAAAAGGAAGAGATGGATTGAAAAGATGATGTGGTGGTATGATGTGATATAATGTATGAGGGGAAATATAGGACCTATCCTTAACCCAAATTCCCAAAAGGAAATATCCAGATTGATCGATCACAAAGAAGTGATCAATGCACAAATGAATCAAACAATGAAGAATATGAAGAAAGGTGAAAATCTTATAATCTACTATAGAAAGTATGTACTTGAAATCTTGAATGAATATAATGAAAATATCAAACTCAAAGTAGAGAAAATCTATTAAATGATGATTTTTGATGTCTATGCACAGTTTCAAGAAATTTTGTAACCTACTCCAGTCTAGAAATACTGAGACAGAGAAAACGCATAAAAATTTTGTCCTTCTAAGGGTAGGTTAACCTTGACCCAAATAGTAGGGCACAATCTTACCCTAAGGCACAATTTTACCCCAAAGAGTCAACCTTGACCTACACTACTCTGACAAAATTTATGTTTACAAATCCTACAAATTCAATGAAAAGGGTATCCAAATCTACACTTCAATTCATTGTTCCACACCTATACCTGCAAGAAAAATGGTCTATTTTTTTGGATGAGTGGTTTGCCTTGGTCAAACCCCAATTTGGAATCAACCTTAACAATGGCATTAAAATAGAGAATGATAGCAAGTAGTAGAAATAAATCTAACAATGAAGCTATGATATTCAATAGATATACAATTGTATTTGAAATGTAAACAAGTATGTTGATTTGAAAGCTTGAACATAACATTAGCAAATATAAATCAAAACCTCCATGATTTTATGCTTGGAATCCACCTTGAGAGAAGAATAAATAAATCTACAAGATGAAAAAAGGATCTTGAAGGAAGATCACATCACCATGATGACTAGATCTAGGGTTTGAATGATAAATCTTGTTCATGCTTGAACCAAATCCCTTCAAAGGCTTGAATTCTTCAATGGAAAACTTGAATGGAGACAATGGATTGGATACCTCCTTGAAAATTCTTTCTTGATCTTGCTTGAAATAATGGATCATCTGATATATTATCTTCTTATGCATTCTTATGGTTAGAGAAAATGAGAGGAGGAGGCTTCCTTACATAGAGATATAGGGCACAAACTTATAGAGAAGGCCAACATGGGATCATTTAATTCAAATTAACCTCAACCCCTAGAAATGGACTCAGATTATATTAAATTTAAGAGTCTACCATTCCAAAACCTAAAACAATTGACCTAGAAGTAGGAAAATGAATCTTTTTGAAGCTCGATATCCCAAAACTCCTAGAACTTGAAAATTGGACCTAGGGTTAGGGACAAGGTCAACCTTGCCCTAGGTTAGGATCAAGATCATTCTTCACCTAGGTCAAGCTCGAGGTTGACCTTGACCAAGAAAGTCAAAGTCCTTAGTTTCATAGAGAATTTTTTTAGAAAGAGGCTAGAGAGAGAGAGAGAGAGAGAGAGAGAGAGAGAGAGAGAGAGAGAGAGAGAGAGAGAGAGAGAAGAGTAGAACAAGGGGAAAATATCCAAATCAATGAAAAGATCTATGTAAGGTGCTTGACATGACCCTAGACCACATACTTGGAGGGCTAAATTCTCTTAACATAGAAGTGCTTCCATTTTAAGATGACACAGTATATAATATATAATATATATTATATTTTATATATATTTATACATATTATTATTCATGTTAATATAATATCATTTAAATGATGATTACACCATAGAGACATGTCTCTTCATGAGAGATTTCTCCTTCTCTCATTTTTATATGAGATTCAAACTTGTATTTGGAGATTATGAATAATAATGGCTATGATTCTACATTTGCAGAAATGATCCTAAAAATTAACAAAGGAGAGCCTACTACTTTACCTAAACTTGAGAAGAAAGCTATCAAGCAACAAAAACTAGTGCACATTGAATTATAGAAGAAACTTGCCAAGCATTAGGAAATTGGTTTCGAGCATTGGGAACAACATGCTAAGCATCAGTAAGTGATTACTAAATAACCAAAAGAATAGGATGAGATACATGAATTGCTACTTGAATTTACTATAGAAGATGAAACTAATGAGAAACAATAAGAAGTAAGAAGACAATAATGTGTACTAGGAAAATATGTGAGAAGACATCATGCACCAGATCAAATCATTAGAGACATAGATTCACGAGTCATGACAAGAAAAGGACTGAGAAGTGATACATGCTTATTATGTGAATTTGAGCCTAGATCAGTCAAGGATGCACTTGAGAATGAAGATTGGATTGCATCCATGAATGAAAATATTGAGAAAATAGAGAAGAACAAGACTTGTACATTGGTACCTAGACCAAAATATAAGAGTGTTATTGGTACAAAGTGTGTATTAAAAAACAAGCTGAATGAGAAAGGTGAAGTCACAAGAAACAAAGAAAGACTAGTTTGTAAGGGATATAAACAAGAAGAAGAAATTGACTATGGGGTGACATGTGGCCAAGTTTCCAAACTAGAAGGAGTGAGAACTTTTCTTACATGAATACAAAGGATTCAAAGTGTACCGATGGATGTCAAGTCTACATTTCTAAATGGAACTCTAGAAGAAGAATTCTATATTAAACAACCTAAAGGATTTCTTGATCCAAGAAATAGGAATATGGTATGTAAGCTACACAAAGCACTATATGGATTGAAACAATCCCCTAGAGCATGGTATGAAAGGTTGTATACATATTTGGTAAAGATTCATTTTGCAAGGAATAATGATAATGGTAATCTATACTTGAAGACTAAATCTAGAAAAGGAATACTATTAGCTGAGATATTTGTGGATGATACCATATTTGTAGGACAAGATTCATTGTGTCAATCATTTTCTAATGAAATGAAGAAATGAATATACATTACACAATCCAAGTACATGAAGGAGATATTGAAGACCTTTGGAATGGAAGACTCAAGACTAGTTAGTACATGTATAACTTCTAGACATTAACTTTTAAAGAATGATGATTCTACTGATGTGAATTAAACCTTGTATAGATCAATGATTGTAAAGTTGCAATATGTTGTTCACAACAGACTAGATATTGCACTTGTAGTTAGGATTTTTTTCTAGATTTTCTACAAATCCTAATGAGAATCACATGATGGCTATAAAAAAGATACTAAGATATCTAAAAGGAATAGAGGATTATTGATTGTATCACAAGAAGAATGAGAAGTTTGAACTAAGAGTGTATACTAATGCAGATTGGGCTAGAAATATTGATGACAGAAAGAGTACAAGAAGTGGAGCTTTCTTTCTAGGAAATAGATTAGTTTCATGGACAAGAAAGAATTAGAACTACATTTCACAATCTACAATAGAAGTTGAATATGTAACAACAATAGTTCATTGGTCTAACATATTATAGATCAAGGAATCAAAGAAGAGATCACTAAACATATTGTTATATTCTGTGATACCAAAAGTGTTATAAACATATCTAATAATCCTATGATGCACACCAAGACCAAGCACATTGCTATCAAGTATCATCACTTGAGAGAGTTGGTACAAGAAAAAAAAGTGAGATTGGACTGTGTGCATACAAAGGAATATATAATTGATATTTTCACAAAATATTTACCTAAGGATTCTCATGAATATCTAAGATGTAAATTAGGGGTGATTCCCCTAATTGAAGCTACCTAAGCTAAAGATGGAGCATTACATCAAATTTTTTTCATAATATCTTACAAATTTATACAGAAGGTCACACTTTAGGACCTACCTAGAGTTTATGAGAATAGTATGAGGAGTTTGAGCTGAAAAGTTGATAGAATTATAGTCTTTAGAAAGATGCAAATATAGTTTAGAGAACTGACATGGATATGTCTACATGTTGAAGATGTACGAGACAGATTGAAGTGTCATTAGCATTGTTGTCAAAGAGGGAGAGTATGCATTGTTACCTTATAACATGAGAGAGAGAAGTAATGCAGTTACCACATTAGTAGATATCTATCAAAGAGGGAGATCATGTTCTAATAGGATAGATGGAGCTATTATAATTGTGTCTAGAGGTGTTGCATATCAGAGCTACATAGATGAGAATCAAAATAAAACTAAGAACTAAGATTAGGGAGATTATTGGACATTGAGATGAGAATCAGAGTGAAACTAAGGATATTTATGAAGATCTTTTACTAAACACATAGGAAGTTGATTGAAGCAAGTCAAATGTTTTGGATTGCATGGTAAACTAGAGGTGTTTCCATCAATGCTCAAGAGAGAGATTGTTAGAAGATACAATTGGAATAATAGTTATGTCTTTATTGATTTCAAACCTTATTGGTGAGATAGTTTCTACCTAAGTAGAATGTATCAATTGATTGATGAAGAGGATTTGAAAAGAAGAGATAACAAGAAGACCTAGTGGAAAGGTCGAGTAATGTGGAACTATAATGGGTACTTGATTAGTTGGTACATTGGCAAGATAATGTATTTTTTAATGATTACATTAAGTGGAGAAGATAGTTGATTTTAAGCCTGCTTGAGATGATCAATGAATGACCAAATGCATAGGCTAAGCCAAGCAACATAGTAGAAGATTAGGGAACTTATAGTTGAAGTTGAGCTAGGCTAGTGTCAATCAAGTGAATAGTAAAAGATGACCAAATTTAGTGTCGATTGCACATTAGTAAAATTGATTATCAAAAAAGTCAAATTGAGTGAATATAGTATAAGCCAAGAAAGATATTTAGTATTGATTGAGTTACCTAGTGATGACTGAGGTCAAGGAATGTAGTATTGGCTAAGTGTTAGAATTTGATTGTTTATGAAGGAATTGAGATTCCTATCTGACAAAGTTGAATTTTTGGATTGGTAAAAGAACATAAAGGATAAGTATTAATAAGCCAAAACATTTAATGAAAGAGAAATCATATTTGAGCATATCTAGGCATGGATTAAAAGAGAAGTTTTGAGAAGTATCTAGAAGGTGAAGGAGGAAATATAATGATGGAAGGATTTGATGATTCTAACCTAACCCCAAGACCAGTGGTGATTTTTCATCAAAAAAAGATCAAAGCTACATATTTAAGGAGGCATAAGTATAACATAGAGAGGTTGGAGAAGTTGTTGATTTTATTGATCGATGAACTTAAGAAGAAGGCCTAAAGAGATGAGTAGAGGTGGAGTGTGATTGCTTGAAGGGTTTCCAAGTGAGTTAGTGATGGAGATATTAATGGAGGTCAGTCAGTAGATTAGTAGATGAGCTATATTGTGATCTATATTTGCAAAGTGAGTTGTACTTACCAGATCAACTTGTTGTTACTTTCTAACCATTGTATCAATTTTTAATCAAGGTTGACTTGATAATCATTTGTAAATCCTTTAATCAAAGTGACATTCTAATGGAATGTTCTTTAGTCCTCTAACAAGGCCACTCCTAATAGAGTGATTAAATCCTTTAATAGGGTCACACCTAATTCTATATTGTAAACTTTAATAGGGTTGGTTCCTAACAAAGCTCACTTTAGAAAAGTGAAAATTTGGTAGCATATTATTGGTGGTTTTTTTGAAATTTAGTTTCCATGTTAAATCATGGTGTTATACTTGTGTGAATGTTATTTGAGATGATTACTATTTAATGTTTTACATTCTACAAGTTGGTTACTACTGGGATAACAAACTGTATGTTACTATATGTTAAATTTCTATATGGAGACCAATTTGTTTAAATAATAGATCTAAGTTATTGAAAGTGGATGACATTTTAATTGGTACATCTAGACCTGAGGATAACTTGTTCACCCCCCCAACCCCCTCTTAGTTATTCTAAATCATTCTAACAAGGTCTTCTTTAAAAAAACCATATACCACTTCTCCTTTCTTATCATCATTTTTTGAATCATTGTGCTTTTCTTCAACAATATAGCATGATTTCTTCCCTTTTTCCTTGTAGTGCTTGTTCTCTCTATATTTGTGCTACTTCTTATCATTTTTTCCACTCTTGTTCTTATTAGGACATCTAGAAACAATATGATATATCTTATTTTATTTAAAACATATCAAAGGTAATTTATCTTTACCTCCAGGTAACCTCCTTGCAAGAAATGCTTAAATCTCATCCATATTATCCTTTGATTCTAACTTACTTTCATCCTTGCTGCTCTTTTCTTTCTTTGAAATTTCAATGGTTAGTGAAGTCCCTAGAGAATTTCTAATTGTAGGCACATTATTATCAACATTACTTAGTTCAAATGTAGTCAAAAAACCAACTAAACCATTAAGAGTAAGATCACTACCAAGCATAGTTCTAAATTCTTGACTTGTAGATACTCTTATAGCATAAATAGGAAATAGTGTTCTAAGAAGTTTACTTAAAACCTCTTCATTTTAGATGACACATCCTATAGTTTTGATTGTATTCACACTTCTTTGATTCAATTTACATATTGGACAATGTTCACACCTTCTTCCATCCTCATGTCATCATATTTTCCTCTCATACTTTATGCTAAGTTTCAATACATTTTGATATCCACCATGCATAAGGATTATCTTGCCCCACATTTCTTTAGAAGTAGCATGGTTTTTTACATCATCAAACTTGTTAGGATAAACCACAGACAGAAATAAAAACTACATGCAAATATAACCATTAACAGAAAATAATAGAACACATAGAAATGAACACAAGGCACCAAGATTTAACGTAGTTCACCCAATCCCTGGGCTACGTCCACCAAACAGCAAGTTCGATCTTATTACAATCCAGTGATTACAACCTGATTACAATCCGTAATCCCTTACAGCTCAATACCGCCGCAAGAACCAATTTCGTATCACAACATTATTAAAAAATACCCAACCCTAAGCCCTTTTATACAAGTATTAAACCGCTTTAGGGTTATAACATGTCGGCCATAATATGTCAGCTACCATGTCGGCTACTGCCCAAAAAAAATTTATGAAGTATGTACAGTGCTTTCCTGATCAGTCACCACAATCTAACAATCTCCCACTTGGGGAATCATGAGGCTCCACACTAAACAACAATCTCCCACTTGGAGACTGATCCTGTAGCAATACCACTACCACATGGGGCTCCCATTGGATCAAACCATCCTGGACTCTACTATTCTTTTATTCATGTTTAGTCTAAAAGACCAACCGAAGCTGAAGAGGAGTTCAGCTTCTCCCTTGTTGTAACCTTTGTAAACATATCTGCTGGATTGCCATTCGTATGTCTCTTCTCCAACTTTAACTGTCCATCCTTCAAAACTGACCGAATGAAATGGTACCGCAACTATATGTGTTTGGTCTTAGAATGCAGAGCTGAATTCTTAGCAAGATGAATGGCACTCTGACTATTTGTGAACAAATAATTATCCTTCTGAGGATCTCCCAATTCTTCCAAGAAGAACTGAAGCCATATCATCTCTTTGGCTGCCTCTGTAGCAGCAACATACTCTACCTCTGTAGTGGAGAGAGCATTAATCTTCTGTAACCTAGAAACCTAGCTCACGGCTGCCCCACCGACAGTAAAGACATAACCTGTAGTACTCTGCCTGGTATCAATATCTCCAGCCAAATTTGAGTCAACATAGCCCTGTAAATCAGTAGTAGAGCCCCCAAAGTGTAAAAACTTATTGGATGTTCCTATCAAATATCTGAGAATCCACTTGACAGCATTCCAATGCTCAAATCCTGGATGACTCATATACCTGCTAACGACTCCCACTGCATGTCCAATATCTGGCCTAGTGCATACCATAGCATACATCAAACTTCCTACAGCTGAAGCATAGGGTACCTTGGACATCTTATCCTCCTCTTCCTATGTCTTGGGACACATCTCCTTAGTCAATTTCAAATGACCAGGTAAAAGTGTGCTGACAGCTTTAGCATTCTCCATAGAGAAACATTGCAACACCTTCTCAACATAATTAGCTTGAGATAGCGTCAATGTTCTATTCTTCATATCTCTACAAATCTTCATACCAAGGATTTTTTTTGCTGCCCCCAAATCCTTCATATAAAATGCATGTGCTAATTGGCATTTTATGCCCTTAATATGATCCATGTTAGACCCAGCTACAAGCATATCATCAACATATAAACATAAAATAATGTAGCTATCATCATCCAACCTCTTAAAATAAACACAGTAATCTGAATGACACCTATTATATCCATGCTCATGCATAAAACTATCAAATTTCAGATACCATTGCCGAGGTGCTTGCTTCAAGCCATATAAACTTTTCTTCAATTTGCACACTAAGTTCTCCTTACCTTTGACCTCAAAACCTTGTGGCTGAGCCATATATATTTCTTCATCCAAATCACCATGAAGAAAGGCTATTTTAACATCCATCTGCTCTAAATGCAAATCTTCAGTAGCCACAAGACTTAAAACAGTACGAATAGAAGTCATTTTAACAACAGGAGAAAATATCTCATCAAAATCAATTCCCTTTCTCTGTCCAAATCCTTTTACAACTAACCTAGCCTTAAATCTTTTCTTACCTCCTTCCTCTTCTTCCAACCTGTAAACCCATTTATTCTGTAAAGCCTTTTTACTTGCAGGCAACTTGCACAAATCCCATGTCTTATTTTTTAGCAAAGAGTCCATTTCATCTTTCATTGCAGACTCCCACTGAATCTTAGTATCCACCTGCATAGCTTCATCATAACTTTCAGGTTCACCAACATCAGTAAGTAAAATAGAATACAAAGAGGGAGAAAACCTTTGTGGAGGTCTAATTTGCCTTGTTGACCATCTAACATTCACTATTGTGTGTGGTATTTGTTGTTGCAGTTGTTTCACATCATGAGGAATGGCTGGAACATCAGCTTTTGGAGTATCATCCAACACTACATAATCATCTTCTTTCTTCTCATGTTGCTGCAACAGATCTTTGTACAACACTTTCTCATTGAATATGACATCCCGACTTCTAATAATTTTAAGATTTTCAAAATCCCAAAGCTTATAACCAAATTCATTAATGCCATATCCAACAAAGACACATTTATTTGATTTAGCTTCTAGCTTGGTTCTATTTTCAGAGTCTATATGAGCAAAAGCTTCACAACCGAAGGTCTTGAGAAAAGAATAACTCACCTTCTTACCAGCCCATGCTTCCTCTGGAATACCATAGCCCAAAGGAGTAGAGGGACCTCTATTAATAAAATATACTGTAGTATTGACAGCCTCTACCCACATGTGTAAGGGCAACCCAGCATGCAACCTCATGCTCCTTGCACGCTCCATTGTAGTCATGTTCATGCGTTCAGCCACTCCATTTTCTTGTGGAGTCCTTGGAACAGTTTTTTGTCTATGAATACCATTAGTGGAGCAATAATATTCAAATTCGTGACTACAATACTCACCACCATTATCAGATCTGAGACATTTTAATTTCTTACCAGTCTCATTTTCAACCAAGCATTTCCATTTCTTAAAAGTTTGAAATACATCAGATTTCTGTCTAAGGAAATAAACCCATACTTTTCTAGTTGCATCATCAATAAATGTAACATAATAATGAGAGCCACCAAGGGAAGATACTTGGGCTGGTACCCATACATCTGTATGCACGAGCTCTAATTTCTCCTTTTTGTTTTCCTTCCCTGTCTTTACAAAACTCACTCTCTTTTATTTTCCATACACACAACTTTCACAGAAATCAATTTTCACACATTTTAGACCTGGTAAAACTTTCTTTGAATGAAGTACTTTCATACCTTTCTCACTCATGTGCCCAAGTCTATTGTGCCACATTGTTGTATAATAATCTATAGCAGCTATTTGTTCTCCCTGCTCAACTGTAGTTATTGTTCCTGAATATTCATTTTTCTCTGAAACAATCAAAGTAGAAGGAAAAATATGACCTGTACAAAGATATAAGGTGCCTAATTTCACACCTTTTACTACTATAAGGGAACCTTTTGAAACCTTCCAATTTTTATCATTAAAAGTAACTACACAACCCTCATCACCGAGTTGCCCTGCTGAAATTAAATTTCTTCTTAGTTTTGGAACATGTCTTACCTCATGTAGTAGCCAATGATTCCCATTCTGCAACTTAATCTTAATTTTTCCCTTTCCAACAATCTGACAGGGTTCATTATCCCCCAAATAAACAAGCCCAAAATCCCCTTGGACATAATCAATGAAATAACCTCTATGAGGTGTAGCATGAAATGAAGCACAAGAATCTAAAACCCATGAATCATCAACACTCTCTAAAGACAGAAGCAAAGCATCCTCTTCAGATTTGTTACTTACCACATTTTCCTCCTTGTCTCCATCTAATTTATCTCCTTAATTTTTCTTTCGGTTCCAGCAATCTTTCTTTTTGTGCCCTGGTTTCCCACAGTACTAGCAATCATTTGGTCCTCTCGATTGAGACCTCCTCCCCTTTGACTTTCCTCTTGATTTCCCACAATTTCCAGAGTTACTTCCTCTTTCAGTCATTTTGCCCCTGCTTTGTGCATTTAAAGCACTTCCTGATGTAGATCCACCTGAGGATTTTCTACGATTTTCCTCACTTAAATAACACCGATCACATCATCATATTTTAGGGTACTAGATCCAGGAACATAATTACTCACCACCATTACCAAGCCATTCCAACTTTTAGGCAAAGAACACAAAATCAAGAGAGCCCTAATTTCTTCATCAAAATTGATACACATAGAAGATAATTGACTAGTAATAGTATTAAACTCATTTAAATGATCTACAACAGATCCACCTTCTGCCATTTTCATATTAAATAAACGCTTCATGAGAAATACCTTATTTGAAGCGGAGGGCTTTTCATACAGTGTCATTAGGGTTTTCATCAAATCTTCTATCGTCTTTGCTTTTGTAATATTAAATGCCACCGATGGTGCCAAGCATAACCGAATGCTTTCAAGTGCCTTTCTGTCCAAAAGATCCCATTCAGCCTCTGACATAGTTCCCTGATTCTTGGCTTTTCCTTCCAACGGCTTCCATAAATCCTTCTAATATAAATAGTCTTCCATTTGCATCTTCCATAACTGGAAGTTCTTCCCATTAAACCTGTCAACCCTCAACTTACCCTCATCTGCCATCGCTTCCACTCAACTGTGAGACTCCCACTTAACTGTGAGACTTTCCTGCAGAGGATAGCTAAAAGACAACCTTGCTTCGATACCACTTGTTAGGATAAACCACAGATAGAAATAAAAACTACATGCAAATATAACCAATAACAAAAAATAATAGAACACATAGAAATGAACACAAGGCACAAAGATTTAATGTGGTTCACCCAATCCCTGGGCTACGTCCACCAAATAGCAAGTCCAATCTTATTACAATCCAATGATTACAACCTGATTACAATCTGTAATCCCTTACAGCTCAATACCACCGCAAGAACCAATTTCGTATCACAACATTATTAAAAAATACACAACCCTAAGCCCTTTTATAAAAGTATTAAACTGCTTTAGGGTTATAACATGTCGGCCATATGTCAGCTATAATATGTCAGCTACTGCCCAAAAAAAATTTATGAAGTATGTACAGTACTTTCCTAATCAGTCACCACAATCTAACAATCTCCCACTTGGGGACTGATTAGGCTCCATAGTAAACAACAATCTCCCACTTGGAGACTGATCCTGTAACAATACCACTACCACATGGGGCTCCCACTGGATCAAACCATCCTGGACTCTACTGTTCTTTTATTCATGTTCAATCTAAAAGACCAACCGAAGCTGAAGAGGAGTTCAGCTTCTCCCTTGTTGCAACCTTTGTCAACATATCTGCTAGATTGTCATTGGTATATATCTTCTCCAGCTTTAACTGTCCATCCTCCAAAACTGACTGAAAGAAATGGTACCGCAACTGTATGTGTTTGGTCTTAGAATGCAGAGCTGAATTCTTAGCAAGATGAATGGCACTCTGACTATCTGTGAACAAATAATTATCCTTCTGAGGATGTCCCAATTCTTCCAAGAAGAATTAAAGCCATATCATCTCCTTGGCTGCCTCTGTAGCAACAACATACTCTGCCTCTGTAGTGGAGAGAGCATTAATCTTCTGTAACCTAGAAATCTAGCTCACGGCTGCCCCACCAACAGTAAAGACATAACCTATAGTACTCCACCTGGTATAAATATCCCCAGCCAAATCTGAGTCAACATAGCCCTGTAAATCAGTAATAGAGCCCCCAAAGTGTAAACACTTATTGGATGTTCCTCTCAAATATCTGAGAATCCACTTGACAACATTCCAATGCTCAAATCCTGGATGAATCATATACCTGCTAACGACTCCCACTGCATGTGCAATATCTGGCCTAGTGCATACCATAGCATACATCAAACTTCCTACAACTGAAGCATAGGGTACCTTGGACATCTTATCCTCCTCTTCTTGTGTCTTGGGACACATCTCCTTAGTCAATTTCAAATGACCAAGTAAAGGTGTGCTGACAGCTTTAGCATTCTCCATAGAGAAACATTGCAACACCTTCTCAACATAATTAGCTTGAGATAGCGTCAATGTTCTGTTCTTCCTATCTCTGCAAATCTTCATACCAAGGATTTTTTTTGTTGCCCCCAAATCCTTCATAGAAAATGCATGTGCTAATTGGTGTTTTAGCCCCTTAATATGATCCATGTTAGACCCAGCTACAAGCATATCATCAACATATAAATATAAAATAATGTAGCTATCATCATCCAACCTCTTAAAATAAACACAGTGTTCTGAATGACACCTATTATATCCATGCTCATGCATAAAACTGTCAAATTTCAGATACCATTTCCGAGGTGCTTGCTTCAAGCCATATAAACTTTTCTAAAATTTGCACACTAATTTCTCCTTACCTTTGACCTCAAAACCCTTTGGCTGAGCCATATATATTTTTTCATCCAAATCACCATGAAGAAAGGCTGTTTTAACATCCATCTGCTCTAAATGCAAATCTTCAGTAGCCACAAGACTTAAAACAGTACGAATAGAAGTCATTTTAACAACAGGAGAAAATATCTCATCAAAATCAATTCCCTTTTTCTGTGCAAATCCTTTTACAACTAACCTGGCCTTAAATCTTTTCTTACCTCCTTCCTCTTCTTTCAACCTGTAAACCCATTTATTTAGTAAAGCCTTTTTACCTACAGGCAACTTGCACAAATCCCATGTCTTATTTTTCAGCAAAGAGTCCATTTCATCTTTCATTGTAGACTCCCACTGAATCTTAGTATCCACCTGCATAGCTTCATCATAACTTTCAGGTTCACCAGCATCAGTAAGTAAAATAGAATACAAAGAGGGAGAAATCCTTTATGGAGGTCTAATTTTCCTTATTGACCATCTAACATTCACTAGTGTGTGTGGTATTTTTTGTTGTAGTTGTTGCACATCATGAGGAATGGCTGGAACATCAGCTTTTGGAGTATCATCCAACACTACATAATCATCTTCTTTCTTCTCATGTTGCTACAACAGATCTTTGTACAAAACTTTCTCATTGAATATGACATCTCAACTTCTAATAATTTTAAGATTTTCAAAATCCCAAAGCCTATAACCAAATTCATTAATGCCATATCAAACAGAGACACATTTCTTTGATTTAGCTTCTAGCTTGGTTCTATTTTCAGAGTCTATATGAGCAAAAGCTTTACAACCGAAGGTATTGAGAAAAGAATAACTCACCTTCTTACCAGCCCATGCTTCCTTTGGAATACCATAGCCCAAAGGAGTAGAGGGACCTCTATTAATCAAATATACTGTAGTATTGACAGCCTCTGCCCACATGTGTAAGGGCAACCCAACATGCAACCTCATGCTCCTTGCACGCTCCATTGTAGTCCTGTTCATGCGTTCAGCCACTCCATTTTCCTGTGGAGTCCTTGGAACAATTTTTTGTCTACGAATACCATTAGTGGAGAAATAATCTTCAAATTCATGACTGCAATACTCACCACCATTATCAGATCTGAGACATTTTAATTTCTTACCAGTCTCATTTTCAACCAAGCATTTCCATTTCTTAAAAGTTTGAAATACATTAGATTTCTGTCTAAGGAAATAAACCCATACCTTTCTAGTTGCATCATCAATAAATGTAACATAATAATGAGAGCCACCAAGGGAAGATACCTGGGCTGGTCCCCATACATCTCTATGCACAAGCTCTAATTTCTCCTTTTTGTTTTCCTTCCCTGTCTTTACAAAACTCACTCTCTTTTGTTTTCCATACACACAGCTTTCACAGAAATCCATATTCAACCATTTTAGACCTGGTAAAAATTTCCTTGAATGAAGTACTTTCATACCTTTCTCACTCATGTGCCCAAGTCTATTGTGCCACATCATTGTATTAGAATCTATAGCAGCTATTTGTTCTCCCTGCTCAACTGCAGTAATTATTCCTGAATATTCATTTTTCTTTGAAACAATCAAAGTAGAAGGAACAATATGACCTGTACAAAGATATAAGGTGCCTACTTTCACACCTTTTACTACTACAAGGGAACCTTTTGAAACCTTCCAATTTTTATTATTAAAAGTAACTACACAACCCTCATCACCGAGTTGCCCTGCTGAAATTAAATTTCTACTTAATTTTGGAACATGTCTTACCTCATGTAGTAGCCAATGATTCCCATTCTGCAACTTAATCTTAATTTTTCCCTTTCCAACAATCTGACAGGGTCCATTATCCCCCAAATAAACAAGCCCAAAATTCCCTTGGACATAATCAATTAAATAACCTCTATGAGGTGTAGCATGAAATGAAGCACAAGAATCTAAAACCCATGAATCATCAACACTCTCTAAAGATAGAAGCAAAGCATCCTCTTCAGATTTGTTACTTACCACATTTGCCTCCTTGTCTCCATTTGATTTATCTCCTTCATTTTTCTTTCGATTCTAGCAATCTTTCTTTTTGTGCCCTGGTTTCCCACAATACCAACAATCAATTGGTGCTCTCGATTGAGACCTCCTCCCCTTTGACTTTCCTCTTGATTTCCCACGATTTCCAAAGTTACTTCCTCTTTTAGTCATTCTGCCCTTGCTTTGTGCATTTAAAGCACTTCCTAATGTAGATCCACCTGAGGATTTTCTATGAGTTTCCTCACTTAAAATAACACCGATCACATCATCATATTTTAGGGTACTAGATCCAGGAACAGAATTACTCACCGCCATTACCAAGCCATTCCAACTTTCAGGCAAAGAACACAAAATCAAGAGAGCCCTAATTTCTTCATCAAAATTGATATCCACAGAAGATAATTGACTAGTAATAGTATTAAACTCATTTAAATGATCTACAACAGATCCACCTTCTGCCATTTTCATATTAAATAAATGCTTCATGAGAAATACCTTATTTGAAGCGGAGGGCTTTTCATACAGTGTCGCTAGGGTTTTCATCAAATCTTCTGTCGTCTTTGCTTTTGTAATATTAAATGCCACCGATGGTGCCAAGCATAACTGAATTCTTTCGAGTGCCTTTCTGTCCAAAAGATCCCATTCATCCTCTGACATAGTTCCTTGATTCTTGGCTTTTCCTTCCAACGGCTTCCATAAATCCTTCTGATATAAATAGTCTTCCATTTGCATCTTCCATAACTGGAAGTTCTGCCCATTGAACCTATCAACCCTCAACTTACCCTCATCTGCCATCGCTCCCACTCAACTATGAGACTCCCACTTAACCGTGAGACTTTCCTACAGAGGATAACTGAAAGACAACCTTGCTCTGATACCACTTGTTAGGATAAACCACGGATAGAAATAAAAACTACATGCAAATATAACCAATAATAGAAAATAATAGAACATACAGAAATGAACACAAGGCACCAAGATTTAATGTGGTTCACCCAATCCCTGGGCTACATCCACCAAATATCAAGTCCGATCTTATTACAATCCAGTGTTTACAACCTGATTACAATTCGTAATCCCTTACAACTCAATACCACTGCAAGAACCAATTTCGTATCACAACATTATTAAAAAATACCCAACCCTAAGCCCTTTTATACAAGTATTAAACCGCTTTAGGGTTATAACATGTCGACCATATGTCAGCCATAATATTTTGGCTACCATGTCGGCTACTGCCCAAAAAAAAAATTTCGGGGCGATGTCCTGAACTCCACTATTTATGAAGTATGTACAGTACTTTCCTAATCAGTCACCACAATCTAACAAAACTCAAGGTCATTTAATGTAGATACCGTCTTACTCATCATACTATTGTGTTCTTTCTTTTAATTCATCTTCTCTATTATCATAGGAGGGTTTGGAGTAGTGTATTGATGGTCCAAAAAGTAAATGGCATTGTCTCTAATCCAAGATAGATGAATCCTCATCCTTCTTTAACATGAAGATAAATTCTCCTTGTTCATCTTTGGTACCTCTCTCTTATACATTTTTAGATCTTTAGCTCAAGTACCTTAAAGACTAGTCCTTCAAGAACTCATCCCTGATACCAATTGTTAGAGAGCTAGGGGTGAATAAGTTATTACTAGTTATCCTATGGACCTTAAAAATACTTTAGTACCAACTTAAACTTATTTAACTTTTAGATCAATAAGTCAGTAACCACATCAAACATCATTATTCAAACTTATATGATGTTCACATTAAACTTGTTAACTTATTGTTTCTTAATATACCAAGTATTAGAGTAATTATCTAGTTTATACTAAGTTGCAATATTTAACAGATAACAAAAAAAACTTGCAACCCAATAAACATTCAAACATCTGACACAAGTTTATAATGTGGAAACTCTATAAAGGGAAAAACCACCTAGGAAACAACAACCCAAATATTTTCACTCTTCTAAAGTGATCTCTACTAGGATCTAGCCTTGTTAAAGCTTACATGCACATTTTTAGTGTGACCTTGTTAGAGGGTTTTTACCAAAGATCATCTAGAACTTATCACTCCTTGACATTTCTAAAGTGTGGCCTACTCTAAAGGTATTACGAAAAATTACTATTTAATGTTACCATTTAGGATTTCAAAGATTTTTTAGGTCCACTTGATTAAGATATTTTTCTACTACAATGGTAAGAAATTAATAGTGAAATGATCTATTAGGTTTTAGCACTACCTTTCTTGTTTAAATCTCTACTTCTCTCAATCTCTTCCTTTTGATTACTTTTTGGTTGATTTACTTATAACTTCCTCAACTTGATCTTTGCAATACATTTATGCTCGGTTTACCTTCTTTCTTATTTCATCTTCAACTTCAACAATAATCAGAAACAATTAATGACAAGAAATATCATGTTCATTCCTTTGAATAGAAAATTTTTGGGATTGTAGAATCTTCCATATGTTTTCACTTAATCATGATCATCAATCTTCATCAATTTTAAATTCATTGAGTCTAGACACTTGGGAAATATAAATCTTCCTTGAACTTTGTGCTTCATTTAAAATTGTTAATTCTCCTTCATTAGATCTCTTTGAATTCCTCAAGGTTTTGATCTCATGACAAACTTCATCCTTATCTTTTAAAATTCTCAAAAATTATTTATTTTCATCAAATGTTGGCCTTAGATTAAGTCTTTTTTGAACTTTTTCTTCCTATTGATGCTTGGTGAGCACTACAACTTTCTTAGTTAATACTTGACTTGATAGCCACTATGTTCATTCATTTATTTCTAAGGTGCTTGATGACAACTATAGGATCTTGGTTAATACTATTTTTCTTCATTCATCATGTAGTCTAGTCAATGTAACTTTACATAAATATACATCTTTCTTAAGATCATGTAAAGCAATCAAACCAATGTTATACTATAAGATTTTAACTTATTCAAGTGCCCATTGAATACCATACACTTATCAACACTCTAACTCATTAAACTTTCTTCAAATCCTCTTCATTAATCAAATGATATGGCACTCTAGTGGATAAGCATAATGTCTAACTAATTAAGTCTTGATACCAACAACAACATAAAAAATGATATGACTCTTACACATATATTAACAAAATTATCAGTTGGGGCTAACACTGATTGGTTATGAACTAAACTATATGCCTATTGAATATGTATTCTTAATAGTTGTCTTTGCTACTCAAAAGATTAGACATTACATGTTGAATCATAAGACATTTCTAGTGGCAAGAATAGATCCACTATAATATCTTCTTGGTAACTTAACTCTTACAATATGTGTAGCTAAGTGGTTAATGATTCTTTGTGAATTTTATATTGAATACATAAATAGAAAATCAATAAAAGGTCAAGTCATAGCTTATCAACTTGCAGATGCACTAGTTCCAGATGATCTCCCTTTACTATAAGATTTTCTAGATGAATAATCTTCTTAGTTACATCATCTAATGAATAGAAGCTCTTCTTTGATGGATCACACACTCCAAATGGTCCTAGGGCTGGTATCATTTTTGTTACACCACAGGGAGATATAATCATGTAGTCATATAAAATAACTTTTGAATACACAAAACATTTCTTAGTATTAGGCCTTGATCATAGGACTAAGGATTTATCTACAATGAAATATAAAATACATAAAAATGTTTGGTGACTCTTAATTGGTTATCCATCAAGTGAATGATAATTATGAAACAAAGGATGAGAAATCTATCCCCTATAAGAATTTTGTTGATATTCTTAAGAATAGGTCTGAATTCATCACATTCAATCAAGTCCCATGAGTTCAAAATAAACTATTCGATACAATGAATACTATTTCATCAATGCTTGATATGTCATAGAATACAAAGAGATGATTCTTGGTAGGATAATTTCTTGTGATATCCTTTAAAAGACAACAATATGAGATGATGTATGAAATTTTTGGTCCCAAATCTCTTTGGTATGAGCCCATATATGATTACCTAACTATCCAAACCTTCCCTCTTGACCTATCTAACAACTAATTTCAATCCTTTATATGTTAGGCCTCTAGATGTGTTATCATTGATAATGCCCTTTATAGACATTCCTTTAACCAAACCCTCCTCGACTGTCTCAATTTGGAAGAAGCACAAAATTTATTATGTGAGGTAAATGATAGTATATGTGGAGGTCATTTTAATGGTATGAGTTTAGAAAAAAAAATGCATTAGAGCTAGATATTACTATTTAACCCTAGAACGAGATGACCATAGTCTCATAAAGATCTATTATAAACATCAAATGCATGGTGATCTAATTTATGCTAGTATGCACTAGCACAAGAGATTCATTTGATAATATCATTGTGGCCTTTTTCTCAAATGAGATTTAGATATTATAGGTTAAATTCATCCTACTTCATCAAATGGCCATAAGTACATAATAATAACACAAAATATTCAATAAAATAGATATAATCTATTCTCATAACATATATCATAGGTAAGAAGATTGCAATATTTATTTTGAGCTATATTATATGTAGACATGAGATACCTTTGGCTATTATTACAAATTATGGTTTACCATTCAAAAATTAAGATGTGACTAAACTTTGGGAAAAAATTCCAAATTCAACAATATTTCTCTTCTATATATTATCCATAGGCTAATGGTCAAGATGAGGCATCAAATAAAACTATAATCAAAATCCTCTAAAATGTTATCAATGATGTGAGTAGAGATTAGTAGATATAGGTAAGTCCAATAGTATGGGTGTATTACACCAAAATTCACACCCCTAAAGGTGTCACTCCTTATTCAATAGTTTATGGTGCAAAAGAGATACTCCATTTTGAAGTTGACATACCATAATTAAGAGTTCTTTGTATTACTTGATTGATGAAGAGGATTATAGGGTATCCAAACTACATGAGCTAAAAATAATAAATGAAAGGAAATAGGTTGCAATAGATCATTGAAAAGCATATCAAAACATACTTAATTGAGCTATAATAAGAATGTCATAGAGTGAATTTGAGGTTAGATATTTGGTCCTTCATGTAATGCTAAGAATTATAAAATAGAGACAAACCAAGAAAATTTGAAGCAAATTGGCTAGGGTCTTTTGGAGTCACTACAACTTTTGGGTTTGGGGCATATAATTTGGCAACACTTGAGGGAGAATCATTATTAAGCCCTATCAATAGAGAAACATCTCAAAATATTACACATTTAAGAAAAATGTCTTGATGAAAACCTGACAATAGGTGTCTTGGCAATAAATAAAAGTAATACAAATAAAATAGTTTCACTCTATAGTGAAAATATGGAAATGAGCACTCGAGATAAGTAACATGGTGAAAATATGGAAAATATGTACCACAACTAGTGATCATGGAAATAACAAGTAATAAATATAAATAAATTCTCCCTATAGTGAAAACCTGGAAAACGGGTGCCATAGGTAGTGGTTGCTTCTCTATTATCTATCTTTACTTTGTCTAGTTTGGTAATTTACACCTTCATCTACCTTATTGATCACTTTTTATATGTTCATTACCAAACACTTTGACATGGGCCTATCATTTATATACTAGTTATTTTCATTTGTCCCATTTGTTCTTTTGTAGCTTTTGACTCATCAATTTTTAGTGTCTTTCCTTCTTGCATCCACCATATCACATGTATCAAAAACCCTAGTATTTAGTTCTTATGTGAAACACATAATTTGGAGTTGGGGACAATTCTCAGAACATGATTAGCAATCATGGTTACTTTTCATTAAAAAATTGGAGGCACTACACATAAATAGTTTAAAATCTTGAAAAAAAATACTAAAAACCAAATAATGTCCTGAAAAAATCGTAAAAATAAATAATATCCTAAAATATTGTAAAAAGACCTAAAAAGAGCAAAGAATTTTTTTAAAAAAAACCTTTAAAGTAAAATAATAATAATAATTTTTTTTTAAAAGAAACAAAGTGTCAACTTTTTTAACACTAGTACCATTTTCTTTCATTTGTCATTTTATCTCATTTTTAATAAGTTATCATTTGCAATAAGGCAGACAAACTTTTCACTTTAAAAATCATGCATCAATAGACAAAAATATAAAGTCCTATCAGTAATTAATTTGGTCAAACATTTCATTATTGATCAATCAATCATCATTATCTAATCATTTTTCACTTGTCCTATTGACATTTTGTCTTACAAGGGATGTGCATCCTTCCCAAAACTACACATTATCATTATCTTATAATGTGTCTTGGATAAAATGTGTCCTTGAAACTAGGTATGTTAATAATAATTATTATTATCTTTTATTTTTAAACTATCAACTTTGGTAATTAGATCTAGTAGGTTGTTAGCTACCTTGGTTTAGTAAATCTTATCTTTTGTTGATTTCATTATAGCACCATGTACCTATGCTAGTTGAGCATTTCACTAAGTGATGAGAGTGGACAAGATGGTTCATGATCTTTTGTTTGACTTGTCTTATTATCATCAATTTTATCATTTCCATGTTCCTATGCTACTCGAGGATACCATTGGGTGGTGAAAGTGGCCATAATGGTTCATGGTCCTTTGTTCTAGCTTTTTCTTATATTTGTAGCATGTTCTCATGAAATTATTGGGCATGGATATCAACCAATGATGTATGTGTTCATAGTGGATTGTGGCATTCCTTGTCTACATTATGTCCAATCTCATACAAAAAGGATCACATGATCTCGCTGATTCTATATGTATTTGATGTGATGCATCCAATCTTCTAAGAAATAATCTCTATAAAATATGAGCAATGCACTAATAAAGAAAAGAAAGGTTTGATTTTTTTCTTTTATTTTGATTTATTATCATTTTGGTCCATGTCTATCAAAGCTGGTTTTATTTTCCTTTCAGTTTGTCTTATTTCTCTCTTTGACTAGTTTGACTTATATTCAGTCATGTGTATTTGGCTTTATTTTCAAAAAAAATAGCCTCTTCTTTTCAAGTTTCATCCAATTTTTTTGAGGGGGGGCCCTTGCAAATTTTTGTCTAAGTTTTTGTCCTTTAAGTGTGGTCTTTCTTTTTTCTTAAAACAACTCTTAGAATCACATTGTCTCAAAGAGGGACAAAATGTAGACACCAAAACATGGTCACCACCCCTATCTTCCATTTTTCATCGTCTTGTGTACCATTGATCAATTTTAGCTATTTTTTTATTGATTTTGAAGAATTTTAATTATTTTTCATTTATTATCTATCATTATCCCCCTTTGATTTATTTTAATTAATTTATCATTTTGTAGTAAGTTTAATTAAATAATATTCATAATTATTTAATTAAATGTTCTTATGTGGTAATATCCCCTTTTTGTTTTCATTTATATACATTTTCTTTTCTTTTATTTCACCTTCAAATTTTAAATGGCTTTTTATTATTTTGTTTAATCCTCTCATTATAATATTTTACTATGTAAATAACCTTTGGATTTTTTGGAGGGAAATATGCAAATTTAGTTTATTATTGGGCCTTTATTAATGATTGTTGGCTTTTTTCTTAAATTATCTATTTCATCTTTTGTGTATGTTCATTTTCAATTGTATTTTCTATTTAATGGTCTTCTCCATCCATTTTCTATTAACCACATTTTGAGTATCATCACATTGTTACTTTATTTTTACACTTTCTTTTCAAAGTCTATATTAGTCCACTTGTCCATAAGAGTAACATCAAATTAATGAGGAGAAAGAAGATCAATGGAGCAAAAATAAAGGGAAACTTGCATTATATGTTTTCATTAGTTTATGAAAAAATATTAGGTTAAAGCTTCATTGAGTGATTGAGATAATTTAAATATGATTTAATTGCCTTTGTGGAGATGTGGATTTCATATTCTAAAAAAAAATTATTCTCCCTATCTACAATATGCAATTATATCTCTTTTTTTTTCTTATTCTATTTTCTCCACTTGATATAATTCTATTTTTTATCCTATTCACTGGTGATTTATAACCTTGTTTTATTTTTCATCTCTGTCCTTCCAAAAAGTCATAACCCTTCATAATCACAACCCTTTCAAAAAGTCATAGTACTCCATAACTATAACATTTTCAAAGAGTTACAAACTCATAACTATTGTAATGCCCCACCCATGAATCCTTGGATATAAGGATCAATCATAAACTAACATATTTGTTTTATTAAATAAATCATGAAATGTACTTACACCATACATGATAACTTAAACCAAACTCATCTAATGAACCAAAAATTCCCAAGATAATTATTTATTTCCAACATATTAATTTCCATCTAGATGATTAATATTCTAATCAAATATAAGCGAGTAAAAATGATTATTGAAGCACATATACATATATATCTACAAGTAAGCAACTATAACATCATACATCTACCATCTAATCTCATCACAGTATAAATCAACTAATGTACTCCATCAAAATAGGAATTTTGGCATCAAACATACATGTGAAATAACAAGAGTAAAAGAGAAGAGAGATTTAAGAAAGGGTTCTATAACTAGAATAATATTATCCCTATTATCTAATCTTTAGTAGTGGTATAGCTAGAAATACCTCTGAACCACATAGAAATCATAGGCCCACCCTACTATGCTCATGGAGATAGAAAATCAAACATAGTAGTATAAGACACATACAAAAGGATTGAAATACAACAACCAAAATTATAACTCAAGATAACATAAATGATCAAGAATGCAATGCAGTACTTTACGTCACTACTTAGAATAGTCTATATGATATTGTGTAGGGACTGTAGTGGAAAGTAGTCACTTGGCTCACACTAGTAAAAGTAGTATATGGTATGGTAATTCAACTCCATTAGGAGGCCTCATACTAGACCTCATACTATGCCTAGACACCAAATTTCAAAGAAGAATGAAAACTATCTAGACATACCAAACTTGCACCATCTCCATCAAGGAATATAACTACCATATAGATCGATAGATATAATATCTTACATTTAGTTTTATTAGCACATTTATTTAGTTGGTTATCACTTGTCTAAACCTCTCCACATTACCTTGTCGACCACTTTTGGGTAAGGATAACCATGAAAATCCACTCTACAAGCCTACTCGATATACCATTTTCTCATTATACATTAATTTCCACAAGGAAAAGAAAAATCCCAACCAAACCTCCAAATTAATAATTACTCAATTGGCCTATAGCCAAGAGTCCAAGTCTTTCAAGATCATGTCATGGGTGCACTCATGTGCACATGGGTGGGCACAATTAGCTCTATGTAAAATAATGAATCATAAATATGCAAGGGGATAGATTTAGGAAATGCAACATTGCAAGAAAATCATAAGTACACTCATGAAAGTAATTGAGAAAAAACTAAAAGAAAGCACAACAACCCAGAGGGTATAAGTACAATAACATAGCTTAGTTGGCCACTATGCCAAGAGCATAGATCCCCAAGGTGGTCTTATTAAATAAACATGGGGTACAAACATCCCTAGCTATTCTAGGATAAGACACACACTTTCCCTTAATCCAAAAAGGAACTCAACATCATAAAAGTCAAATTCCAGTAAAATTTGACAAGGTTTATAAAATCAATGTTTAAACTTAATAACTTTTTTGATAACTATATAACCCCAAATGTACAAACATACTCATTGTTCAAATGCTCCCTTAAGACTCGACTCACTCTTAGAAGTCACAAAGGCTAAGGGGGGAACATATCACAAATTATTAATGAAACATCTTGTACCCTATTTTAATTAATACATATGTTCCTCAAATCCAAAAAATGACATACATTAATCCACATTAATATTGTTTCATACAAAGCATTTCTATATATCAACTCCTATATAGATCAAGAAATCATGAAATTTTTAGCTATAAATGTCTCATAATTTTTTTTTCCTTGGCAATATTATAATCACGATACACATTTCAGCCTTAATATAGAAGCATAATTGAAGTTTTGACCCATTTTGTTTCTATCTAAAATCTATGCATAGTTTAGAACAACCAATTAGTTATATTATTTTTCCACCATTTATTCTTTAGTAGACATGCCAAATCACACAATAGCACTTGAATTAATATCATTCTTCACCTTTCCAAATAAATAAATATCTAACTAATCATTTTAAGATCTCTAATCATCTCAAAGACACTATTTCATGGTACTTTTCAAATATGTAGTATTAATAATACCATTAGCATCAAAATGCAAAAAGTATGATGATACAATAACATAAGAAACATGAATATCTACTTCTATAATAATATGAAATAATAAAGATATGCATTTACAATAATACAAGGCTTGAGAGGGAGTATGTACTTGGGTATGATCTCATATGAATCTATATCTCACTCAATAGCTTGACTAAGATGGGTTACTCATCATATGGTGGAGCCTTTCATACAAGACCACATGAATTATATCCCATTTCAGAGTAAGGTGTTTATTCTCTAAGGGAGAGTCACCACTATAAGGTAGGTAGTGATCATGACTACATAACATTCTCATATACATCTATACCATGGGGGTTTCTTGCATCTACTTCTTGGTATGCACTCTTCAAGACCATCTCCTCTAGTCTTGAAGAGGAATCATGTTACAACACAAGATCATGTATCAAAAATAATAAGAAAAATAGCTTAGCCAACAAGATCAATAAATAAAAGAAAGTATATCCTCAACTCTAATAATAAGATAAGAAAATCTCACAATTTGTGGCTAAACCATCACCAATAACATAAATAAATTTATAGCCCACATAAGAAAAGATAAAGAAGATATCATAAAAAAATTTACACTACATAAGTATGCGACTACATTTTTCCACTCAATGAGGAAGGAATAATTATTTGGTTGTCATGATAATCATACACATTTCATTGCAAGATCTCATAGATAATAAAGCATGGGGTCTAAATCTCAACATTTTTCCTGACATCTAGTGGATGGATGAAGAATGTCACTTACCCAATGTGACCCTGCACAATGTAGGAAAAACACATAATGGTCACATAGTAGTGTACCTCGTGGAGAAAATACACACAAGTCACACCTCACATAGAAATACCTCTAAATATGTGATTGTTATAGCCAACATGATGTAGAGAATCCTCTTATGATGCTCAACATGTTTATAAAACCCAACACAATACTTGTCCTACTCACATAAGGACTTAACCAATAGGACTCTCCTAGCCCTTAAACCCTCAAGATCTTATAATGGTGAGAAATTATCAACAAACAAATTATCTTTCATTGCAAACATGACAAACCGATTTCAAATCCAAATCTGATTACAAACTTCATAAATTGCTTAGCATCAAATTCTAAGTGTATAACTCACTGAAAATTTCTCTTAATCCCTCTTGTACTATAAAAAAAATTCTTTTGCTATAATCAATTAATAATTCCTATCTAATTTACTAATCCCATTAACATAGACATTTCACAAAACAAACTTTAACACTCTTAATCTTGATGACAACTTGATCACTATCCCTATCAACTAAGACCATTTCCTTTTGGATACTCACAAACATAAAATCAATAGTTGGTTACTCAAACCGAAAATCTAAAGCTTTTCCCACACTTTATAACCAAAATTCACACTTTTAACATCAAAATAAATTTGAAATACAACTTCATTATTTCAACTAAACAATCATCTTTATCTTTTCAACTTGGAATCACTTCACCCTATCTTCTCATCCATTTCCTTCTCATCCCTATCTCAAATTAGGTAGAAAGATGATATAGAAGTGAAATGAAGTGAATTCAAGTAGGTAAGAGTTATATACATGAAGAAATGAGGATGCCCCAACAAAGATTTGAAGATTAGACCTCAAAAGATCAGCTAACTACATAAAAGAAGAAAAAAATTAAAATACAACATTGACAATCAAGATGAACTTAGATTTTGATTTTAATCCCAAAAATGGATCTAGGATGTTGAAATTAGCTAGGGGTACAATTTTCACAAAATTCTGAGGAGTTTGAAAAATGGGCCAAAATTGGGTCAAAGGACTATATAAGGGGTCCAAGGGTCATTTTCAATTCATTTTTTCTTTTGTGAATTAGAAATACTTTGAGTGGTTTGAGAGAGCAAGTGATGGCTCTGGAAAGTATTCCAACTCACCAACATCATTTCGAGCATAGTTGGTTGCACAATCGACCTCCAAAGTATGAGGACTCATTAATTTTTCACAATTTTTGAGCATTTTGGTCATTTATTGCATGTTTTAGCATATTTTTATGCATTTTTATGAGTTTTGTGCAAAATATCATGTGATACTTTAAAAGTGTCACATTCCTACTATGAAAAGTATCACATGATACTTCTAAAAATGACTTTGTATTGCACGGGTATTACAAATTTTATCATATCAGGAGTACCCAACAATCACACGACACTATGTGAAGTATCACACAAGAAAAAAATATCACACACATATTATGAGAAGTATCACATGAAACATTATCAATAAAAAGTACAACACCACTATTATGAAAGGTATCACATAGTTAATTCTTGAGCATTTTATCATGTTTAGGGGTAGAATTTGATCATGTGAATTTTGTTTTCTTTCATGCTTAGTTGTTTGTAAATTTTACTTGATCCATCATGAGTGATATTAACATATTATAGCTTCTTGTTTTGGTTATGTAGATATTTTTTCCATCATTTCTTATTCAAGCCCATAAGATGGTAGGGTTACAAGTCATGGGACATCTAGAGGATGGTGAGATTGTAGTATCAGAGACTATGGGCTTTAGTTGGTTACTGCATATGCCCCATATTTGAGAAAACCATGGCTTATTGATAGCACTAGTTGAGAGGTGGTACAATTAGCATAAAACCTTTCATTTTCCCACTAGTGAGGCTACCATTACTCTTAAGGATGTGTATCACATCCTTCATGTACCATGCCGCAGTGATCTGGTGAGTAAGATAGACATGTCTTGAGATTTTGTAATTTTGGTTCCTAATTTCCATATGAGGTGTACTAACATGAGTGCATGCATGTCAGAGGTTTACTATGATCAAACCCTAATGGAGGGGAGATTATCAATGTAGTACTTATTTGAGGATGTCACCATCCTAGACTACCATCTCAGTTGGGAGTGCTTGATAGAGAAGTATGGGGATTAGTATCTCATACCCTACATTGTGTGTTTGTTGGTAGCCCAAACCCTGGTCATAGATAGGAGCTAGAAGAGCTTCCCTTTGGGATAGGGTTGGTTAGTAGAAGACTTGATTATTCATCCTTAGAGGATGGTATGGGGACTAGAGATCCTCATAGACATGTACCATGAGCTCCATGGGATCACATATTAGGAGGGGAGGACATGGGCCTCCAGTGCATTTTTGGTCTAGATTTGGGTGTGGGAGCACATAGCAATAGTGTGGCTATGGGTACAGCCTAAGGAATAGAGACATCCCTATATCAATAGATATGTTTTCTTAATTCTATGGTCTCATAGTAGAGATGTGACTTACTGTAGGATGTTATTTGATGAGATGACATCATTTATATGGAAGCCTTATCAATAATGCTTGAGGTGGTCAAATGCATGGAAGTTGGAGTATATGTGCTACTATAGACCTCTCATGGGTAGGCACTCAAAGATTTTTTATCATTTTTTCATCAATAAAGTGTGGAAACATTGTGATGTCCCCATTTTGACAAGTAATTTAAATAATAATAAATACTTTATATAAAGTAATATTAATAAATAATATTATGATGCTATAAATAATATTATATTATGTATGTCATATTATAATAGTAATACGAATGAAATAATAAATAATGATAAAGATACGTTTAATATAGAAATACTATATTAATAAAGTATTATAATATAATATAATATATATAGTTGATATATTATAATAATGTATAATATATCTTATGATATTGATCAATATAATCAAAGCTTATATATATATATATCAATACTATGATATACCCGATTAATGAATAAATAATATTTATAACAAGTAATATTATTAATAATGATAGATATAATATATGTTATATGTTTAATATATGGTATATTATATAAATATATATAATTAATATAATTATAATTATTAATATAATATAATTATTATTAATGAAAAGACATGACTCTACGAAACATATACAAAATCAAAACATTGAGAGAAATATCACATTGAATATTATTAGGCTAATACAAATAGAAAGGAAAATTAGTAAAATGTTCAAAATGGGACATTACAAGTGGTATCAGAGCATGATCTTGCCATCCTGTGGTGAAAATTTCAAAACAAAATGTTAAAAAAGAACATAAAGGCATTGATAGATAAATCTGCATTGAGACAAAAATAATGGCATTATATATAAACTACAATACAACACTCAAAATTCAATTCAAAAAAGACATCATTTATCAATACAAAATATACATCAACCACTTATGAATAAGGATTTGATCTTAATCTAGGCTGCCAAATGATTCACTATTGACCATACATGCTTACGCAACCCATTATACTTTTCCACTGCAGATAAACATTGGTGATCAAACATACAGATACAAACTGCATGGCCATTCATACCTATCCAATCAATAGGCAAAATTACACCCACTCAACCAAGGCTACAGAACATTATGACCAAGGAAGGGAAAGATGGAAAATCAATTCATTTATAGTGGAGATCAATGGAGAATAAGGAAAAGAGTACGTTTGAATGCAAGGCAGGCATGGCCAGGGCCCTTATTGCTTTTGATTGTTCTATCAATGTTAGTCATCCATCAGTAGTTGTATAATGCACACAAGTGGCTAATTCATTCGAATTACACAAATCACAGTAGGACTTTGAAAGCAGATGACTTTTCAAGCACATCCAGCTACGTGAAAGTGATTCCATGATTCACCCTAAATCAATGCGGCATGACCAAACATTTAAGAGTGACATTAGGAAGATACAAAATAAATAAATAAGGAGCATTAAAATTAAAATGTGCTACTGCTATGATAAATGGGGACCCTGCTTCACAGGCAAGATTTCATCTCCAATGATCTTGTTTTTGGGAAAATTACAAAACCAATCCGCTCCTTATTTCAACATGAACAGATCCGCACGTACACACCTTGTATTTTCTAGGTTTTGAAGATTCATCTTTACCGCTAGTGCAATGATCTAGTGTTTGATGAATATTATTGAAAGAGTGTGAAGTCATGATTCTCGAATTCCATGTAAAGGAAAAGGAAAACTAATGGACAAAGGAGATCAGACCTAGGAAGTAATAAAGTAATAAGGAAGACCAGACCTTGTCATTTAATCACCACAAACATTGAAGGATTAGGTAGAAGAAAATATGATTGGGTTATCAATAATATTATGAGTTTGATTGAATGATATTAGTTATCAGTCTAAGACAAATAGATATAGAGTAAGATGGATAGCCCAAGTAAGTGCGAAAGGACTGACCAAGATATGAATTGTTAAGGATATTGATATTGGAACACACAAAAGAAAAATGTATATATATGAAAAACCGTCATCAATGTCAGAGCCAATATTTCAATGATCATTGAGATTGTGATATAGAACGATATTAGGCTGAGGTTGATTGAACATAAAGGAGAAAGATTTAAGATATTTATAGTGCATAATATATATGAAACAGTATACTTCAAATGATATATCAAAATAGGGGCGTGGATCAAAGGACAGAACCATATAAGAAGATAAATGTATGAAATAAAGGTTTTAAAATACATATATATATCCTACGTGCCATCGGCAAGCATACAAAGTTCATGTCAACACATGTATTCAAATGACAGAGGGAGTCAAGGTAAGTGATACCTTGTTAATAAAGAAGTATAAGATAAAGGAAGGATTATAACTTCATAAAAGTGGGGTGAACTCCCACTTGACAAATATGATGAAGTAAATCTATTGATGTCAGTAGCAGAGACATGTATAGTTAACTATTTGTTTGGTACATTAGAGATAGATTTATTCATTGGTATCAAAGAATCACATTGAATATTATTAGGCTAATACAAATAGAAAGGAAAATCAGTAAAATGTCCAAAATGTGATATTATAGACATTTTGGGTATTGATAGGTCATATCAATAGAGACTACCACATATGCCCTCTTTAGGGGCAAGGAGTATCGGGGGTGGTTCCCCATGCTAGATTTTCAAGCTTCTCTAAGGGATATGACAACATTATAGTGGGAACCC
Source organism: Cupressus sempervirens (assembly GCA_028749045.1). Taxonomy (NCBI): domain Eukaryota; kingdom Viridiplantae; phylum Streptophyta; class Pinopsida; order Cupressales; family Cupressaceae; genus Cupressus; species Cupressus sempervirens. The sequence goes on along the minus strand of CM053791.1, from coordinate 376,272,129 downwards.
TGGGACTACCATCTTGATGTTATAGACATGGGGCCAGAGCCAAAATACCTCCATGAGATGCAAAGACATTTTTTTCTTCATTTTATGGTGCTAGATGTGTTACCTTAGATAGTGGGATAGCAAGGAGATAGTGGAGATGGAGGAGGTGTGGAGGCAGAGGGGTTAGGTGAATAGAGGTTGGGAGTAGCTTCTAGGGAGCTATAGGGAGACATACATGATTGTGAAGTAGGGATGCAAGGGGGGAGGAGGAGGAGGAGGAGGAGAGGTTTGATGAGATGGAGGGTAGAGAAGGAAGAGCCTTGGTAGGAGCATCCTATAGGGGGAGATGGAGAGGATCCTAGGGATGCTTAGACTCAAGAACTAGAGGTAGAGTTATAGCAGGTGTAGATAACTATTACAGTCAGAGACCAACAGTTGGTGAATGCTAGAGATGAGGTTGAGCGATGAGAGAAAGCATTATGGGAAGATCTAGCAAAGGCTTGATGCAAGGTGGAGAGGTAAGGAACAAGGGAAAAATACTACCAAATAATCTACATTGATGCAGTCTCAGCAGGTCAATGAGTACCTCTATACTTAGAGAGAGTTGGTAGATAAGACTAGCCACCAATGAGGACACTGGCAGCTCCCCCTTAGCCACAACCTACTCATAAGGGAGGGAGTCAGTCTTAGGTCTAGGTTTAGGTCTAGGTTGATTCCCTTAAGATAAATTTATATATATATATATATATATATATATATATATATATATATATATATATATATATATGAATTTTGAGACAATTATCTAGACTTTGGATCTTATATATATATATATATGAATTTTGAGACAATTATCTAGACTTTGGATCTTATTTTTACATGTACTATGATATATATATATTCAATTGATTTTATTGTGTACTTGTCTCATTTCAAGCTCATATGATAGATTTATATGGATGTTTCAACACTTTTGGTTATATTTCCATGTATTTTTCTCACATGTGTTCATGCTCATACTCATGTTTATGTATGCTCAATTTTGTGCTTATGTTTATATGCTCATGTATCTCTCTCATAGATGTTTTGGCTCTCATGTTTATGTTGTAGACTCATGTTTTGAAAATGTGATACTCGATAGATTAGATTTCATGATGAGATTAACCCCTGTCATGACAGGTGTAGAAGAAGCAAGATAGTGGATGTGATCAACAAGTAAGGAAAGACATGATCAAGAGGAAGGATGAGAAGAAATGAATGCAGTTAGCTAATGTGTTCATGAAAGATTAAGAGAGAGAGTTCTCTCCATATGAAATATGCAATACTAACTATAATGATACTACAATGCAAACTAATATGAAAAGTGGTTTACTTGTAAGGGATGAATAACTTTTAGACTCTAATTTCATCATTAAGCATTATTAGGGACATCAGACAATCATATAATGCTCACTGATGGGCCTCCAAAAGGCCATTGTTTTAAGATCTTTTTATCTTGTTTTCAAGTAGTTATCTTAAAAAAATAGTCATGACTTTATGGTTTTAAGTAGATGAACTTATGCTTTTATGTATATGTTATATATATGTTAAGACATGAAGTAGAAGTATGGATAGCTCAAATATGCTATATTTTCTTGAATCTATGGACATAAATGGTATAATAAAGTAATGTTACATGTTGATAAATGTTTCTCTATCTATGTTATGTCTTGGGTACTTTTCCTCTTGTAGCCATAGGATTTACAAGAGTGGTAATTTAAACTTTACACCTTTTCTCTCATATTGATGATGAAATAAATATATGTATGTGGATGATGTGTGTGCATTGATTGTTTTATATAGGTATTTTTTGTAGATATCAAAGGTTAACATTTTAGTGCTAAGGAAGTCAAAGCCAACCACATTTCTAAACCTTCACAAGAGGAGTAAAATGTTTATTGCTTTTTGTTGTTGTAGCACAGAAATGTAGCTTCCACAACTTGCTATATTCCTAGAAGATTTATTCATGGTTAAGCTGTTTCTATTTCAAACTTATTAGTCTATAATTCATCCTCATTAATGAAGTGATTATAGAGTTAAAAAGTAGTTGTAGTTTCCTTTAAATAATGGCTATTGTAGCTTTGAGCACAATTTTGGAAGAAGAATAGAATAAGTTTATTTTCAAAGCAATAGAGTGTGATATTGTTTTTAATCAAGTATAACCTTTCACCATGAATGAATAGAATGCACAGTTCAAGTTTATATCTTTTATCTTGATTGTCTTTGTTGTTCACTCATCCAAGCGGGCCCACTTGGTGAGTTAATTGTTCTATTAGAATAGATTTCATTTCCTTGTTTGTTTGTTTGCAAGGTAGAATTATGTTGCTCCTCCAGCCATTGATAATAGAATCATTGAACTCTTACTACAGCATAAGTGCATAGATAGGTTTACTATTTGCAGCATTACTTTAAGCTTTGAGTTGTAATGACTTAAAGAAAAATTGGAGCATTTAATTTGCAATCACCATCTAAAGTTTACGCTCTTGGGTTGACAAATTAAATGAAGCTAGTATACTATTTTAGATAAAATACATGATTCTGTCTAACCATATAATCACTATGAAAGGATGTCTGGAATCCTTTGTTACTAAGGAATTAAGCTGACCGTCCATTTGTGGCACCGTTACCAAGGAAGGTGTCAATCTAGTTCAACCCTGAAGTCGTTATCTAGTTTAAATTCTGCATTTTTTTTAATGCATAGAAGAAGAGACCTCGTTGGGAGATTTCTTCCCCATAATAATTAGGAAGATATTTTTATTCTTGAGCCTAAAGAACCTCACAGTGAGAATGAACAAGAAGAAATTTTTGAAAATCTATTCACTGCTACTCAAGAACGAATACCCTCATTATTTGAAGAATCCTTGCATTTGAATGATCTCTTTGCTGAACTTGAATACCAAGACAATCCACTTGCCCTTGTTATCTATCAACCACCTCTAGGTCCTCCTCCAAGAATGGCTCAGCCTTAGCCTACATTTCCTATTCCTATCCCTCCTCAGCAAGGTAATCAAAACTTGAAGAGTGTACCTTTTGCTACACTTCCAAAGTTCTATGGCCTAATTATTGAAGACCCTAAAACCTTTGTCTTTGAGTTTGATATCCTTTGTAGAAGTTATAACTATACAATTGATGCTTACAAGATAAAGCTATTTCTGTTGGTATAAATAGGTATTTACTATTTACACTTTACTTAATTTTACTTAGTTTAGTGCATTATTTTATTATTTTGCATTATTTTATTATTTCTCTTTATGAGACACTTAGGAGTTTGTGCATCTTCTACAGTTTTCATGTAGACAACATAGAAGTACACAACTCTAATTATGCACATGGTGTCTACACCACAGGAGTTTGCATCATTCATTGAGTTGTCATGTAGAGAACACAATTTTTTGCACTCCTAATTTTGCACATGTTGTCTACAACACTGATGTGCGTGATTCACCTTTGTAGGATTATCCTCTCATCATCACACTTACTTTCGTGCATAATGGAGGATACCCATATCTCGTGGACATGTACCTAGTTGTTGGACTTATCATGATGCTAATTCTAAGGCATTCTAGATGCAACTCAGAGGCCTTTATATTGAGGCACTCCTAGTGTACTTGTACATAGAATTGAATACTATACTATTATTATGATCATACTCTAGTCTAATTTGTGCTTGTGTTTTGAGTTCCTTGGTCTTGGGTAAATTTTTCCCTAAGGAAAATTCTTACATGGTATCAGAGCTGAGGGAGATACTCATCACATAGCCATTGGAGACCTCATTGCTTCATCTCTTTAAGGGACCAGATTCAGATCCAGAGCATCAGCTGCAATTGGGAGCATCTAGAGATGAAGTGGACCTTGCCATTGCATATGAAATAAAGATTCGATGAAGATTGATTATAAATTTGCCTATTTTAGGCCATAGTCAACTGGGAGGAAAATTTTTTTTGCAAATTGAAACCCAAAGGCTCGATTTGCAAGTACGGGTATGATCTATTTTTGGTCTGATTAATTAATTATTCAAATCTATTAATTTGGTTATTCTGCTATTTTTTCTCTGTATTTTTGAAAAAAAAATTCAAAATTATTTCTCCTAATTAGGCTAGAGAAAATTTTAGGTCCAAGTACCGAGCAATCAAACCTTGGCCCTGAACCCGTGCAAAATATTTTTCGTGGTTAGTAGAATATACTTTATTTGTTTCGCAGGCTTCAATATCATTTGGCAGCCCAAAGAAAGCGCTTCCAAATTTGGCACTAAATTCCTACCACTGGTGGCGCCAAAGTCACAAAGTTTCCAGCGACCAAAGGCTTTCACCGATAGACCATTACGTTTGTGTCTGCAGAAGTTTCCTTTTATATAGTGCTTTAAGCACTTGTCCTACACATGTGGGACTATTTTCCCATTTTTGGAAACTATTTATATCTCTGGTGTCATTTCCCAGTGAGGAAAAATGTCTTTTGGTGGCTTCACAATAGCAGCAATAGCAAACTCTAGCAAACACATTCCTGAGAACCAACGGTAGAGAAATGCGGCATATTCTGTCATGAATGGAGATTCCATCACTACTGCACCCTGATCTCCCACCCACACATACGAACATGCAGTGACAATTGAGTTGCAGACCTAGCCACCTCATCCTATGTGACACATTGGCATATACCCTGCACACCACCTCAAGCGACATGTAGACATGTCATCATCTGCTGACCTAATATCTGCCCGCCACATGGTGCATTGTCTACCACGCAAAGTTATGCACAGTTAGTAGGATGAGCATCAAACAGGTGTACATGAGGATCTGACATCACCCTGCCACGTGGATTTTTTATACTTTTTGTATAGATCCATACAGTTCGAACGATTGCATCAGCTGCCACGTCATTCGAAGGCACAAAAATTTGCTAACATCATCAAACAATGGGTCTAAATTTGATGGTCATTTAACCATCATACAAGGGCATTTTTTGAATTACTACAATGGTTGTTTGACTGTCAAATTTAACAAAATGTTTTCCTCTACAGACCCCTCTTCATTTGTTGCAGTTTTGATTTTGGAGCTCGATTTCAAATAGCCATAACTCGGTCATACGAACTCCAAATCAGGTGCAATTTTTTTGATTTTGGATAAAATTTCTTTAATTTTTTAGTGGTACAGCTAGTTCTTGGTTTTGGTGAATGGATTGGTCAGAAATCACAGTTTTTGGTGACTATACCTGTCTAATCCTTCTTTTTGCAACTTCAAAGGAAATGTATGGGCTCATCTAGACTCCTTTTTAGGTTTTTTTTTTTTTTAAGTGTATATTTTTTCATCTAGTTTTCAGATCTGTAGTTAGATTGTAGTCTTATTTGGACAAAAGTATCACTTTCAAATATAGGCCTTGTTTTGCATTGTAATGCTTCACAATTGATGTAATTTTGAGCTACATTGTAATAGTCTAGATTTGTACTCTATATAGAGGTTGTAATTAGCAAAATCAAAAAGTCCACTTTGTCCATTTTGGCAAGTGGCCCATTGTAAACACACTCTATATAAAGTGCCAAAATCTTTCTTTTTTTTGGGTACTGTGTCTCCTTTATCTTGTGTTCTTTCATTATGGGTTCTTTTTCAAAGTTAACTCCACATAATTATTCTACTTGGAAAGAAAACATTAAAGAGCCATTAGTAGAAAAAGGTTTATGGCATTATGTCACTGGTGCAGCCAAGAAACCTCCTGCTGATGTTGATGAAGTCCATAAAGAAGATTGGGAATCCAAACAAGAAATGGCCTTAGGAGCCTTGTTGAAAAATATCTCTGATCCTGTCAAATTTCACATTAGGAAGCTTACAGATCCAATAAATGTTTGGGCTAAACTAGAAGCTTTGTATGGGATAGTAGATGAAGACATGGCTTACACAATAGAGGATAAACTTCTCAAGTTGGATCCTAGAAATTTTGACACAATTAAAGACTATCTTACCCAAGTAGAAATGTATAGGGCACAATTGAATGATTGTGGTGAACCCATTAAAGATGGAAAGATGATCAAACACATCATGACTCATCTTCCATCTAAATATGCTCCTTTTGTTTCTAGCTTTAATACACACAAATTAACAATGGGTAGTGCCTATGTTAAGCCTTCATTCGAGAAATTCTCAGAAATGTTGATCCTAGAACATGAAAATCTAGTGGGTATGGGAATTCTCAAATCTTCCAAAACTAAAGCCTTGGTAGCAAATGAAGGTAATTCAAGTGGCAAAAACT